>CM031234.1:564916178-565496178 GCA_018340775.1 Taxus wallichiana var. yunnanensis
TTTTGCAAACACTATAACAAGGCACTCTTTTTCCGCCTACGTATAATGTGTCTCATAGTCTAGCAACGCATGACTAGTGAAGTAAATTGCACATTCACACTTGTCATCATCTTCTTGTGCTAACATAAAGGCTAGCGAGATATCTGTTGCCCAAGAATATAAAATGAGAGGGTGATATGATTTGGGAGGCATGAGTGTGGGAGGTGATAAAAGGAATCATTTGACCAATTCAAATGCCTCATGACACTCATCCGTTTAGATGTTGTAGCAATACTTTTTCAACAAATTGTTTATTAGATGAATAACAAAGGTTAAATCAGGAATAAACCTATGGATTGCACCAAGATTTCTGAGAAAGGACCTAATTCGACACTTCGATGGAGGGGTTATTTCTAGAACTGCTTAGATTTTCATTGGATCTACATCAATCCCTCATGAAGAGATGATGTACCCCAGTAATTTCCCTCCCGTCACACCAAACACACATTTTTATGGATTCAGTGTAACATCGTATTCAATGAGACGAGAGAGGATAATGTGAAGCACCTGAGATGATCACAACATTTTCTGGCCTTAGCTAGAAGGTCATCAATGTAGGATTCCAAAATATTGTGAATAATATCATGGAATATGTAAGTCATTTCCCATTGGTAAGTGGCACAAACATTCTTGAGACCAAATGACATGACTTCGTAATAGTAAGTCCCCCAATGAGTAATAAATTTTATATTTTCTTGATCTTTCTCAGAGATCTTAATTTGATTGTACCTAGAAAAACCATCCATAAGTGACAATATCTCATAACCAACTATTGTGTCAATGATAACATCAATGGATGGTAGTGGGAAATCATCTTTGGGACATGCTTTGTTTATATCCGAAATTCAATGCAAATTCAATTTTTCTGTTCTTTTTAAGAATGGAGACGATGTTAGACACCCACATTGAGTAATCGACGGGCTTAATGAACCCCACTTGTAGGATTTTCATAACTTCCTCTTTGACCATTAGCACCACCTTTGGTTTCATAGGTATGGATTTTTCTTGATGGGCTTAGCATTAGGTTTGGTCACTAAGGTTGTGAACTACAACATGAGGAGCAATTCCTATCATCTCTTTATAACTAAATGCAAAGGATTTGGAATGTTCTTTAAGAACCTTCATGTGTATTTCTACTTCCTCAGGAGTTAGTGAAGAACCTAACTTCAATATTTTGGGTCCTCCTCCATCTCGATGTTAATGTCAATTATTCCCTCGATCAAAGAGGCATTACCCTCTTTAAACTCAGGTGGGGCTAGAGGTAGTTCCATCTCACCTTGCTCTTCTATCTCAAAAATATCAATACCTTCTGAAGAGGAAGGGTCTATCATGTGATCTCCAAAATAGGAGGAAGACTGAGGAATGAGAGCAAATCCTATCTTCGATGTGTGGGATATAAATTTGTATAAGTGTTCGGGTATCCTAAGATAGCCTCATCATTTTCCACGTAGTCTAGGGTAGTAGGCTCATTCGACACAAACTAAAGCGTGAAGTCAATATCTTCTAATTCCTTGCTCGGAAATAAATGAGAAGAAGAAGTAGCTATTGAATCGGAAAGAATAGTTTTCTCACGTGGAATTGCTTGATAGAAGGGAAATCAAAACCTTTGTTTGATTCAAGTATTGTAGTCTTATAGAGTTGCAAGTGTTCATCCCTATTCTCGTATACCTTTGAAACTTGGTTAGCGACTAGCTGTGAATCACCCAAAACTCTAATGTTACAAGCACCCATCATCTTTGCTACTATGAGACTAAGAAGGAGATCCTCGTACTCTGTATCATTGTTTATACACTCAAAATTTAGCTTGAAAGCAAAAGGCATGACTTTCCCCTTAGGAGAGGTAAGGATCACACCTACCCCAGTGCTAAAATGACATTTTGCTCTGTCATGATTAAGAGTCCAGTAATTACTTGGGAATATTGATGATTGATTGCTATTTGTATCTTCTTCCCTCACCTATGATACTTTAACCATGCAAATTCCATCAACCGGTAGAGATCGAGTCCCAGAGCATGTCCTATGTCCATGGAATCAAAAGGAAGGAGAATAGGTAAATCATTCTCCAATAGCTTGACAATCTTGGTCGTGGTTTGTGTCAATACCATTTAAACAATATATATTTCATCTTTAACTATATGAATTCCTTCGATCAAATTGGTAGTTTCTAACTCCTGTGGGAATCAATTTTGTCTCCGGGGTTGAACTCATAGGTTTTTCTTGATTGGTTTGTGGGGAGCTCAAACTCAGTATGTACCCTAGGTTTCTTATTTAGATTAGCCAAGTGAATTTCAAAGGGCTTTGGGTACCCTTTATGAAGAATAATTTCCCCAAATGTAGGAATCTAACTTCTGAAATAATGTGGAAGGGATCGCCTTCATGCAATGTATCCAAGGATGACTGAGAATCATATTATAGTTGGTTTCTGGTCTATAATATAAAACTATGTAAGAATCGTCTTGGGCCCTAGGGTAATTGGTAGCACTATGGTCCCAATTGATGTTACCTTGAGGCTATCATACCCTCTCAACATGTTTCTTGTTGAAGATCAATTGGTTTCTTTGTAGCCTAACTTCTAGAGAAACAAGAAAGGGAAAATGTTAACCACTTCCCCATCATCGATCATTACACACTTTACATAGTTATTGTAGATCCAAACCTATAGATACAGAGTCGATCACCTCTACATGCTAACTCAACATCGTGGGTATATTAATAATGTTGAATACAAATCCAACTTCTCTTTTAGGATGCCCAGAAATACATCAAAGTCTATGCAATTTATTTGAACCTCCAAAGGAGGGGTGACATTGATCAAATGTCTAAGACCCAATGCTTCAATAAAGCAACTCTATGAGTAGGGGATTTCTTCAACAAATATAAGAAGGAGATGTGAGAAAAGTTCTTTGTTAAATCATTGATCAATTCATAAGCCCCCACCAGTTTTGACAAAGTGTTGGAATATCATCGATATAGATGGTAAATAGGAATGGTATGTGAGGAGTAATCTCAAGCTTTTGTAACTATGTTAATTTGGGGTTCAATTTATAATTATATTAAATGAAGATCTTGGGTTATTCGTGACCATCCAATGGAGGTGCCACTAATGGGTTTGATGAAGTCAAAGCTTCATGATCATTGTTTCCTACTAGATTTCCCTTTTTGAGTCATTGGGGTCCAACTTTCCATCATTAGGACACATAGGAAGAGGATCCTGAAGAACCTAAGTGGTGTGTTTTGAGGGGATCTGGTCCCATGCAAGTGTTCTGATTTGGCGTTGTAGGATTTTCCAAAAGCATATCAACAAAGAGCTTCCTTTGGTCTTTTGGTAAGCATTGTAAGAATTTGCTACTCTGATTGCAGCATGTTCTAGCATCATGCCCTCGAACCCTATGGAAACTAAAATACATGTCAAGATCATAATCCCGAGGTCTTTGGTTCATTTTTGTTGTGGCACAAAGTTCGATTGTTATTATTCAACTGTTGGTTATTATAATTAAAGTTTGGAGCCCGTTGACATTGATTTTGATATTGCATTTGATACCCACTTGGGGTCTTGGTTTAAGCCTTGAGTTTGAATTTTTATTGTTGTTGGGATAGATCACGATTGAAATCCACAACGTTGATTATATGAGTGAAATTGTTACTCCTCTAATTGTTACCATTTGTGTTGTTGTTAGCATTATTTGTGCTTGGGGTATTAACAACATTTGGTTTCTTTTCTTGGTTAGTAACACCATCGGTTGTAACACCACGGTTTTGTTGAGGACCTTAGGTCCTTGGTTGTTGTTTGATTTGTTAGGGTAAGTTGAATTACCCTGATTGGGAGTGATCAATCTCTTAACTCCTTAGAGATAACTTCTTTTTGGTTGTGGTGCACGATAGTGACGGGGTTGCGATTCCTCCTCACAACACAAGAGGAAAAATATTATATGACATGGATTCCTTATTCTTGGCAGTTGGGAGCCTCATGTATGCCATGGTTTGTACCAGGCCAAACATTTCCCAAGTAGTGGGAGTTGTTAGCAGGTATATGGAAAATCTAGGTAAAGCACATTGGAAGGCAGTCCAGTGGATTCTCAAGTACTTGAGAGGGACCAGTAGTAGGCACTTGTGCTTTAGAGGGTCAGATTATACTTTACAGGGATTTGTGGATTCAGATATGGCAGGAGATGTGGATAGTAGGAGGAGCACTATTGGATACATGTTTACAATTGGTGGTGTGGCAGTGAGTTGGATCGAAAGTTGTAGAAGGTAGTTACCATGTCTACTACAGAGACGAGAATATGTTGTAGTGATTGAGGCAAGTAAGGAAATGTTATGGATGAGCGAGTTCATAGAGGATTTGAATAAGAAGAAAGGGGATTGTAAGTTACACAGTGATATTCAAAGTGAAATTCACCTAACAAAGAACTCGGCCTTCCATTCCAGAACTAAACACATTTAGCTAAGATATCATTGTTATCCAAAATAAGCCCCTGCTTATTTTGGCTAACTTTCCTTCATCCTTCCTTCTTTTGTGCCTCAGTCAAATTTTTCCACTTTTCACATACTCAAAATTATCTAGAAATGGTTTCATCAGATGGAGGATTTTCTCACCTTTCTAGAAAGGTAAAATGTTCCTTCTAACTCCTTGTATTTTGCAAGTTATGGCTCAATGGAGTTTTTAGGAAATTTTCCTGGGAAGGTCATGACCAATAGGAATGCGCCACGTGGCAGGGTGAAATGGCGGGTCAGCGGAGGTAAGTTGGAAAAATCACCAAAGAGTGGGTGGGGTGCAAAGGAAAAAAATTTCCCGCGGGCCCGCGGAGGAAAAGAAATTCCTTGAGGCCCACGCCTAATGAGGAGGTGCCACGTGGTGGTAGAGGTCGGATTGGTAGGGTAAGTTGAAATTTTTTCGAAAAATGGCGCAAAGGAAAATATTTTCCCAAAAGCCCCGTGTTGAATTAGAGTGTGCCATGTGTCCATGAGGGTGGCGGGAGTCAAAGGAGTGGAGTAAATTTTGGTTTATTGCCAAAATAGTAAAGGGCTCAAAGGAAAAATTTTACCCGTGGGCCCACGAAGGAAAAGAAATTTACAAAGGCCCGCAAACCAACCGAAGGATGACACGTGTCCAGTCGTGGCGGGGTTAGAGGCACGGAAGGATTTGGGGAAATTTTTCCAAAGTGGTCAAAGGGTACAAACAAAATTTTTGCACGGAAGCCCGTGAAGGAAATAAAATTGTTTAAGGCCCGCGCCAAATCAAAGTGTGCCATGTGGTAGCGGAGCGGTGGGGCGCGGAGAAATTTTGGAATTTTTCCAAAATTCAAAAAAAGGGTAAAATGGCCATTTGAACCCGTGAATGAATGAGGAAGTGCCATGTGGTAGTGGAGTGGCAAGGCATGGAGCTTTTTGGGGATTTTTCCCAAATTCAAAAAAGGGGAAAAAATTTAGGTTTCACCCCGTCGACCTGATTTTTTCCCCAGTTTTGCCCTAAATCTTCAGAGGGGCATATCTTTCGATCCATAGCTTAGTTTTTCTCAATTTTGGTGTCATTGGAAAGCTATTGAAGTCCTCTACATGATGGAATCTTTAATTTTGTTTTTGGTGGAGTTTAGTGAGAGAAAAATGAAAAAACTACCTTTGGCATGGGGAAAAGAGCATAACTGACATTCAACCACCATTTTTAATGTAGTATGGCTTCCATTCTTCTCCAGCATGGTTGAAAATCTTGGGGAATGAACTTTTAAGGGTACCCATGCTATTTTGATGGATCTGGTCGGTGGTTGAATCATTCATTTTAATTTTCTGCGTTTCTCCTTCCTAAACTCAGGTTTTCATTGTTAAAAGCCAAATTTGGCTCTTGGTCAAGGTTGGACGTTTTTATGTTCTGCGAGGCTCCCTCCTTCACCAGGAAAGTGAATTTTTGGAATATCATACCTTTTTTAGGACTACAACATGTTTTTACCTCCTTCTTTGTCGTAATGCATTGTATTTAAAAATGGAAATGATAATGCAAGCTCTGTGAATGATTTTTCAATCATTTCTTGTGTTGTTTGCTCTACCCTGATCCTTCATTACAATTTTAGCAATTTGTGCATGATTTGTGTTACATTTTTATAATCTGTGTCAATCTGCAGAAATATATGTTCACCACTCCTTTGGTGTATCACCTTGTCAATTTAGTTTTATCTTCTTTTCTTTCTATCCTTGTCTCCTTGGCAGAATTAGAGTAGAATTTTGAGTTAAACCTCTAAAAATTTCATGCATACATCTGATCAGAGGAGTAGAGGAACCACCTTCAATCTAGATATTTTTTCCCATTTTTACAAGTCCCACACTTGGGGAAAAGATTCCATGTTGTGTAATCACACTAAATGACCCAATTCTCACTTGCAGATCTAAAGGTCATTTAGGGGGTGCTGCTGATTTGCACTAACAATCACTTCATATGACGGTGTTGGAGGATGAACAACTTGAATTGATGAAGATTCATATAGATGATAATCCTACCGATATGTTTACTAATCAATGACAAAGGATAAGTTGGATTTTCATTCAACCACGTGGGTCTTCAAGATTGATCTTGAAGTGGAAGAAACAAGCCAAGAAGAAAATTCCAAGTAGGAGTTGTAGTGGTGGAGTTACTGATAATCGGTCTCAAGTGGGAGATTGTTGGTTGTGGAGGCGATAGTGGTGGGGGTTACTGAGGGGGATTCGCCCCCTTACAGGTCTCAGGGCAACGCCCGAAAAGCTACATTTTATGTGTATTTATGCATTGTGAAATCTAGACTATTCATTATTAGGTCACAGATCTAATGGGTGGTTTTCTATGTTTCCCCAAAATGATCAAAAACCCTAATATCTTTAAAGGGGCATAATATATGACGCTCATTGTATTAGTGGTTGCACTATGAGAGAGAGTTTTTCTGGACAATATAAAAGGATTGGTTGTTTATGGTGGACGTAGCCCATTTTGGGTGAGCCACGTTAAATCTATGTCTCTATTTTATTACATTCTTTTACATTTACGTTTTCTATGTTATTCATTGCATGCTTATTTATCTGTACAACTTGTATAATCCTAACACTTCTAGACTTCTTCCTTTGTCTCTGGTTAAGAGAGTGAAGAAATAGATCACATAGCTATGTTGGATCCATGTTGGGAGAGCTTTCCGAAGAGTAGAGGACCTACCACCATCTCGGATGAAGTGTGCGGTAGATTCATTGTGCTCTTGCTTTATATGTAGGAATTCTCGATAGTTATTCTTAGTAACTTGTACATGTCAAATGCTTTGAAAAATTCAGACACAAGTTGTTTAAAATAATTGATCAAGGCTTGGTGTCTATAATACCCGATCGGGAGTGATTCCTTTATGAGTCTTAGGGAATATTTTCACTATAAGCGCATCCTATGAGAGCATCTCTTGAATGAAATTTGTATATGCCTTGATATGCGCAATTAGATCCCCTCCTCATTAAACTTTGGTAAGTCAAGAAGAGGTCGTGGAAGAATTACACTTCATATGGTAAAGTCCAAGGGCTCCTTGAGCTATTCAATATAAGTGCTGGACCATAAGACTCTACCATGGAAGACCCCGATGGAGAGGTGGATTAGGCATGGGAGGAAGGCGATACGATGCAACATAAAATTTTGTAGAGGCATAAGGAATCCTCGTGCTGTGCATACTAACTAGAAAAAAATAACATGTCCCCCTACGATGTCTTAGAATACATGTGTAGATATTGGGGGTATTAGTCTAGTATGAAGTTAGAGGCACAAAGATAGGGAACATTACATTACCAGTTGGGATGGCATTTGAGAACACATTTTCAGTTGGTGCCTGTTGTGGGTATCCGTACGAGGTGTGGGGAGGAATGCCCAAGGTACCTGACCCTATGAGGAGATCTACGGGGCTTAGAATACCCGTGTAAACCAAAGAAGGATTTGGCATAATAGGCACTTGGCCAACATTTTGTGGATGATGGGGGAGCTTTCCTTTCCCAGCAGGAGGTGAAACATGAGCAGCCTGGGCAAGTTCTAATTCTCTAACCCTATCCACCAATGTCATGATGACCTCACCTGATGATGGTAAAGTATTTTGTTTTGGCATGCGTTGTTGAACCTTGTTAGGTTGCAAAGGAGTGTGATATCCTGCTATGAACTATTTGTTGTTTTGCCACCCCTCATTAGGAACATTTTCTATTGTGGGAGGGGTAGAGGTGTTATTATGAAGTAAGACATCAACATATCCTTGCATCCTATCTAGAGATTAGTCCATATTTTTGAAGCGTTGTTTGCTTCATGAAAAACATGCTAAGAACTCCTCATCCAATAATGGGAGTTGATCAGATTGCATATTGATTTACGGCCTAAAAAACCCAAGGAGAGGAGCCTGACTCTCTGGTAAATGTCATATTGTTAGAGTTTGAGAGTTCGGGTTGTGGCTCATGTGTGAGTTGATCAATCTCTTATATCCTAAGCGAGGAGCTGTTGATGTTCCCTTGAGGAGGAAGAGTTTGAGACACAAAGAGATTAGTTGAGTAGTTGTCCACCCAATGAGATAGTGATGAGCACTTATATGCCTACCCATTTGGTAGTAATATGCTTTGCGACCCAAAATCGATCGGCTATGTACCTTTCCCGCATATTCGGTGGGAATATAAATACCCGTAGAATAATGGGAGAGGTAGAAGATGGATGAAATAAATGGCGAAAAGAGACTAGCTTTTCACGGTGGATTCACTAATTTGTACGAAAGAAAATAGACACACGACCCTCAATCGCACTCAACATCCTAAGGCCATGTCGGGAAAGCTGATGTGGAATGTGTGGATGCTGAATGTAGAGAACATGGGAAGGAGAATCTATCAAGGAAAAAAATTTATCCTCAACGCAAAATATCGATATCTACTCATCAAGGGAAGCGAAGGCCCTTCTAACCTAAATTAGTCGAAATATGGGTCCGAAAGAATAGTGACACGGAGACTCCAATCGATATCAAGCTCCACGGAAATCCCTTCTAATGGTTGTGGGATGCATGGAAAACCAATGAGTGCCTCATAATGATTTCCAGACAAGGTCATGGAATAAGTAAGAGAGGCATGGATCCATTAGCTCTATGGACGGTTGCGTTGGTTCGGTCCAAAATGTGAGGGCTTGATGAGCTTCTTCATTTAGGATGTTTAATTTCCTAATGATATCGGGTGGAAGTGGAGATGATCTAAAGACCAATGCTCGTAATCCGGTGTCTATGTCTAATTGGCCTTCAATCTCATTTGGTTGGGGACCATTGGATCACAACCGTAAATTCTCTCTAGTTGTGGTCCTTGTATGGTCATGCGTAAGATCTAGACTCTATTGCCAAGGGTAGTCCAATAATCATAAGCCTTATCATCTTGAAGTTTAAAACATTTAATTTTTGCCCTTATCAGCGTACCATGATGGCATCCTGATGATAAGAATTTGAAGTCCCGTATCTATGTTTGTGAGTAACTCGGGACCGTTTGGTTGTGGTACCCATGGATCACTTTCGTATGTGCATTCTTGTTGAGGATCGTTGATGGTCATGTATTGCAATGATCTAATTTAATTAAGCAAATAACAACTAATCTAGTTGAATTAAAACTATTCTATACTTTTTGGTATTTTCAAGATATAAATGAAATAAATAACATAAAGCAACAACTCTAATAAAATAAAAAAATTGTAATTTTAAGTACTCTTCATAAATAAGAAGAAATGAAGAAATGAAAGCTTCTAATTCTAATTAACAATCCTAAACAAGAAAATTAACTGGATGTAGTTATTTTCCTGTGCAACAATGTATTTAATCTAATTTAACTAAATAAATCCTTTTTCCAATAAGTAATTGTGGATTTGTTAAATCCTCTCCTATCTCGGATACATGGGAATATTGAAAGCTTTAGAAGCTTTTCTTCCCATATAACCTCACGAGATAGGATATGTGAGGATCTAAGGGAAACCACAGATAATGTAAAGCTTCTTTGAAATTGACTTTAACTATTTGAAATAAAGGAATCAAATTTTTCTACTCTATTTGATATATATGTATGCGTACGATTCAGAAACAATAATATGAAGAAATGAAGAAAACTAACATCAACCCCAACCTGGAAATACAGAGCAGTGGAAAATCCAGTTGTGTTATGCTTTGTCCCCTCAGCTTGTCTTTTCAATCTCATGTGTTCACGTGAGTCCAAGGGATTGGGAATGTAGTAGAAGCAACAATGAGAAGGTGTTGGAGCAATGACAACTTGATGGCAATCTAGTAGCAATGTAAGTGGAAGAGAGATAACACAAGTGAACAAAGCTTGGCTATGTAATTTCCAACAAGAATGTGGTAGCTTAGCAATACAAGAATACACAAAATAATCTCTAACCATTTTCTTGAGAACAAGCGATGAATTTAAAGAGTTTTGGGTGGGATATGGACTATCACACTTAGCAGCCATGGGGTGCCACATCAACAATGAAGGGGTGGTTTGAACAATCAATTACATATTACAAGTTGTTGTCTCTCGAAAACTACTCTATGTTTTCATAGCCAAATTCAAATTTTTGATCTCATGCCCTTCATTGGTGTTTAAGCCAAATTAGAGATTCAAGAAATTAGCAGAAGTCATGCCCTAGAGTTGTTTAAACCTCTATTTTGCTCATTTTGAGAAATTTTCCATTTCCCAATCTGTGCACGTAATATCTACTTTGCAACCTCCATTTTTGATCGAAATTGTTCACTTGTTCTATGGCCTGGGTCACCAAATCATTTTTTTCCTCCATGCCTCTGGTTCGTGAAGAAAATTCAAAAATTGGACTCAAAACAATGAAGTTTTCATCTTTTGTGTTTTTTCCACAATCAAGATGACGAGCGTCTTTTCCCGAGCTAATTCTCTAGCGGTGTCGGCTTCCTTAGTGACACCTCACCCTTCTTTTGGCAAAGATAAGGTGACCATTGAGATGGTTTTCGGACCTAGTGTACCGGATAATGCAAATCAGCTGGCGGGTCTTCAATGATGATAATCGAGATCCTAGCCTTCTTAGAACAAAGGGATAAATTCAATAATGCATTCTTTGAAGGAAGTGAAAACCCACACCAGTGAATTAGTCCCCAAAGAAGAGAAGGAAGGAATTGAGGAAATTGATGAAGAGGGGGTAATTAAACTGAAAGGAAACAAAATCCCCAAAGG
This sequence comes from Taxus wallichiana var. yunnanensis, assembly GCA_018340775.1. Classification (NCBI taxonomy): domain Eukaryota; kingdom Viridiplantae; phylum Streptophyta; class Pinopsida; order Cupressales; family Taxaceae; genus Taxus; species Taxus wallichiana. The sequence goes on from CM031234.1 coordinate 564,927,402, forward strand.
CCTAGTTTCTTTGGAAGATCTCTTTGACAAGCATGAGAGGTTCATCCAAGAGAAAGAAAAGCAGTCTTCTCGGTACCCATCGATTTCGATCAAGAAAACATTAGCACTTCAGAGAATCCAAGGATGGTTAACATTGGTAAATTTTTCTCACTAGAAGAGAAGAGAAAGTTTGTTGCTTTGCTTAAAAAGTACTTAGATGTCCTGGCCTACTCCTATGATGAACTCAAGTCTTTTCAGCCAAAGGAAATGCATCATTCCATTCCTTTGAAGCAAGGAGCTAAGCCCTTTAGGAAAAAACAAAGGCCCTACAATCCAAAGATTGCTGATGTTATCAAAGAAGAGGTGAAAAAGATGCTCAATGCTAGAATCATCTTCCCCATCCACCATTCAACATGGGTGGCTAACATTATTCCAGTAAGGAAGAAGAATGGGGAAATAAGGATTTGTGTAGACTTATGAAATATGAATCAGGTATCTCTCAAGGACAACTACCCTCTTCCAATCATGGATCATATTTTGCAAGTAGTTCTTTGGATCTAAGCTCTCTTTGTTTGATGAATTCTTAGGGTATAACCAAATCAAGGTGGCAAAAGAGGATTGCAACAAAACAAACTTCACAACACCCTGGGGAAGTTTTGCCTACAGTAGAATGCCTTTTGGCTTGATCAATGTTGGGGCCACTTTCCAGAGAACAATGGACTTGGCTTTCAAAGATTTGAAATATTGCATTGTCATTTACCTTGATGACCTCACAATTTTCTCAAATAGGAGGGGAGACCATATCAGTCATTTGGAGCAAGTCCTTGCGAGGTGTAGGAAACATGACATTTCTTTAAATCCAAAGAAGTGTATTTTTGGAGTCGAAGGTAAGCTGTTGGGACACATTGTGAATAAACATAGAGCACACATTAATCTTGAGAGGGTCAGATCTATCCAAGCATTAGCCTTACCAACCAGAAAAAAGGGAGTTTATTCATTCTTTGGAAAGGTAAACTTCCTTCATCGTTTTTGCCGAGTTTTTGACCTCGACTAAGCATATAACTTCCATTATGAAGCCTCGAGAAAATTTCAAGTGGAATAAGGAGGGAAAAACAAAAATTGAGAATATCAAGAAAGTCATTGCCAAAGCTCCAACTCTTGTATCTCTAGATTTCAACAAGGAGTTCATCATGTATTGTTATGCATCAAAACATACACTCTCTGTTGTCCTTGTGCAGAAAAATGATGAAGGCTTGGAAGCACCCATTGATTTCATGAGCTTTCCTTTGAAAAATCACAAGATAAAGTACAACCAACTAGAGAATCATGCCTACGCGAGTGTTAAAGCTGTTAAAAGTTTTAGATTCTACATTCTCAATTCCCATATAGTGGTGATGGTCCCCTGAAAGTGAAATCAAGTCCATTTTGACTCAACAAGATCCACGAGGCTAAGAGAGGAAGTTGGATTGCAAAGACCCAAGAGTATGACTTAGATATTAGGCCCTCTAATTTGATAAAGAGGAAATGGTTTGTGCAAGTTGATATCGAAGATGAAACTCTCAAGACTCGGTAGGGAGAAAAGGATGATGTTTTCCCAACTTGTTCGGAAGAAAGTCCACAAGTGCTCTTTGTCACCACTACGGATGAGTGGTATGGGGATATTGATTACTACCGTTGTATATATCTTTCCCCCCGGGTAGCTATAGACAAGCGAAGAATCTGGAAATCAAAGGAACTCAAAACCCGATAATCTTGGCACACGAAATGGCACATGACACAGAGTGTCGACATAGAAAAAGTTACGCCCTTGGCGCACAGAAATGGCGCATGACACAGAGTGTCGACATAGAAAAAGTTGCGCCCTTGGCGCACAGAAATGGTGCATGACACAGAGTGTCGACATAGAAAAATTTATCCCTTGGCGCACAGAAATGGCGCATGACACAGAGTGTCGACACAGAAAAATTTGCGCCTTGGCACAGAAATGGCGCATGACACAGAGTGTTGACACAGAAAAAGTTGCACCTTGGCGCATAGAAATGGCGCATGACACAGAGTGTCGACACAGAAAAAGTTTCACCTTGGTGCACAGAAATGGCGCATGACACGGAGTGTCGACACAGAAAAAGATGTGCCTATGGCGCACCTTCAGAGGCGCTTGACATTTTGAGCCAGACAGAGACTCAGAACCAGCGCGAGATATTCAAATGGCCATAACTTTTGATAGGGAGCTCGGATTCATGCAAGGTTGGACTTTTTAGAAAGCTTACAAGGTCCTATGTCCAACTACGACTAAATATATTTAATTGGGTGGGAAAAAGTTCTTAAAAATTCAAAATACAATTCGCCACTTTTTGGGTTTGCTAGGGTTCTCACCTACCACCATAATGAGATGAGTTAAGTGCATTCTGGAGGTGGTTGGGGCAGATTTCAAATTCCTCTCTTCTCCCTCTCTTTTTCCTCCTATAAATTGTAAGGAGGGGATTCTTTCTAAAGGTTGGACATTCTTGTTTTTCCCCTCCCTTCTTCTCTTTGGTAGGTGAATTTGTGGAGATCAAACCTCCCATTTTAAAACTGTAATGCAACTTTGCCTCTTGGCATTTTGCAGTGTGTTGTATCAATCTTTGGAGCAAATTAATGCATTTCTGTGGATTATTCTCAACCCTCTCTGTGTTCATTTGCATCCTTCTGATATTTCACTGCAAATTTGGTTATCTGTGCATGATCTTGCATTGCATTTTAATGGCTTGTGTTTATTGGCAAGACAGTTGTTCTTCATTCCTCGGTGCATCACCTCTGTTAGTTTAGGTTTTATTTTATGCATTTTCTTACCCTGTCTCCTTGGAAAATTAGTTTAGGTTTTGAGTAAACCCTCTGCATTTTACGTGTGCATCTGAATAGAGGAATAGGAACTAGCCTTCATCCAGAGAGCTTTTCCGATTTCGCAAGGTCCCACACTTGGGAAAAGCTCCATGTTATGCAATCACACTGAGAGTCTCAACCCATCGAGTTGTAGAGTCCCAGGGGTGTTGCGATTTGACATCAACACTACCTTACTTATGGATAATGTCCTTCTCATCTTGACTACAAACAAAGAAGGACACTCAAGCTAAAGGCAGCCAAGTTTGTGATTTGGAATCATGCACTTTACAAGAGAGGCCTAGACAATTATTTCCTCAAGTGTGTAGATAAGGAGTAGTAAGAAAAGTTACTCAGGGCATATCATGATCAAGCTTGTGGTGGACATTTCTCAACAATGGTCACTGTGCATAAGATTCTTGGGGAGATATTATTGGCCCTCCATCTTTGCAGATACTCAAGACTAGGTTTCCAAATGCAAAGCATGCCAACAATTTGTTGGAAATCCACAACTAGTTGCATTGCCACTCAAGCCTGTGGTGATTGAGGAACCATTTCAGCAATGGGGGCTAGATTTTATTGGTGTTTTAAATCCTCATTGTAGTGCAGGACATACTTATGTACTCACCTTTGCAATGATTACTTCACTAAATGGTTGGATTTCATTCCAACCAACCAAGCCACTACGAAACAATCTGCTGACTTCAAGGAGAATATCATTGTATGCTTTAGAGTACCACAGAAGATTGTTGTAGAAAATGCCACCTATTTCTCTTCAAAGGAGCTCACAGAGTTTTGTTATGGTTTTGGAATCTCCTTATCTCACTCTTATGAATACTACCTACAGGGAAATGGTCAAGCTGAGTCAAACAACAAGAACATTGTGACCATTGTTCGCAAGCTGATAGATGAGAATCAAAGGAACTGGAACAAGATTTTTATGATGCATTGTGGACCAATAGGATCACTCCTAAGAAGGCAATAGGTATGTCACCTTTCCAAATGTTGTATGGAATTGAGGTAGAGATTCCTCTCACAATTGAGATGCCAGCTCTCAAGCTACTACAAGAAATAGAAGATGGTCAGTACAAAGACTCCATTGACAAGAGGATCCTCTTCCTGGAGAAGTTGGAGGAAAGCAGATGCCAAGTGGTGGATAGAATTAAAGAACATCAGTTGAAAGTGAAGAATTTTTTTGACAAGAAGACCAAAGCAAGGAACTTCAAAGTTGGAGATTTGGTCCTGTTGTGGGACAAGAGAAGAGAACCAAAGGGGAGCCATGGAAAGTTTGATTCATTATGGCTAGGCCCATTCCAAATTCATGGAGCTTGTGGTGAGAATGTTTTTATCCTCTCTTACTTGGATGGAACACCATTGGAATTTCCTCAAAGTGGGAAATACTTGAAACTATATCATCAGTGAAAGTGGGTTGTCCGCCTTCCCTGTATCATAGGTGATTTGCATAGGCGTGTTTTTTCCTTTTCTGACTGAATGTTTTTGGTTTTAGTTTTTGTTCAGTTTTGGTTGTGTGTGGTTTGGCTTGTGTGTTTCCTTCTTCTTCCATTATTTCTCAGAATTTTACATGACTCTGCAAGGCCCAATGGATAAAGCACTGGTCAACGTAATATGTTTTAAAACTTGAGATTCTGGATCCTCACATCGTGCCCTAACAATTCCCAGTTCACGCCATGTCCCCAAGCTAGAGCCAAGCTGTTGTCTCTTGAAAACTACTCTACGTTTTCATATCCAAATTCAAATTTTTTGAGCTCATGCCCTTCGTTGGTGTTTAATCCAAATTAGAGATTCAAGAAATTAGCAGAAGTCATGCCCTAGAGTTGTTTAAACCTCTATTTTGCTCATTTTGAGAAATTCTCCATTTCTCGGTCTGTGCACGTAATATCCTCTTTGCAACCTCCATTTTTATCAAAATTGTTCACTTGTTCTATGGCCTAGGTCACCAAATCATTTTTTTGCCTCCATGCCTCTGGTTCGTGAAGGAAATTTGAAAATTGGACTCAAAATGATGAAGTTTTCTTCTTTTGTGTTTTTTCCACAGTTAAGATGACGGGTGTCTTTTCCCCATCAAATTTTGACTCCAATGAATGCAGGTACGTGGTTAGATCCTATTGGATGGGGAGGAATTGGATTTTTGGTGAGCTTAACACTTTTGGTCACTTTTGGCAAAATGATAAATTTGCCCCACGACCTCAATCAGGCTATAAAGGAAAAAGTCAAAGTTGAAGCGCGTAGGGAAAAATTCAAAGTGAAACCCACTGTTGAAAATTCAAAGCGGACGAGCGAGCCATCAGTGGCACTTTTGGAAATTTAACCGAATTCCCAAAAGTGAAGTAAAAGTTCTAAAATGCTCCACGGCTCCACCAAGGTCTCGCGCTGAAGTCGAAAACTCAAAGCAGAAGAGCGGGCCGGTGGAGGAATTTGTGTTTTTGAGCCTTTTTGTAAAAAAGGTGAAAATTTAAAAAATGATCCGCAGCCCCAATTAGGCTATAAAGGAAAAATTCAAGGTGAAGCCCCATTGAAAAGTCAAAGTAGGAGAGTGGGCCGATGGAGGAAATTGAGGTTTTGAGCCTTTTTCCCAAAAAGGTTAAAATGTTTAGAAAGGAGTCGTGACCCCATCTCCAACCAAAACATGCCAAGTGTCCTAGTCAAATCAAGCAGCGGGATGGTAGAGGAAATTGAGTTTTTGAGCCTTTTTCTAAAAAAGGTTAAAATGTTGAGAAAAGGGCCGCGACCCCATTTCCAATCAGAAGCAGCCACGTGTCTAAGTTGAAAAGTCAAAGTGGGGGTGCGGGCCAATTTGTTCCAAATTGCCAAATCTCTAAAAAATCACAAAATGCAAAGGGCTTCCCCCATAACCACTCCAATCCCTTCCTGCCATGTGGACGGCCCGATTTCAGAGTTAGAGGAGCAAATCTAACATGCTGTATTTAAACTAGAAAATCAGATGTAACGGTTACTTTGCAAGATCTGGTTTTAACCCACCATGAGCGTTTTCTTCACAATAGAGGGATTCGAAAAGGTGTTGAGGATTTGTGAAGTTGTAATGGTTTCTTGCAAAGAACATAATGACTTCTCGACGTCATTCTAGGGAATGGATTTTCAAAAAAAGAGTGCTTTGTGCACTGGAAAAGACAGAAAATGCCATTCTTCTTCTATTTTCTCTTCTTCCTCGAATTTCTTCCATTCTCAAGCTATGTACAAACTTTGCTCAAGTTTTAATAAGAAAATAAGGAATTTTTTCCTCCTTGATTGAGGAATTAATTAGTACTTTGTGACCAATTAGTTTCATTCGGTCTTATAGCTTCTCCGGTAGATTTGTTTTTCTTCTGATTATAAATGCATGTAAATGAAGTTTCTAATTGATGTGTGTGTGCATATAATATTCTACCCGCAACATTTTTTTCCTACCTCCATTCACACTCCCTTTTCCCTTCTCATACAAATTTCTTCTCTAGTAAGAAATGTCTAGCTTTGCCACAGGGACAGTGGAGTGCCCCTGCTGGATCTCTGGTCAAAAGACCACCATTGAAATCCCCTTTTTCATGCATGCACATATGAAAGATGCACTTTGTTCAAGTAGAGGGACTTAGATTCCCATGACGTCGCCTAAAACCCACCAATTTTTCCACAAGACAAATTTTCTTGCCAACGTAAATGACAACTTGATGGGAATCTGGTAGCAATTTAAGTGGAAGAGAGATAACACAAATGAGCAAAGCTTGGCTATGTAATTTCCAACAAGAATGTGGTAGCTTAACAATACAAGAATACACAAAATTATCTCTAACCATTTTCTTGAAAACAAGAGATGAATTTATAGAATTTTGGCTGGGATATGCACTATCACACTTAACAACCATGGGGTGCCACATCAACAATGAAGGGGTGGTTTGAACAATCAATTACACATTACAAGTGAAAGAGGAGATTGCTACAAGGAAATCTAGCTTGAAATCAGTTAAAATGGTTCACAAATGTGCACTCAAAGTGAATTGGAGTGGAGTAACACACATCTTAAATTACATTGGAAGGTTCTAGAAATTTCACGCAGAATGACTACCCTACACATGGTGGTGGTTACAAGACCACCACCCAGGTAGGATGAAAATTTTGTAACTAAAATCCAAAATAATGGAGAAATGATGCGGGAAGCTAAGGAAAAGAATGCAAAGGCTAAGGAAAACTATGCTACAAATATAAGTTGCAAAGAGGTTTAGGAGCTCGAACACCTTTGGAAAAGACATGAATCATCATTGGGGACCTTTTATACCATTTTCCAACAATGTAGCACGTGCAATTTTGGGTGTGTACATTTCCCCATGGAATAGTGAATGTAGTCTTATGTTGATCTTCCTGTGAAACGTCAATTTGATTATATCTGGAGAATCCATCTAGCATAGCAAGCATCTTTGAACCATCGATCGCTTAAAGGATCTAATCCATGATGGGGAGTGGGTAATTTTCCTTTAATGAAGATTGATTCAAATTTTTGAAGTCAACACATATTCTTATTTCTCGATTCTTCTTACGAATCGAACTATAATTTCCACCCAAGTGGAATGTTGGATGGAAAAAATGATCCTAGCATTCCACATCTTAAGAACTTCTTACCAAATTGTTCCAACTATCTTGGGATTGTATTGTCTCTTCTTTTATATGAAAGGCTTCACTTCGGTTTAAGAGGTATATAATATTTCATCTCCTTTGGTTTAAATAACATCAATTCCTCATATAAATATGCCCAAACAGAATATTTATATAAAATTGAGACAAAACTTATCCACTCCTCCGGAGAGCAATATTTACCCATGTTTACTAGCCTTGGTTGTTCTTGAGTTCTATATTGACCTTTTCAAAATCCGTAGAGAGTTGCATGGAGAGTCTTTAGCTTTATGTTTTACAAACTTGTCATGTTGATCAAATATTTCTACAAGATAAACAATCCCTTTAAGAATATTGTTACCCTTTGTCTTGATCATACCTTCGAATCAACATCATCAATTTCCCCTTTGTCTTCATCCGCAAAGTGGATTCCCGATATGGAGAATTGTTTCCTTCATAAAAAGGTTATTTAAATTGTCTCTTTTCTCTAGGAATGATAGAATGTGATCATCATTATTGAGCACCTACCAATTCTCAATGTTATCTAGCGCACTTGGTCTAAATATCATTTCAATCATATATTCTTGTTCCCCAAAATATGGATGAGGAACAAGAAAAGACGTCAAGATAACTAAGGAATTTTCTTTCTCATTTTGTTCTCGTAGCACTACATGAATTACAAAGCCTTAAAAATATTCCTTATAATCTCTTACTCTATTTTTATAATGCCTACGCCTTACATTATCCACTTAGGTTTGATTTTTCACTTATTTAACAATGATCTCAAAGCATCTCCCTAACATTGTATCTTATTGATTCCCATTTCTTCGATAAATTTTATCCCTAACAACAAAACCTCATATTCTCGCCGTGTTGTTCATGTTTGAAAATTGTAGCTTTTGAATATGCAGGTACATTAGAATACCTTTTTAACAAATATGATAATTTTATTTATATTCCTCGGGTGAACAACATTTTTCTATGTTCACCATCCTTGGTTTGTTCACTTATTTTGTTGTTTATCTTGCCATATTCGATGAATACCTTGGTTGATCCTTAGCCTTACCATAGATGAACCTACAATGTTTTTCAAATAATTCCTCTAGTGACACTAGCCCATGTGGAATTATGTTACCTTTCAATTGGATTACTCCATCTTCATTTGTTTGATCAATTGTGTTGTTGTCACTATTATTTGTGGTAAACTCCCATGGAACCGAGTACTTCCTTGAAGTACATAGAACTCAAATCTCTCGTTTGTTGTAAGAAGGACAGAATTTGATTATCATAATTAAAAACTTGACAACTTTTTTAATTTTCTAGCACACTTGGGAGAAATATAATTTCTACTAAAAAAATTTCTCCTTTGAAATCCAGATATGGGATCATCAAAGAAGCAGACATTGCTAAAGAATCATGACTAGTGTTACGATCTCTAGGAACCGATCGAATTATCCTTGGTGATCTAATCTCTAGGAACTAGTCTCAAGTTAATCCAGAAATCTATTTTTGTCGTGGAAGAGATGAGATTTCTCTACTTGAAATATATCTCTTACATGTTTCACAATTAACTCAACATCTTCTTGCACGATGAGCTTTATGATCCCAATTTCTTCAACAACTCGTAATCTGATAAATAAGGCTTTATATTGAACATTATTTTTGGTTTTGGGTAACTACAACTTGTATTCTTAGGGGAAAAAATATCCCTATGGAGATGAAAACTCGATACCCACACTGATCCAATTTAAAAATAGCTTCCATCAAATTCCATGCTCCAAATTTCATTGACAATATCTTTTAGCCTTTCCTCAAGAATGGGTAGCTCTTCACCTCATTCAGAACTCATGAAGTAGTTCCCATCACCTCTTTCCTCGAATGGAACTCTCCCCAATTCTTTGAATGAAGCTCTCCCTAATTCTCTACTTTGGAAGAGGATATTTTCTCTAGGATCATCTAACTTCTTAAGCTGTGTATTTCATCTTGGGCTCAGGAAGGAGCTTCTTCATTTCATTATTAAATGGTATTAAAGCAAAATACCAATCTATTTGAATCTCACCTCCCATTTCCTATAAAAATATTATACCGAGGAGCATCTCGTAGGTAGGTGACATATCCATCACTAGAATGGTTACTTTTACCCACTTTTACAGGTAGGCCACAAAAGCCAACATTGCATCTTTGATTCTTCTAACAAGTGGAACCTCCTTAGTCTCCATTGAGTAATAATGACCAAATTATTAAGAGAGACTCAAACCAATAGCTTGAGAAACCTTAACGGGCATGTAATTTTCCAAGGAAATGATGTCAATAATAAAATTGTTCAGTTGGTACCCATTAATCAACATGGAAACATAAAAAGGTTTGATTTTACTAGTGGATGAAGGGGTAGAAGCTAGGATATTTTGACTTTGGCTTGGCTCAGGTGTGGGAAGTAAGCCTTTGGAAGTGGATGGTACCTTAGATTTAGAGCTTCCACCTTTGATAAACTTGACTATCTTATCAAATTGTTTGGGGTGAGTTTGCAAGTATTGATTTGGATATCTGAACTTTGGCCTTTTTCACATGATCAATAATGTCAAATTTTGAGGAAGGGTTTTCTAGAGCATTAGAAACATTAGCTTGATTTGATCTAGAAGGAGTATTTATAGATTTCTCATCACTCTTTTGACGTGTAGAAGTAGAAGCATCATTCTTGGAAGGAGTAGAAGTACTTGACTTACCTTTCTTAGAAGATGTCTTACGATGAGGTGTAACTTTAAAAGTATTCTTAGTTGATTCCAAATATGGGGGAGTGGGGATCCTCTTTTAGTTATTATATTTTTGGTAGTAGAGTCACTGGTTGAGGATATTCTCTCTCCCTTTCTTTATTCTTGGATGATTTCTCCTTTTCAAGGGTTTTTGATCAAGTGAAAACAACACAAGAATGACTGTTCATATCAGCTATGGAATCTTCATACTCATCTTTGAAGGAGGATGCATACTCAAAGAAACCAACCTCTATGGATCCAATTTCTTCGATTAGCAACTCACCTTATTCTTCCTTGTTTTCTAAATATACTTCTTCATTAGCTTCATTATCGATTGGGCTCACAAGTTGTGTTCACAAGTGGAGCCTCAAGAGCTAGCATGTGAGGTGCTGCAATAGTTCGTTGTTTGTTTAGTAAGTTCTTCCTCAAAATTTCTTTGTACAAGGTAGTTTGAGCAAGTTACTTTTTGAGATAAATTACATAATTAGAGTTTTTTTGAACCAAAACTATGTAGCTACATAACTTGAGCTTTGAGCTTTGTCTTTGTTTGGTCCTCTCTTAATTTTTCCAAACATCAAAAATAATCTTCCACATATACCAAAATCTAATGTGCTTGATCTAAATTAGTAGTTTGACTTCTTCTCAACATGAAAATAACCTTTGGTAGCTAAACATTGGTGAAGAATATTAACATGTTATCATTCGTAGGCCTGACAACTTCGGGATTTTGTGGAGCATCTTGTTGAACTTAGCTAAAAAGTCCCTCATATATTCATGGGGCTCCTTTTTCAATTGAGAACATTGTGAAAGGAGGGAATGACCATCTTTAACAAGATTGAACCTAGATTCAAACTTGGATTTTGTGTTTACCAAATTTGTGATTAATCTCTGTGGCAAGTTATAGAACCAATAGAAAACAAATTCTTATAATTATTCTAAAAATAGATGAATTGAAATATATTAATATTCAAATCCCAACACCCAAAAAGCTGTGATGAATGAAGCAATATGATCATTTGTATGTTTTTACCCATCTCTTTTGAACTTGGGAAATTTATTCCTAGATCCTTTTGGAAAGTCATGTAGTGGAGGAGCCAAGGCCAATGGGCTTGTATTATTTCCCCATGGCATGGGCACATCCATTATTTCTTATTCTTACTTTGGTTCTTCTTCTTTCTCTTCATCTAAAGGAATAAGGTTACGTAGTTCAATAACTAGTTCTTCAACGGGACATTTAAGAGGGAAATTAGGATAAAATTCAAAAAAATACTCTCGATCAATTTGACTTGCTATCCGAACAATGGGAATCATGAAATTAGATTGTTGTTGTTTTTTAAATTCCCGGTCAATATTGCCACTATATTGATTAGTCGTTGTATATATTCTTTCCGCCATCCTGTAAGATTTGTTTGCATCTAAGAAAAAATTCCCTTATGCTCTTCTTTTCTAATTTGGAACTTTTCTAGCATGTTGAAAATATTGGACATGTTCTTCTTTAGAATCCACAAATCTAGCAACAACATGGTAGTGATTGAAGTTCAATATGTTGTTCTAGATACAATTCCTCAAATATGTTGTAATATCTATTAACGTTTTAATTTACCTTGAGAAACAGATTTCAAAAGTAGTCAGACAATTTTTTGAGAAAATCCTTTGTATGGAAGTATTCGTCAGAATGTAAATTGAAAATTCTCTAGGTCCTTAACAAAATTTCAGACTTTGGATTTCAGATATTTTTTTCAGAGTTTAATGGTGTGAATTTGAAATTGTGTTTTCAAATTTTGAAGTCTAAAACCCCGAAATTCTAAAATTTTAGACTTTCAGTTATGGGGCTCGGAGTTTTTACTTAACAATTGGAAATTTTCAAACCGAAAGTTCCGAAGTCCGAAAATGCAAAAATCTAAAATTTCAAACTTTCAAGCTTTCAGGGTTCGGAACTCTATGTTGTAGTTTTTGAAAACATGTCTTAAAATTTCTGAATTCTCAAACCCCGAAAGTCTGAAATTTCATATTTTCGAGCTTTCAGGTTTCGGAATTTTTGGTCGCATTTTTGGTTAAATCCCTTTGGACTTCCAAAGTCTGAAAATTTGAAAGTCCAAAATTTCATACTTTCGAGGCTTTCAGGTTTCAAAACTTTTCATTGCCAATTCACATTTTTCATCTCCCAATCTCTGAAGTCCGAAACCTCAAATTTAAAATTTAAAATTTTGGGCTTTCAAGTTTCGGACTTTCAGAGTCCTTCGTGTAATTAATTTTTCACCAACCTCCATATGGATCAGAATTTTGCCATTAATATGGGTTTTTCTATTTAAACTCACTTTTTACTTTTCATTTTCACCTATCACTTTTCTTTGACATTTCATTTTCTTGTACTTTTTGATGTCATTTTCGAGGTATTTTAACTTGGTTATTTTCCTTTTGGTTTAAGATCTTTTTTTTTATTTCCTCTTTGTTTGTTTTCTTTTGTTTCCTCTCTGTGTACCTCTTGAAATGAAAAACTCATTGCCCACCATGTTTCTATGTTTTGAGTTTCCACAGGCATTCAAAGTTTTCAAGGGATCTTCTCAAGTTTTCCATTTCTTCCTCTCAAACACTTTTGGGATTTGGAGATTAGCATTGTTCAAAAAAATTTTCTTCTAGATTTTGAGACTTGGTGGGTGTGCATCACTATTTTTGAAGCTCTTGTTTTCAGGATTTCGAGGTCACTATTTTAGATGATTTTGCTTTTGAAGATTTTTAGTTATTGGGAACTTTTAATTGTGTAACTTGAAACTTTTGGAACTTTCATTTTGGAACTTTGGAGCTATTTTTTCAGCTTTTAAGAGTTTTTCGGGCTTTTGAAGTTAGGTTTTTGGAAATTTGTACTTCTCTATTTTCAGATGGTTTTCACTTCAGATTCTTCAGTTTGGGTTTTTGAAGTTGATAATTTTTGGGATTTCGGGACTGTCTTTCGGAGTATTAAACTTCGGGTTTTCGGACTTCTCTTTTCGGGACTTTTCAACTTCAACTTTCGAGATTCAGAAATTCATCAGTTCCAAAATACATAGTTTGATGTCTACTTCCACATCAAAGGGAAAAGAAAAGATGAAGTATTCATTTCTTGGAGTTGCTCCTCACTCTTGCTTATCTTCTGACTTGGGAAATATAGGGACACCGACCTAGGAAAGATTGATTTTCTGGATTTTTGGGAAAGAGTAAAGGCTCAAACAAGAAACCATGGATGCAAGCCATCTACAATAGTGGGCTTGTCCTTACTATTGGTTTTCCCACATCCATGCATTTCTAGAGTTCATTTTAGCCGTGACAACCCACTTTGATGAAGGATCTATGTTGGTCAAAGATGATGATGATAAGGTGGTAATCCGTTTGGACCTAGACTTCTTTGAAGATCTGCTCAAACTTCTTGACGTTGAAGATTATGCCACAATTTTTCTAGAGTTGGCAGTGGAGCATTGGGACAAGGATGTGGAATTATGCACGAAAGTCATGATGAAAAGTTATCTGGCTAAGAGCTATTGCCAAATTACAAAGACCATGTATCGGTTAGACTTCATTCAGGAGGTCAATGACATCATTTTGCTTTTAAGCAAGGTTTCAGTCTTCCTTCAGCAAAGGAATTCTAGGAATGGATGTTCTTATACATCACCACCATCAAGAAAAATAAGGAATTTATTAGGTGGGGGGAGAGCATCAGTAGCTCCATTTCTATCAATTGAGCAAGGTGCTTTCCACAAAGAGTTTCTATATGACATCCTTCTTGGTTTATGTGGCTACTGTTATGGGAGATTTCTCTGGGTTGAATACTAAAGGTATTCACAGCACCTCCCAAATCTATGATTTCTATCCTCAGCTCACACTGAATGAGGGGAGAAAGAATTTTGTAGGGTCAATGATGCCTTCTTTGTGGTTATCCTCTACCATTTTGATAAGGAGTTATATAATCGAAGGATTTCGATGAAGCCTTCAAGGAAGTGTGGGAGTGGGGAGCTATCTACCTTAATTCCCCACATTTACTTACATTTGATTCTAGGCTTCATAGGTGCCCCCAAAAATTGCCAAGGTGTCCCACTGATAAATGGGTTCTACTAGAATTGGTTCGACAATTGTTGGATTATCATCAAATTCAAAACAAAGCACCACAAATTGGGAATGCATTTCCTATTTCAATTGGTAGATACACCTGCCCGAATATTCATAAGGCCAAAAATGTGGATGCAGAAATGGCTGAAGTAACCTTGCGAACCTTTCATCCATGGACTAGCTTCGATTATTGGGGTAAATTTGGTGAAACAGTCGGTCTAGTTCCCATGTGCCCTAATTGGAGGATATTTGGATTCATTATCGAGATGAATACATCATCCGACAAAGGGATTATGAGAGGTTGACCTTGGATGAGGTTTGGTAGTTTGGTTTGGCCGATGTCCCAAAGGATATGCAAGATAATGATGAGGTTTTGGATGTAGCATATAAAAATGATAATATTGCCAATCAACCATTGCCATGGATTGATTGGTATGTAGAGGAATGTTGCAATACAAAGAGAGAGGTGGGGCCCATTCTGCAGAGAACTTACAGTTGGTTGGTTACCTTGGGAATCTCACCCAAGGGAGTAGAGAAACCTATAAATATAGAAGGCCCCACCAACCATAAGCCAATCAACACCCACAAAGGGGAAAAGGTCGACCCAAAAACCCCATATAATCCCAAAAAGATTTCATTTGTTGTTGGTGGCTCATCTCTCTCCAAGGCTTCTATTTCCAAGGCCATGTCTCCTGCAGCACCTGTGATGAAGTGGTTGAAGTCAGTGACTCTCCTAGTATCTCACAAGATCCATCATCTCTTCCTTCTCTTCCATTATCACTTCCAATATCAGTTCCTTCCACTTCCACAATCATTTCTTCTTTCCCATCTCCTTCTATGGCCCAGTATTCTCATCCCTTCTAGTTCTCTCAGCTGGAGAAACTATCGGGTCACCCATTTCTTCTTCACTTCCCTTAACACTTCCATTTCCTTCCATCTCATCCCCTAACATCATTCTATCAACTCCTATGGTTGTCCTTACATCCACCCCATCCATCATTGCCACTTCTACCCAAATGCCAACTAATGTTTCTAGTGCTCTTGTCATGACTAATGTTTTAGGTATCGGATCTACTATTCCATCTTCATCAGCATTAGCCATCCCATAATGGTTGTTTAGGAAGACTCCAAAGAAAAAGAAGAAGGTTCCTCTGGGAGATGTTATAGATCTCAAGTATATTGGAACATACACCAAAAGACATGCCAAGAGGCCAAGGACTATTTCAAGTCTAACAAAGTGAATCCATTGGGGAGTGAATTTATAGAGGTTGCTACTCCTTGAGGGAAAAACTAAGGAAACAATTACAATGCAGATTATCGGATCTCTAGATTTTCATTGGGAAAATCTACTCACGAAGGAGCCAAACAAGATGTGCACACTGCTCTTGGGGCTTTGCTGGAAAAATATGACAAAGGATAAGGCTACAAAAGATGAGCTCAAACTCAAGGTCGAACAACTCACTTTGCATTGTTATGCAAAGTAACCCAACCAACTCCATCTACCAAAGTCTCAACTACTATGGCCATGACAATTTTGTCTACCATCGATGACATTTCTTATCATGAGATCAAAAATCTAGGCGAAAGGGAGATCAATAAATGGATGGATGGAACAAATTTTGCATGAAGCTAATCCTTTAATCAAAGAAGCTATCAAGATATAAAATGATTTGTAGGATGGGAGAACTACTATTTTACAAAATGGATGAAGCATTTTCTGAGGATAATAACAACTTGAATTTGAATTTGGAAACATGGAGTGAAATAAGAGAAGTAGACCCAGACTTGCTCCTTCAAGAAGAGGTGATTGATGATGCCTCAAAGTTATTTGAATATCAAAAGGCCATGGAATTCTGGTGCCAAGTGTTGCAAGATTTAATTAAGAAATTGGATGATAAACAAATGGAGATCATGGATGCCCTAAATGATATCTTAGAAGAGTTTGATGTTGCTAATTGTAAATTTTTCAATGAAAACATCGACGCTCTCCCAGAGGATCAAATTAAGGAAAATTTCAAGGATTTGGTGAAGCATGATGATGAGGTCACCAAAACTTTCAATAGTGACTCCATTGACCGATTGGTCTTGTGCCAAAATTTCATAGGGAGGCTAAAGAAAGTTGTGAGTAAACTTTGAAGAGTGCCAGCCAAGATCACAAAAGAGATCGAGACAATGGATGTTGTGAATCACTACACATGTGGACTTGGAGATGAAGAAATTTAGGGATCATCAAGCGCTTCATCAAGTATAAGCATCGAATGGCTGTGTGGGAAGGAGAACAAAAAACCTATAGAAGAGGAAGGTGTAGCTGAACAAGGCCAAAGATGAGTGGCCATGAAAGGATAGATCCAAGCTCTGGATTGGTCAAATTTGTAGGGTTGATTGAGTCAAACCCTTGCAACAAATTTGCTATTTTCATGGGAGCATGTTCCCTTAATTTAATGACATTTCTATTTTTAGTAAAATGTTAGTTAAGGGCCCAATTGTAATGGCTCAGCCTAAGAACTTATAAATAGTTGAATGCATGAAGTATTGGGGAGGACATAAAAATATAGATCATTTTTGGGTGAAGTTTCTTCAAGCTTGGAAGAGTGCTTCAGATATTTCTAAAACCTTTTAATTATATTCAGAGTTATACCTTGCCATTGGAAATCTGATTTATTGTGTTGGATGGTTAATCAATGCTTACTTTTGAATGTATGGTTCCTTAGTGTGAGTGGTTATCTTACCTTTATTTCAGGTTATCTATTTCATGTTGTGAGGAGTAATGTGATTATATTTTATGTCAGTTGTGAAAATCTTATTTTCCTTCTGTTGTTAAAGTTGTATTATCATTATTCGTAGTTGCTGAAATAGATGTTTGACATGTGCATGTGTTCTTTCCTCATGATAAATTAATTGTGTGTTGAATCAAATTTGATCTCTCCTTTATGTATGCTCAAGTTTAACGAAGGAACATACGCCCCTAGTTTGTGGTATTTTGTACCCTTTCCAAGTTGTAATAGGTGAAGGTGGCCAACGATGCAAGCATCCTACCCACATTAACCCTTCCAGATATTAAACATCCCTTTATTTGGTGCATCACTGTCCTTAGTATAGTTTCATTTCTACAAAAATATCTTTCCTAAAACTCATGAAGATGTTAGCCTAGGATTAGATAGTCATTTTATTACACTAGGAGTAGTACAACACTTAGTTTAGGAAGAGGAAGTCGGCCTTCTCCGGAGGTTCACCTCGAGCCCAAGTCCCATAGCTTGAGAGGTGATCCAATGTGTCCCAATCACACCGAACGTCCTAACAACATTCTGGCCATTTGGGGGTGTAGTGATTTGGTGAAACGGTTTTTGGCACGCTCGGTGGGACAAGAGTGGGTACTTCTCTTCTAATTTTCACCAGTCAAAGTACGTAGCGACTCCATCTCTCTGGATTTCAAAGTTCAGTACATCAACTTATGTGAAGAATTTAGACAAGAGCTTCTTCAAGGCATGTAAATTATCAGCATACAGAACTTTCCTTGTCTCCGCCAAGGAGAAGAGGAAGAAGTATTTCAGTAGCACCAACCGTAGCTTTACCTCGTAGAGGGCATTTGACCCCTTTGATGGAAGTTTCCTCCACCAAGACATAATTGACCTTTGGTCACCATGGAAGCCAATGCTTGTCCTCCTTTCAACGCCAAGAAGACCCTTTTCTTTGTTAGCATAAAGAGATGCCTATACCGATAACCACTCTAAAAAGTTTTCCATTTTATACTGGCGAAACTAATGTTTCACCTCAAGAGAACACATACTGGATGTAGCTAGCATCTATGTAGTACACAGTATTAGAAAAGACAATGTGGTAGTTCGACTCCTTACTACTTCATTCAAAGGCAGGGCACTTAAATGGTTCCAAGTTTAACTATTGATTCTATTACTATGTGGAATGAGTTAGGAATGAGGTTTTGTAAGTAGTTTGAGGACAAAAGTGATCACCTATCACTCATGGAATAATTAAATACTATAAAAAGGTCCCCTCAAGAGTATATGAGTGATTTCAATCTCCGTTTTGACAAAAATTGGAAATGGATCCCAACACTCGTAAGGCCATCTCCAGAGAGTGCTTTTCTATATTATTTACGAGCATTGAACAATGACATAGCCATCATGATTCAATCTATGGGGGTACATTGTTCCTGATGTCTATGAGATCATTGTAAGGGCTAAAAATTGCCTAATTCAAATAGGTAAAATTGCCCCTAGTACTCTCATACCCGTGTTTGTAAAACTTTCAGGCAAATAGCTAGTCGTTGCTCGATTCCAACAACTTCTAGTCCATCAACTGCTCAATCTATGTCTAACCCCTCCAGTGATTTAGCCAAGGTGAATTCACTATTATAAAATTTCAGAAATGAAATTATGGTGATGAAAAGGTAGCAGTCCTAATACATTTTCCCATTCCAATCCCAATATCATACGAAGTCAGTTCCTCCATTTAAAGGAAATAACACCATAGAACTAGGTCACAAGGCCAAGCTACAAACGTGAAGCCTTTGAAGTTTCAGAATCCTTCTACTACCGGCTTGTTCATCCAAAGTCCCAGTCTAGAAAAACCTCATCCAAGATTATGAGTGGTGTTATCCTTGTTCTCAACCCCATAATCAGAACCTCTGCCCAAATGGAGTTTTGAGTCAAGCTCTTATGGTCCAAAGTATATCCACCCCACCTGAGTCATCATCTGGACCACTCCACCCAAGAAAGCTCAAGACCAACTTCTAATGAAAATACTACTACTAAATAGGAAGATGGATTATTTTTTTGGTCCGAATACCGACGCCTCCACTATAGCATGCAAATACATAATCCAAGAAGAGGGAAATAGATAATCAACCTTCAAAACCGATGCATCTACTTCACATTCTCATACACAAATATGATGATAAAGGACGTAGGAAAAAAATCACCGGGAATATCCACCGATCAAGTCTATGAAGAAATATAGATTTACAAGTATCACATTACCAAATAAACATTTCCCAAAAGAAGACTCCAACACTCAAAAAAGTATCAACAAAGTTGGGACAATCCCATTCAACATTGTGGAGCAAATGAAAAGGACCAATTTGAATGTCACAATGTGGGATGCTCTCTGAGATTTTCTCAACAAATTTTTTTATGGGAGGCATTAAACATTTTTGGTACTACTGATAAATCATCAAGTCATGGAGTAGATAATGCCACCAGCTGTGTTAACCCGAAAAAAGGTGATCCCTAAGACCAATAATCCGGCACCGTTCTATATCTCTCTGATCATTGGCGATCATTTGGTGCACAATTATATGATCGATTATAGAGCCAGTAGTTTTGTTGTGCCTAAGAAGATTACAGATGTGTTGGGAATCCCATATACCCCAATTTAAAAAGGAGTTGTCAAGTTAGATAGTATTGTAGTCCAAAACTATGGGGAGTCATTAAGGGACTACAACTTACTATCCATGCATTTCCTAGTTTTCATTCACACAAGACATATCATTATTGATCTCCCTCCCCTCTTTTCCATTTGCTTATCATGAGATTTCACTACCAAGATGGGTGGTTATTTATCATTGGATTGGTCGCATATGATCCTTAGAACTCGGTATGGGACAAAGGTAACTATAAGAGCATAAACCGATTTTTCATAATCATGTGAACCTTACACAGCCAAACCCATAAATGGTAATTATGCCATTTGTGACCCAGAAGAGGAAGATGCAGATCATGAGCCAACTACTCTCATAGAGGAGGTTTGATACAGTGCTTGATGAGGTAAGTATAGATCATCAATATGACCCTTATGCTGATTTATTAGCAAATGAAGAATCTGGTTTGTTATTTTGGAAGAGACTGGATTAGGTACATACTGCATACATGAAGAAGGTACAATCGTACCTCAGTTGGTTAAAATACCAAAGCAATCCCGAGGGACTATGAAAACTATTCTTCAATGGTTCGAGGAGTAAAAATGGATCCGGTGTAGGAGTTATGTTAATTTCTCCAGAAGGGGATAAATATTTCTCGTCTTTTCGGTTGTAGTTTAGTTGTACTAATAATGTCGCCGAGTATGAGGCTCTTATAAAAGGAATTCAGCTTGGCCCAAAAAAGAGGAATCAAAACCTTGGCTTCCTTTTGTGATAGTGAATTGGTAGTGCATCGAAAAACGATCTATTGAGATCATATAAAAATTCGACTTTGGGACACCGATAGAGGATTTGAAGCTTTGGAATTCATGCATTCCCGTAAAGTAAAATCAAGATGCTGACAGGCTTGGCTACTATTGGCTCGTAGTATGATATACTATAGACATTATGAAAGAAGTAAAACTGATGGTAAAGATGGTGTTATAATCCCGTAGTACCAGGATAACGTAAGTAGTTGGTAGGTGTTTGATAGCGATGAACAGATTGTCTTTTTCCTACAACAAGAGGCATAGTTCACTGCCAAACACCAGGATAAATTCATAATTCCTACGGTGACCAAATTATACAGTTGAAAGGAAAAAAACTACCAAAAGGCCTGGTTACACTTGAATCCATCTTCAATTTGGATGACCAAACCAAACGAGAAAGCACAAATATGGTGGTCAAGGAAGAAGATTTTGAAGAAGTTGAGGTGGCAAGTGAGAAATGCTTAAAATTGGTAAGGTATGCATTGTTTAAGAGAAAAAAATATTTCATTGAGTTATGTCAAGAATATCATGATATTTTTCATGGAGCTACAAAGACCTGTGTGGTTTCGATCTTGGTTTAGCTCAACATACCATTGAGATGGATCCAAACTCTAGCAGTTCATCAAAAATAGAGGCCAATCAATCCCAAAATTGAGCCGCTAATGAGGAAAGAGCTAACCAAGCTTATCGAGGCTGCATAATTTTTCCCATCAAGCATTCCTTGTGGGTAGCCAATCTGGTGCCTGTAAGGAAAAAGAAATAGAGATTTGGCCATGTGCGTGGACTTCAGGATTTGAACCATGCCTCATTAAAGGATCATTACCCTCTTCCATCAATGGAGAAAATCCTCCAAATAGTGGTAGGGCTCAA
This sequence comes from Taxus wallichiana var. yunnanensis, assembly GCA_018340775.1. Classification (NCBI taxonomy): domain Eukaryota; kingdom Viridiplantae; phylum Streptophyta; class Pinopsida; order Cupressales; family Taxaceae; genus Taxus; species Taxus wallichiana. The sequence goes on from CM031234.1 coordinate 564,948,743, forward strand.
AGGTTTTCTTTTTCTTGATGGATATTCAGGGTATAATCAGATTCTGGTCCAAGAATTTGATCAATTCAAAATGACTTTCACTACTAAGTGGGGCACGTACACTTACAACAAGATGCCATTTGGGTTGTCTAATGTAGGGGCTACTTTCCAAAGAGCCATGGATATGGAATTTAAAGGACTAATCAATGATATTATCTTGGTTTACCTTGATGACATAATTGTCTATTCCAAGCATGTTGAAGATCATATCACACATCTAAGAAAAAAGTTTTTCAAAGATGTAGAGAATTTGGGGTCTCACTGAACCCTAAGAAGTGCATTTTCACAGTTTAAGAAGGAAAATTATTGGGACATATTGTTTCAAAGTGGAAGGGATTGTCCATTGATCTAGCTAGGATCCATTCCATTATGTCCTTATCTCTTCCAAGTCACAAGAAAGGTCTCCAAAGTTTCCTGGGAACCATAAATTTCGTGTGGAGATTCATTCCTTAGTTTGCAACATTGGCTAAACCACTCATGACCATGCTAAAAAAGAACATTCCATTCTCATGGATGAAAGAGGGGAGGGAGAGTTTTGAGGCTATCAAAATGGCCATTTCCCAAGCTCCCACACTAGTAAATCCTAGTTTTGACAAAGATTTCATCCTCTATGCTTTCACAGGTCAGGAAAGTATTTGAGGATTCTAACCCAACAAAATGATGATCTGATGGAACAACCAATTGCCTTTTTCAGTCATTCTCTCAAGGAATACGAGCTTAAATATTCCTTCATTGAAAAACAGGTCTTTGTAGTCATTTGAGCTCTGAAGAAATTTAGGCACATGTTGTCCAACAACAAAGTCCACTTAATGGTCTCTCATCCTGGCATCAAATACTTTTTGTTGAATAAAGAGATGAATGAGAAACGTGTTGGGTGGATTACAAAAGTAATGGAGTATGACGTGCACATTAAAGTCACTAAGCTTGTAGGGGAAAGGGTTTATGTCAAGATTGTTGGCTGTGGACATGGAGACCAAAGATATGGAAGATGTTACACTTCTGAATGCGATGAAGGCAATGACCAGATTGATTGGTTGACTAAGATGAAAAATTTCCTCCTCTCGAGGGTATATCCTCCAAATATGGATAAAGTCCAATGATGCACTTTCCATCTCCATTCCATTCCATATGCCTTGGTAGATAATGTTCTTTTCTAAAAAGATTTGAATGGTGCTCTTCTACGCTGCATCAAGCCAAGAGCAGGTGAACAAGGATGTTAGAGGAATTTCACAATGGTCTATTTGGAGGGCATTATTCATGAAAAATACTACCAAGATCATGTGAGCTGGTTACTACTAGCTGGACTTGTTCAAATATGCTCATCTCTGGGTGAGGAAATGTAAATAATGTGCTCTTTTTGTAGGAAAACAAAGGCTTGACAACTCTTCCTTTGCATCCCATTCAGGTAGATCAACCTTTTGTTCAAGTGGGGATTAGATTTTATTGGAATGATCAATCCTCCATCCAGTGATGGACATAAATGGGTCCTCACTGCACAATAGATTATTTCACTCACTAGACAAAAGTAGTGGCCTTAAAGGAAAGTAATGAAAAGGCCATCCTTGAATTCCTAGAGAATATAATGACAAGGTTCGTGTTCCATTTACCGTTATCTCTGACAATGCAATGGCTTTCCTTAGGTTAAAGATAAGTGAATGGGTTATTAAGAATGGGGTCTACCTCAAGACTTTGTCTAACTACTATCCACAGGGGAATGGGTTGGCTGAATCTAGTAATAAGAATCTCATAAGGATCATCAAGCGTACGATGGAGGCCAACAAAAAGGACCTGGCATACATAGCTTAAGATCACCTTATGGGAAGATCAAATCAACACCTAAAAAGGCCATTGGAAACTCACCTTTTATGCTGGTATATGGGAGGGAGGTAAAGCTTCCACTCTCCTGGAATTACCTTCTTTGGAATTGGCTCATCAACTCGAAGTTATGGAAAATGGCTCCTTAACAGTGAGGTTTGTTGAACTCATGGAATTGGAGGAAGTTTGAGAAAAGGCTATGAAAATTTAAGCCAACATCAAGCTCAAGTTAAGAAATCCTTCAATAAGAAAGCTTCTGATAGGCATTTTCAAGAAGGAGACTTGGTTCTCAAATGGGATGAAGACATGAGCCAAACCAAGCAAGCATGCCAAGTTTGACGCTCTCTGGAGTGGGCCTTATATTATTACAAGTTACAAAGAGGTGAATTCATTTCATCTATCCAGACTCAATGGAGAATAATTTCCCATTCATGTGAATGGGATACATCTCAAAGCTTTCTTTTGAGATTGTTCCACCATGTACAGTGCTCTTTGTCTTTTCCTCCAAGTGCTTTGCACATCGTTTTGTTTTCTTTTCCATTTGTGTGTTTATGTTTTTTTTCTTTTAGGACTCCTTTGCCCAATGATTTGCTTAAGGCTACTGGTCTAAAAGATTAGTAGGAAAGCATTCCCTGGAGGTCACCAAAAATGTTAAGCATTTTAATCTACCTTGAGAAACAAATGTCAAAAGTAGTCAGACAATTTTTGAGAAAATCCTTTGTATGGAAGTATTCTGTAATGTAAATTGAAAATTCTCCAAGTCCTAAAATCTGAAATTTGGACTTTGGATTTTGGAGATTTTCTCTTTCGGAGTTTAATGGCATGAGTTTGAAATTGTGTTTTCAAATTTCCAAAGATTGAAACCCCGAAATTTCAAACTTTTGGGGTTTGGAGTTTTTACATAACAATTGGCAATTTTTAAACCAAGAGTTTCAAAGTTTGAAAATCTGAAATTTTGGACTTTCGGGCTTTCGGGGTTCAGAACTCTATGTCATAGTTTTTGAAAACCTCTCTTAAAATTTTTGAAGACTTTCGAAACCCCAAAAGTTCAAATTTGGACTTTCAGGCTTTCGGGTTTCAAAATTTTCGGAGGTCATTTTGAGGTTAAATCCCTTTTAGACTTCCGAAGTCCGAAAATCCGAAAGTCTGAAATTTAGACTTTTCGGGATTTCGGGTTTCAAAATTTTCATTACCAATTCACATTTTTCATCTCCCAATCTCAAAGTCGAAACCCTAAAATTCTAAAATTTTAGAATTTTGGGCTTTGGGTTTCAGATTTTAGAGTCCTTCATGCAATTAATTTTTCACCAACCTCCATACGGATCATAATTTTTCCATTAATATAAGGTTTTTCTATTTAAACTTGCTTTTTACTTGTCATTTTCACCTGTCACTTTTCTCGAAATTCCATTTTCTTGTACTTTTTGACATCATTTTCGAGGTATTTTAACTTGGTTATTTTCCTTTTGGTTTAAGATATTTTATTTTTATTTCCTCTTTGTTTTTTTCTTTTGTTCCTCCTTTGTGTACCTCTTGAAATGAAAAACTCATTGCCCACCATGTTTCTATGTTTTGAGTTTCCATAGGCATTCAGAGTTTTCAAGGATCTTCTCAAGTTTTCCATTTCTCCCTCTCAACACTTTTTAGGATTTGGAGATTAGCATTGTTTGACAAATTTTCTTCTCAGATTTTGGAGACTTGGTGGTGTGTCACTATTTTGGAGCTCTTATTTTTAGGATTTTGGAGGTCACCATTTCAAGGAGGATTTTTCTTTTCGAATATTTTCAGTTTATTGGGAAGGAACTTTGTGCAACTTTGGAACTTTTAACTTGAAATTTAGAAACTTTTTGTTTTCAGAAATTTCATTTTTGGAACTTGAACTTTTCTTTTCGGGTTTTGGAAGATTTTGAAGGTTTTAGAAATTATACTTCTGTTTTGGAGAGTTTTCACTTTGAAGATTCTTCATTTGGGTTTTTGGAAGTTGATAATTTTTAGGATTTTGGGACCTGTCTTTTGGAGTATTACACTTCGAGTTTTTAGACTTCTCTTTTTCAGGACTTTTCAACTTTGGCTTTTGGGATTTAGAAATTCATTAGGTTCCAAAATACAGAGTTTGATGTCTACTTCCACATCAAAGGGAAAAGAAAAGATGAAGTATTCATTTCTTGGAGTTGTCTCCTCACTCCTTCTTATCTTTCGACTTGGGAAATATAGGGGACACCGACCTAGGAAGATTGATTTTCTAGATTTCTAGGAAAGAGTAAAGGCTCCAAACAAGAAACCATGGATGTAGGCCATCTATGATAGTGGGCTTGTCCTTGCTACAGTTTTCCCACATCCATGCATTTCCCAAAGTTGTTTTAGCCATGAAAACCCACTTTGATGAAGGATCTATGTCGGTCAAAGATGATGATGATAAGGTGGTAATCCGTTTGGACCCAAAATTCTTCGAAGATCTGCTCAAACTTCCTAATGTTGAAGATTACGCCACAATTTCTCCAGAGTCGATAGTGGAGCATTGGGACAAGGAGGTGGAATTATGCATGAAATTCATGATGAAAAGTTATTTGGCCAAGAGTGTTGCTAAATTACCAAAGACATGTATGATCGGACTTCATTCAAGAGTCAATGACATCATTGTGCTTTTAAGCAAGGTTTAGGTCTTCCCTTTGCAAAGGAATTCTAGGAATGGATGTTCTTATACATTGCTACCATCAAGAAAAATAAGGAATTTATCGGTGGGGGAGCATATCAATAGCTCCATTTTCTATCAAATTGAGCAAAGTGCTTTCCACAAAGATTTCTATATGACATCCTTTTGGTTTATGTTGCCACTATTATGGGAGATTTACTGGGTTGAATACTAAAGGTATTTCAAGTACCTCCCAAATCTATGATTTTATCCTCAGCTCACATTGAATGAGGGAGAAGCAAGAATTTTCATAGGGTCAATGATGCCTTCTTTGTGGTTATCCTCTACCATTTTGATAAGGAGTTATACAATCAAAGGATTTCTGATGAAGCCTTCAAAGAAGTGCATGAGTGGGGAGATATCTACCTTTAGTTCCCCACATTTACTTACATTTGGATTCTAGGCTTCATAGATGCCCCCAAAATTACCAAGGTGTCCCTTTGATAAATGGGTTCTACTAGAATTGGTTTGACAATTATTGGATTATCATGAATTCAAAACAACACCACAAATCGGGAATGCATTTCCTATTTTAATTAGGTAGATACACCTTCCCGAATATTCATAAGGCCAAAAATGTGGATGCAGAAATGGCCGAAGTAACCTTGCAAACCTTTCATCCACAGGACTAAACTTTGATTATTGGGGTAAATTCGGTGAAACAGGTTGGTCTAGTGCCCACGTGCCCCAATTGGAGGATATTTGGATTCATTTTCGGGATGAATACATCATCCGACAAAGGGATTATGAGAGGTTGACCTTGGATGAGGTTCGGTAGTTTGGTTTGGCCAATGTCCCAAAGGATGTGCAAGATAATGATGAGGTTTTGGATGTAGCATATAAAAATGATAATATTTCCAATCAACCATTGTCATGGATTGATTGGTATGTAGAAGAATGCTGCAATACAAAGGAGAGGGTGGGGCCCATTCTAGCAGAGAACTTACAGTTGGTTGGTTACCTTGGGAATCTCACCCAAGGGGGTAGAGAAACCTATAAATATAGAAGGCCCCACCAACCATAAGCCAATCAACACCCACAAAGGGGAAAAGGTCGACCCAAAAACCCATATATTCCAAAAAAGATTTCATTTGTTGTTGGTGGCTCATCTCTCTCCAAGGCTCTATTTCTAAGCCATATCTCTCCTGTAACACTGTGATAGAAGTGGTTGAAGTCAGTGACTCTCCTAGTATCTCACAAGATCCATCATCTCTTCCTTCCTCTTCCATTGTCACTTCCAATATTAGTTCCTTCCACCTCCACAATCATTTCTTCTTTCCCATCTCCTTCTATGGCCCAAGTATTCTCATCCCTTCCAATTTTCTCTTAGCTGGAGAAACTATTGGGTCACCCATTTCTTCTTCACTTCCCTTAACACTTCCATTTCCTTCCATCTCATCCCCTAACATCATTCTATCAACTCCTATGGTTGTCCTTACGTCCACCCCATCCATCATTTCCACTTCTACCCAAATGCCAACTAATGTTTCTAGTGCTCTTGTCATGACTAATGTTTCAGGTATCAAATCTACTATTCCATCTTCATCAACATTAGCCATCCCGAATGGTTATTTAGGACAGACTCCAAAGAAAAAGAAGAAGGTGCCTCTGGGAGATGTTATAGATCTCAGTATATTGGAACATACACCCAAAAGATAGGCCAAGAGGCCAAGGATTTTTTGAGTCTGACAGTGAATCCATCTGGGGAGTGAATTATAGAGGTTACTACTCCCATTGAGGGAAAAACTAAGGAAACAATTACAGCGGAAGATTATCGGATCTCTAGATTTTCATTGGGAAAATATACTCACGAAGGAGCCAAACAAGATGTGCACACTACTCTTGGGGATCTGCTGGAAAAATATGACAAGGATAAGGCTACAAAAGATGAGCTCAAACTCAAGGTTGAATAGCTCACTGCATTGTTAAGGAAAGTAACCCAACCAAATCCATCTACCGAAGTCTCAACTACTATGGCTATGATAGTTTCATCTACCATCGATGACATTTCTTATCATGAGATCGAAAAGCTAGGCCAGAAAGGGAGATCAGTAAATGGATGGATGGAATGAATTTTCATGAAGCTAATCCTTTAATCAAATAAGTTGTTGGGATATACAATGATTTTCAGGATGGGAGAACTACTATTTACAAAATGGATGAAGCATTTTCTGAGGATAATAACAACTTGAATTTGAATCTGGAAACATGGAGTGAAATAAGAGAAGTAGACCAGACTTGCTCCTTCAAGAAGAGGTGATCGATGATGCCTCAAAGTTATTTGAATATCAAAAGGCCATGGAATTCGGTGCCAAGTGTTGCAAGATTTAATTAAGAAATTGGATGATAAACGAATGGAGATCACGGATGCCCTGAATGATATCTTAGAAGAGTTTGATGTTGCTAATTGTAAATTTTTCAATGAAAACATCGATGCTCTCCTAGAGGATCAAATTAAGGAAAATTTCAAGGATTTGGTGAAGCGTGACGATGAGGTCACCAAAAATTTCAGCAGTGACTCCATTGACTGATTGGTCTTGTGCCAAAATTTCATAGGGAGGCTGAAGAAAGTTGTGAGTAAACTTTGAAGAGTGCCACCAAGATCACAAAAGAGATCGAGACAATGGATGTTGTGAATCACTACGCGTGTGGGCCTGGAGATGAAGAAATTAGGGGATCATCAAGTGCTTCATTGAGTATAAGCATCGAATGGCTATGTGGGAAGGAGAACAACAAAACTACATAAGAGGAAGGTGTAGCTGAACCAAGGCCAAAGCTAAGTGGCCATGAAAAGACAGATCCAAGCTCTAGATCGGTCAAAGTTGTAGGGTTGACTGAGTCAAACCCTTGCAAAAATTTCTATTTTCATGGGAGCATGTTCCCTTAATTTAATGACATTTCTATTTTTAGTAAAATGTTAGTTAAGGGCCCAACTGTAATGGCTCAACCTAAGAACTTATAAATAGTTGAATGCATGAAGTATTGGGGGGACATAAAAATATAGATCATTTTTGGGTGAAGTTTCTCTTCAAGCTTGGAAGAGTGCTTCAGAGATTTCTAAAACCTTTTAATTATATTCAGAGTTATACCTTGCCATTGGAAATCTGATTTATTGTGTTGGATGGTTAATCAATGCTTACTTTGTGAATGTATGGTTCCTTAGTGTGAGTGGTTAGCTTACCTTTATTTTGGGTTATCTATTTCATGTTGTGAGGAGTAATGTGATTATCTTTTATGTCAGTTGTGAAAATATTATTTTCCTTTTGTTGTTAAAGTTGTATTATCATTATTCGTAGTTGCTGAAATAGATGTTTGACATGTGCATGTGTTCTTTCCTCATGATAAATTAATTGTGTGTTGAATCAAATTTGATCTCTCCTTTATGTATGCTCAAGTTTAACAAAGGAACGTACGCCCCGGTTTGTGGTATTTTGTACCCTTTCCAAGTTGCAATAGGTGAAGGTGGCCAATGATGCAAGCATCCTACCCACATTAACCCTTCCAGATATTAAACATCCCTTTATTTGGTGCATCACCATCCTTAGTATAGTTTCATTTTTGCAAAATCTCTTTCCTAAAACTCATGAAGATGTTAGCCTAGGATTAGATAGTCATTTTATTACACTAGGAGTAGTACAACACTTAGTTTAGGAAGAGGAAGTCGGCCTTCTCCAGGAGGTTCACCTCGAGCCCAAGTCCCACATCTTGAGAGATGATCCAATGTGTCCCACCATCCTCTTAGTAATGGGGAGGCTCCCATTTATTGAATGCAGAAAAATAAATCAATAGGTGGACGTGAAGCCAAGGATCACACATGAATACTCCACTAGACTGTGGAAAATTTCTTGTACTTAGTGCAAGGGAAGAATTTTCCTAGTGAAAGGAGGTAGAGGGGAGTAATAATATGGTGAAGGATGGTTAACTTTTTGAATAGGCATTTATAGATTTTCACAGCATTAACCAGAGTAAATCTACACTCAATTAGAGTAATTCAACCTTGTGAATAATAATAAGACTAACAAACCATAGACACAAAGTTCTATTGATTTATTTATCAAAGACATCAAGTCCTTTCTTGGTTTTACAAGATCATCATGCGTCCAAAGCTGAGTATGCAAAGAATAGAGGAAACATAGACAAAGAAGAAAATGGAATAATGTAATCTCTTGCTTGTATTTAGTAGTGCAAAACTATCTACTATAAACTCATAATTGACAACCCTTTAGAATGGATAAGCCATTTCAATTTATAGCCTTATAAAAAATCTTTTCATCTACCCCCACATGACTTTTCACTTCCCTCATCACTTATGACCTTTCATATTCCTAGGAAACAAAAAGTGAGCCTTTTCTCATTAATTAAAAAGAACTCATTATAATGTTAGACTATAGTTCACTTAAGTGAATAAGACAAAATAGTGAAAAGTACCTCCCTAATGAAGAATTAGAACATGGAGAGAGAGGGAAGGAGGAAGGAAGAAGAGGAGAGATGACCATTCGATGAAGACAAAGCCTCTCATTAATGACGAACTGATTATTGTGGAACCTTGTAGGAGTATTCTTGGAAATATTTATTCACCCTTGAGTTCCTTACCAAGCAGGGCACCACAAGTGCCACATTTTATGCTTGTGGAATATGAACAAAGATCAAAGCATTGATCCAGGTTTTAGAAGCATTGTCAATGGTCTTACATTGGTTAAACCAAACCTGATGATCCTTCACAATATTATAAATTGAGAATCGATTTCGTGAGAGACTCCAAAGTATCTTTGTTGAATGAGAAGGGATATCCCACCCCTTTTTGACCAATTCCTAGAATGATTTCAGAAGCTCTTCCACTGATGAATTTTCATTGATTGAAGGTGACCCAAGCTTTTACACACTGTTTTTGATACTTTCCAAAATATGTGATGTGAGCTCTTCACAAGAATCAAGCTCATAGATAACATCATTCAACATGTCATATCAAGCACTCATCGTGTGAGACCAGATAGGAGACAAGTTATCATTTATGGCAGTGAACACATTTTTACTCACCAATAAATGAGAATCAAGATTGCTCGTTTTTTACAACAATAGAAGAAAAATTTCCCAATGAGATTTATCATTCTCAATCTCATCCTTAGTAATTTTCACTTTAGAATAAGTGACGAGGGTAAAATCAAACAACAAGAAAATATATGGCAATAATGTTTTTCCTTTCTCAAGAATATTCTCAACCCACCCATCATTAGCACTTATATGCATTGAGTAACCTTGAGAATTCTTGATTTTTTAGGGGTCAAAAATACTAATAAGAGTGATGGATTCCGCAAGATGAGGTGGTACTACACTAGGATTCAAAAATGTTTACACATAAGTAGTGAGAGTTCTCATATGATCTTCCAACTATTCCATTATTTTCTTATATTCCTCATTTTGAGAAAGTGGGTAGGCAGTAGATTCCTTAAACATGTGTGAATCACCCTCGTGCGTATATTGACCTAATGAAATCCTTGTCATCTCATATTAACCTTTATTCATTTCATCCATAGGTTTTGCAACCTTTGGTCGGGTAATCTCTACATATTGGTTACCAAAAGCTCCACTGAAGAAATAAGAGGTTATTTGTTTGTTTGCCTCACTTATCTTTTATGATCTTTGAGATAGCTCCAAAATCAGGTGTTGATGCTTGTTGCACTATCCTTGACTCACTCTTAATCAAATCTTGAATCCAAGGGAAATTATCTGTTGGTGTGGGCTCAATATCAGGCATGGGAGAACTTTCAAGTTCATGGTGGGGAATCACATCTTGCACATGGTGGGATGACTTAACTACCAAAGAAGACACACTTGGGAACCGATGCAAAATTAGGGACTGTGAAGGATAAATATCACTTTGTTAAAGATTTTCAATGGGGATTTTAATGACTTTGGATTTCTTGCAGAGCCTCTTGGGGTGAGAATATTTAATGTGCTCTTCCTCTAAAATCTTTCTCTTTGAGGTCTCTTCTGAGTGAGTGGAGCTCACGGTCTTCTCAAATGTATTCATAGAGGAAATGTGAGATGCCTATCTTGATAGAGTCAGAAGGCCACTATAAATTATGAGAGAAATTATTTTTCTCTTGAACCATTATCTTGACCTCTAAATTACCACTTCAATTCTTTCCTTGATGTCACTTGATTCTCTTATATTCCATGATATCGAGAGGAAGAGGTGAAGTTTTCACTACTTGATACTCGAGATCAAACAAGTATGATCCATCATCCTCTATTCCCTCATTGAAACAATAAAACTAGAGGCCCCTCATTTGATCAACTATCATCTACATATGGTCCCTCTTTCTTAATTGAAATTCATTAATGAAATTAGCCCGGTAGTCCTCAAATTGAGGTGTGCAATTCAATTTAGGAAAAGTGAAAGTTTCAAATTTCTCCTAATATCAAAATTAAGCCTAGATTCATAGAAATAGATGTTGGAATCACAAAGGACTAAGGGGGTGAATTATTCCTTTTACTCACTTAAACCATTTATCAATTAACCATCCGATAATGTGTGCACAACATCATATAACATGCATTCAATCAACAATGAACAAGAGAAACAACACCATAACACAAGATATAAGTGAAAAAAATCAAGGGGAAGAAAAATACTAATTTTTTTATTATATTACTCAAATAAAAAGTATTTAGTGAATCAAAAACTTCACAATGAACAACGACCCCTTGTTTAGTAGAGCACCAACCCCTAGTTTAGTGAAACACCAACTCCACAAGGATACTACAACCCCTAAGGTGATCAAGAACCAAATAAACCACATTTGAAGAAGGTATCTGATGTCTTTGTTTCTTCCACATCTGATTGAGATCACCTATTCATCTCATATACCTCAAAACCCTGTTCAAACCCTAACTTCTCCAATTCGCTATTTCCTTCACTTTCTCAACTTGTCTTTGCTTCAACCTCTTGCAAAAAATATTCCAAACATTATTCAAAATTTTATACACTCTATAAAATCTAAATACATGCCTTGATACCTATAAAATACTATCACATTGGTCAGACTTTTCGCTCTTGCTCAACTAGTTCAAATTTGCACCGAAAAGAACACTTTTATACCTTCTTCTTTATTCAAACACTAGAAAATTCAGTTTACCTCATTTAGTTTGAGTAAGGAAACTTTAAAAACATCCTAAAATTTCATTACAACGTTCACAAATGACCCTTATAGTTCGGACATGCCCAAAACCATCATACTTGCCCAAAACAAGCTCAAAACCCCATCACTAGGATGAGTAAAATCCACTAACGCAAAAACATGATACGTAAAGCTCCAAAATTCACCACACACCTGTAATATAACATATAAACATCATAAATTTTCTCACATTTTCTTGGACCAATCAAATAATTCATAACATGAGCCAAAAGGCTCATAACCTTCACCAAACAATTGTTTCTAGCACCTGACTTTACCTATGGGCATCAATCACACTCCAAATTAAGCCAAATATGCATGTATCAACTATATATAATCCTAAAAACTTCTACATCACATAAATGCAAGTTATATATCATGAAACATCCATATGTTCAAACCCATACTACTTTTCGCTTTCCAAAACATGCTTCCTAGAAACCTATTTTACAAACTCCACTAGTTTTCAACCTTTATGACACTTTCAAGAGATAAAAATTCCTTAAATAGGAAAAAACATCATCCATATTCACTTCCAAGTGACATAAAGCATTAATCAATACCTCTCATGCTTCATTAACTTCATTCTTTCAAGCATGAACAATCATGTCCTAAAAAACCAAGAAACCTTCTTCTCCACAAACCGACATGTATGAAATATAAAATAAAATCATCATGATAAAAAAATATATACCAATTTAAATACCTCTTAATCCTCTTTATATAACATATTATAACTCCTTAAAACTCCAAGTGGAAGGCCTTCAACCAAGCCCATCTCTATAAAACTGCTGAAACTGCCCTAATTACGCCCTTTAACTAGTCTTCACAAAAAGGGCACAATTTTCCATTTATAAGGTTCCTCATGACCTAAAAACCACCATTTACATAAATAAAAACTAACATAATAAAAATAATTTCCATTTATTTTGCAACTCTTTGGACAACCTTGTCCCAAACTAAACTTCTTTAGAAACATGCATGTTTGAGTGGGGTCCACTCATCACCACAAACACTACCATAACTTTATAGAAATTGGGAGGAGTTATATATATCATCCAATCATCATAATTTCACTAGAAATAAATTTTGGACACTTATGATCATTATCTCTCCTACCGCTTTTGAGATAGGGTTTCAAACACACAAAAAATTGTTTACCTTCTTAACATTCGTTCATAAAAATGTGACAATGAAATGACCTCATTATTTTTTTGAAACATTATAGAATAAATTTATAAACATTCTTTAAATCCACAAGGTCCCATGAAAATAAAAAAATTCAGGGTGAGCATCAGAAGGTGTAATTCGAGCTAGAAAACACCTTTTCTTGGACCATGTTTCACTAAAACTAACTTATCTTGCAAAATCCTCTTCAAAATGACTCCAAATTTTTCTCACACCTCTAGGACACCTCTTTTCATCATCTCCAATCATCATCATAGCTCAAATATTTCTCCATATTCTCATCCCATCTCATTTTCATGACTAGCCCTTAAGGTTTTACATAGTCTAGGCTAGGATCAACTAAAATAACATCATAACTCAACATAAAACATCTCCAAAAGGTCCTAACATACCTAAAACACCATGTATGACATACTTTCATGATTCCATGAGCTCACATATCTCTACATCTCAACCTCATGCCTCCTAACACCTAGACCTAGTCTAGATGAGCACCTAAAACTTGGTCTTCAACCTATACTTACACCCTGAAACTCATGTGAGTGCCTAAAAACTACCCAAACATGATATCCAAATTTATATCATGATATACAAGCCACCATGCAATTCCATTCATCATGCTTCATCACCTAGGCTAGCTAGGTCACTTGACTAAGCTTGTTAGAACAAGCCAATCTCATTGAATCAACTCATGCAACCATATCAACCTCTAAATCTTCATGTCACCATCATACTCAACATCCTCTGACTCTACTCCATCATCCTCTTTTTCATTAATGTGCTTTTACATCAATGACAACACCTAAAACACAACATGCCAACAATCTCCCCCTTTGTCATTGATGGAAAACCTCCTGAACTTCTCCCCCTTTTTACATTAATGAAAAATCATACCTGAACTGCACTTTTTTCACCTTTCTCAGCTTCATAGAACCATATCTTGGTTGGAAACATCAACAAAATTCTTCATACTAACTCACAAATTTGAAATTTCTCTCAAATTTTGAGTTAGACTTCTTTCTAAGCATTCTTAATTGTACTCCCCCTAGGAAAAGCATATAAAAACACCTCATTCATGCCAAAATTCATGATAAATGTCTAGGAACATCTTTCTTACCTCTAACTTAGAGTGAAATCATCACACAACATCCTTATTTGGGCTCAAAATCATGTTTTCATCATATTATACCTTGTTTTGACCTATTTTAACCTTTGAGAACACTATAAAGACATACCTTGGACAAATAATAACATCCACACACATGCATATATTATGATTTAAGAATTAAAAAATGCCATGTTTACCTTCATTCTTGAGAGTTTCTCACATTTTTAGGGCTTCAAACGTACTTGCATGATCACACATCTCCTTTAAGACTGAAATCCCTAACCTAAACCTTTAGTACATTCTAGAACAACTTTGATAAGTCCTAGAAGCACAAACATCATATAAAAAACCTCCTTATGTCTCCCCCTGGACTCATACCATCACACTCTTAGTTAAAAGCACAAAAATTAACTTCATATCTTGATATCTTGCCTTAGGAGAGACACAACCACTTTGAAAATTTCCTAAATCATTCTTTCATCTTTCATAGTCTCCTTTGGATGAAAATAAGTAAATGAGCTCAAAAATTTACTTTCCTTTGAAATGAAATTGGATGTACCGCTATTACAAGCTTCATATACCTTGTGATTATCTAGAGCACCTTATAGAAGAACAAATCATGCTCCCCCTGACTTGAAGACCTCCACACACCTTATCACACCAAATTCATGCTTTCACAACCCCAAACACCTTGTAAGAGAGAAAATATCACCCAATTCAGTCAAATAGTCCTTAAAACCCTTTCTAGATTTTCCTAAACATTTTCCTTAATACCCAACACATGATCTTGAGAACAAATTCTTTCTCCCCTACCTATAAGAATCTTCTCGGGCTTGTGCATGTAACAATAACCAAGACATCCCTTTTGCCCATTCAAGAAGAGCAAATTATACACCATTTAGACTCTTACTATCAAGATTTTCCTCATCATTTTAGTGCATAAAAACACCTCAAGTTCCTTTTAGACTCATGTAACCATCAAGAGACCTTATATGCACTCTGTGACACCCCATTTTCATCTTAAATTATCAAGTAGCATCTCATGAAATTTAGAGCCTACCTTTCACATCTTGATAATCCATTCATTAGTTCTCAAAGTTTTTCTTAGGTTAGGGAAATATTTTAGATATCTTGAAACACGTAAGTCACGTGGACATAGTCTATTATTGACTCTCTATCTCTAAATTCTCACATAGTCTGTAGAACCATATTTGTTCTCTATACAACATAGTAACATCATAAGAAACTTTGAGCTTACCATCACCCTTATTTTCCATCTTTTTGACCTCCTCGAGAAACCTCGCACACTTTAGACAATCTAAGATATTCTCAATGCATCATAAAATAAATTGACAAAACACATATACGCATAGAAACTTCATGCTTTGCTTCTTACACATTCTCTATACTGTGTAGCATGGCATCTTAACTCGTTGAGAAACAAATAGGAAACATATTATTTTCATCTTTCTTGCACATCTTAATGCCTATAAAAACCCTCACATATGCATATACATGCTATTTGAAGCTCGGAATCATCAAGAATGTAGAAAATTTATCCCCATACCTAGGAAGTATCTCAAATTAGACCTCTGTGCACTATTTACTTTATTACCTCATACTCTTCTTCACTTTGTGATCCAACATTTCAAAGATATGGAAAATGTAGAACATTATCCTTTTATCGAGGACACTATCTTAGATCTTATATAATCTTTTAGGCATTAATAACTCTCGAGCTCACCAATTGATGACCTACAACCATGTAGTTAGACATTTAACCTAAAACACTATAATTGATTCTCAAAGAAGGTAAACACCTCACATCTTATACCTACTCATCTTATAGTATTCATACAAATATTTCAAAACCTTATTCATGCATTGAGAGACTAGCTAAAGTACCATGACATCTTCCAAACCATTATCATCTCTTCATATGGTATACCCATACTACTAGCCCTATTAGATAAGGTATTCATGTCTAAATTTTGATGCTCACACTTTTATGATGAAATCTTACCAGTTATGAGTACTATTTTTCCCAATTAGACACCTTCATGAGCCTTGAAGCATGTATCGTGTGATATTTGATCAGCTTGTAATATTTACTCCATCAATTAGGTCTCTAGTGTTCTTCTATGTCAAATCTCATAAATGTCACAAATTCCCATGAATTATGACAATATCTTAGAATAAAACCACTTTAATATTCAAATGCTCCATGTTAAGATTTTTTTTTTTCCAAATTTTGGCTTTTAGTTTGATCATTTTCTCCTTCAACCAATGATTTTCCTTTATAACACTTCTTGTGATCTCTTGAAACCTAGTCAAGGAAAAACAAATCAAGATGCAAAAACGTTTTGTTTCAAGATCTCAAACTTTTTCATCAACATTGTATCAATATATTCTAATGTCCTGAGCACACTTATTTTGTATTTGAAGAAAGGAAACCACATTACTTATGTTAAAACCTATTTTTCTTATCTTCAATCATCCATCATAAACACTGCAACAATCCTTCTTGACATGATGGTCTGATCAAGTCATCATGATTGATGACTCATTTCATTTCAATTTCATTTTTGAAATATGATATTACTTTGACCCATTTTAAACATGACACAATGACTCTTGATTTAACTAATGATAATGGAGCAACTCTTTTGACTCATAAACCTAGACACCTTTATCATTTGACAATATCCCATGATATGACTCAACAAACTTTATACTCAATACTACATTTATTGACTCACATCAGAATCAATATACATTAGATTTCATGAAGGATTCTATTTTGAAACATTTACCATAACACATCCTTTTTACTTGATCAACATGGACTTAAAACCATATTTATGAGGTAACACAGACCTTTATACTTGCAATCAACACAAATCACGACTCATACTAAGATAAGAATATTTACATGAAATCCATGACTTAACAGACTCTATTGATACATCAACATGACCCTTGCACAAATTGATTCATTCCAAACTGACAACACATTATGACAAGGAAATAACAGAATTTAGAACACAATCATACATATTCAAAGATCTCTATAGAAAGACCTTACCATTTTACAATTCGACCAACCAAGAAAAACCTCAAAACATACTTATAAGCTTAAGATAACATACCTTGAGACCTTAGAGGAGAAAACACAAACATAAACAACTCCCCCTCACTCCAATGCTTCATATGAACTAATATACCTCTAAGAATCTTAATAGAGGCATATGACACCATAAAGGATCTTTATAAGAAAGACTTGAATAGGTCCCAAACCATCTTGGACACTTAAAAATCACCTCCATCAACTTGTTTCTAATTTGAGCTCTAAGTCAAGCCTTGTCTTGTATCAACACTTTCTCTTGATGAGACACCATTATCCCTTCTAGGATCCCAAATCCTTCCTTGACTATTATCATGCATCCTTGACCTCTGAAAGCTTATTTCTTACACCTTAGGTCCCTAAAAACTCTTATTTTTCCTTGAGTAGTCATAGTGACACTCTCTAGAAACATGACCAACTTCATTACAATTAAAACACACCATTAAATTCTTCCTTTTTAGCCCTCAACTTGTCTAGGTGGATCATTCAAGAAAAATATAGCAATATGACCTCTTCTCATTGCAATTATAGCATACCACACTCTTAGCATGCTCACTCCTACTATCCTCCATGGATGATAATCTATAATAGACCTTCTAGAGTCCTTTTTCTCTATGACCAAATCCATTATAAGTAAAATAATAACCATTGAAATATCTTTCATACCTTAAGGCATTAGGTTGCCTAATTGACTTTGTCTTCACATTGTCTTTGATGAGAGCCTCCTTCTTTCTTTCCTTGATTCTTGTCTCACTTACTTATTTTCTTGAATCAAGGTATTATTGTTTCATTTATTTTCCTTTGGAGTACTCTTTGAAACCCAAACCATCTCTATCACCTGTTGACTTATGATTGCTAAGAAGATCATCAAGATCTTTGGAACTTTTCTCAAATTTTTGAAAGGACATAGTTTTCTTGCCAATCTCTAACAATTCTACCCTTAGGAACTCTATATATTCTTCAAACTTGGTGCATATGCTCTCCTTATCTTGAAAAATTGAGATAAGAAACTTTACCTTTTCTTCTAGCAATCTGATTGACTCATTGAGATTTCTTGTTTCAGACCTATGCTTTTCTTCTAGAACATGAATCTTATTTTCATATTATTTGACCTGAAAGTCCAACTTCATGTTATTCTTTTCAACATGCCTTAACTCACTTTGGATGCACTCAAGATCACCTTTAACATCCTCTTCATCCTCATCAGAGTAACTACAATAACCTGATATGAAATCACCTAATAAAGAAGAACCATCACTAGAAGACCTCATTACATATTTAGTCATGAACAATACCTCATTTCCAACATCTTCATGATCAGATTCAAACTCAGAATCTGAAACACCACTACTAGCATTAGATAAAAAATCATCTTCCTTTGAATAAAATCTTCTTTTTCCCTTCTTCTTGTAGTCAAATCTCTTAAAGTTATTCTTACCTTTGTTGAACTTATGATTCTTCTTATTATGATCATCCTCATGATTTTCATCTCCTTCCTTTTCATGCCTATGAGGACACTTAGCAGAAAAATGACCTACTTCACCATAATTGAAACACTTAAATGGAATTTTACCTCTATATATCTATTATTACAAAGAGTTCTTCATCATCAATTTCAAAAGCAACACCAACTTTAATCTTCTTTTCCTTTGCCTTATTTTCAACTTTGAAGGCTATCTCCTTCTTATTGGGCTTATCATTTTGAATCTTCGTGTCATAAGAAATTAGGGTACCATGTAACTCATCCATCTTAAAAGTAGTTAAATCCTTGGCCTCTATGATAAAATATACTTTGGAATCAAACCTAGGAGTTATGGATCTCAAAACCTTTTGGACTACAACTTCTTTCACATCTTCTCCTAAACCTTTCATATTGTTGACAATCTTGTCAAGTCTAAGGAAAATGCAATAGAATCCTCAACACTCATCTTAATACTTTAAAACTGATTTCTAAAATTCAGAATATTATCATTTCTTACCTTGGATTCTCATTCATAAAGAACTTGAAGTTTCTCCCATGAATCTTTTGTTGACATAATGACCTTTCCTTGTCAGATTCTCCTATGCCAAACAAAATAGAATTCAAAGCCTTTGAATTGTCATTACATTCATATTGGACCATGATTACAGTTAGAGGAAAACCCACAAGTGTTAATCTCCACTACAATTACGAGTTAATATCCATGTGAGGTGGTTAGTCCATGTCACGAAACTTGTGGGGAGTGTTGGACGCACATGCCAACAATCCCCCCAATGCTACTTGGGAAAGTTTCGAACTTGAGACATGTCACTCTGATACCATTTATTGGAACACGAATTTTGTTAGACCAAAATCTTCCGGTGTTAATCTCCACTACAATTTCCAGAGTTAGGATCCATGAGAGGTAATTCATCCATGTTATGAAACTCACAGGGAGCACTAGACATACATGCCAATAATGCCTTCTTGTCTGTATTACTAGTTGGAGGAGTAAGCGGGAACAATATAACCATTTTCCACATATTTCCAAATATCAAACCATAGGGACATGATACGAGTATTCATCCTCAACCTCCAAAAATCATAATTCACACCATCAAACAATGGTTCCTTACTAGTAGAAGAACCACTTTGCTGACTCAACATTTTTGTGCTTCATAGGATCTCCTTTTAAGTGATAAAACTTCTCCAAAATGACTTGATATAAAACCAATTGTTGGAAGCACAAAGGACTAATAGGGGGCATGAATCAGTCCTTAAAAACCTAATGTTAATTTCATATTACTTACTTAAACCATTAATCAATTAACCATCCATTAATGTGTTCACAATATCATATAACATGCATTCAATCAACCATAAACAAGATTTGCAACACCGTAACACAAATAATAAGTGGGAAACCATCAAGGGAAGAAAACCCATTATAAATTTTGATTATATTACTTAAATAAAAAGTATTTAGTGAATCACCAACTTCACAAGGACACACCAACCCCTAATTTAGTAGAGCACAAACCATACAAGGAACACCAACCCCTATTTTAGTGAAGCAACAACTCCAAAAGGAGGATAAAACCCCCTAAGGTGATCAAGAATCCACTCAACCACCTTTAAATAATATATCTAATTTTTTTTTCCCACAACTGATTGAGATCACCTCTTCATCTCATACACCTTCAAACCCTAGTTTCTCCATTTCGTTATTTCCTTCACTTTCATGACTTGTATCTTCTTCAATCTCTTGCACACACTCTTCCAAACATTATTCAACCTATCATGCACTATCTTAGCTCTAAATACATGCCTTCATACCTACAAAATACTCTCACATAGGTCACACTTTTCACTCTTGCTCCACTAGTTCAAATTTGCACCCAAAACAACACTTTTATACCTTCCTCTTGATTCAAACACTCACCAAGTCAGTTTCCATCATTTTGTTTGACTAAGTAAACTTATAAAAATACTAAAAAAATTGTTACAACATTCACAAATGACCTTATAGGTCATCCATTCCCAAAACCATTATACTTTCCCAAAACAGGCTCAAACCCCTATCACTAAGATGAGTAAAATCCACTAATACAAAAACCATGATTATTCAAGCTCCCAAATTCACCAAAAATGTATAATATAAAATATAACCATCATAAATGATCTCAAATTTTCTTGGACCAATCAAATAATTCATAACATGAGCTAAAATTCTCATAACCTTCACCAAACAGTTGTTTTAGCACTCGACTTTCCTTTGGGCATAAAGCACACTCCAAATTAACTCAACTATGGGTATCCCGAATACCTTTACATCACATCCATGCAAGTTAGATATCATGAAACATCCATATGTTCAAACCATGACTACTTTCCTCTTCTCTAAAACATGTTGCCCATAAACCTATTTTGCAAACTCAACTAGTTTTCAACCTTTATGACACTTTCAAGACCTAAAAATTCCTTCAATAGGAACAAATGACATCCCTCTTCACTCTCAAGGTGATATCAAAAATTAATCAATCCATCTCATGCTTCATTAACTTCATTCTCTGCTTGAGCGGTTTTGTCCTAAAAACCAAGAAATCTTCTTCTCCAAAAAGTGACCTAGATGACCTATCAAATAAAATCATCATGATATAAAATTTATACCACTCGGAAATTCCTCTAAATCCTCTTTCTATAACATATTATAACTCCTTAAAAATCTATGTGTAAGGCCTTTAACCAATCCCATCTCTGCAAACTACTTGAAACTGCCCCAAAACTACCCTTTGACTAGTCTTCTCAAATAGGGTACACTTTGCCATTTAGAAGGTTCATCGTGACATGAAACCACCATTTAAATAAATAAAAACTCACATACTAAAAAAATTTCCATTTATTTTATAGGCCTATTTTAGTGGGGTTCACTCATCGCCATGAACTATACCATAACTTTCTCGGAAATTAGGAGGAGTCCTCTACATCATCAAATCTTCATACTTGCACTAGAAATCAATTCTAGACACTTATGAGCATTATCTGTCCTACCAATTTTGAGCTAGGGTTTAAAACCCAAAAAAATTGATTACCTTCTTAACATTTGTTCATAAAAATGTGACGATTAAATGATCTCATTATTTTTTTAAACCTTATAGAATCAATGTAGAAACATCACCGAAAGCCACAAGGTCCTAAAACATGCTCTCAAGCTACTACCATGCTACTCAAGAAACCATGAAACTCCATTCATCATGCTTCATCACCTAGTTTAGTTAGGTCAAATGACTAGGCTTGCTAGAAAAATCCAATCTCATAGAATCAACTCATGCAACCATATCAACCTATGAATCTTCATGTCACCATCATACTCAACATCCTATGAATCTAATTCATCATCCTCTTTTTCATTAAAGGGGATTTTACATCAATTACAACAACTAAAACACTACATTCCAATAATAGAGATTGAGGGAAGTAAAAAAATCTTCAATATTTGATGCATCTGCAACATTCTTACATGAATAGATTCCTGAGAGATGGGAAAAGACATGCCCTTCTTTTTGTTATTTCTACACCTAGTATGAACATGAGAAAGTTTCCTACATAATTCAAACTTTATAATTTTATCACTAGGGTACCTATGTAGCTTCATGAGGAGCAAGATCAAAGCCCAAAACCCTAATTTAGGTGAAGTTTGAGAAGAAAAAGAGGATTTCTTCTCAAGTATTTCTCAATCAATGAAACTACTTGAGAATAAATCCTCGCCTTTGAATTCCCCTCAAGAAGTCTAATGATGAACTTTATGAATGCATCAATCGCCCTAAAAAGTGATGCTTACTTTATCGTAAATGAGCTGCATGTACTTCTCGAAGGTAGGTGATTTTTAGGATACATTATGAGAAACACTTAGGACCGTGAAGGGTCTTGTGAAGGTGAGAGCATATACCAGATAGGAATTCATGGTGAACTTCCTGGTGGAAGGCAACTAAAGAAATTGTCGATGAATATTTTCATTAAAAATCTACCCACAATATCTTGCTTGGTTCCCTTCAATGGAAACAAGGATGTAATCGAGCCATCCATTCATAGAATTCTTTCATTTATTCCTCACCCATCACCATGCTCAATAGGATAATGAACTCTAAATAGCCTTCATGGAATTCACTCTGTCCAAGTTTTTAGGAACACGAGACGATATTCTTCCTTACGAGCCATGAATCGAGCGTCGGGCCTTGCGTAAGTATGAATCAATCTTCTCCCACTCTTGATATGCACAAAACCGTTGGTTATTATAACCACGTTATTACTAGTGGGAATCTACAGACACTGAGATATACCCTTGGGAGTGAGGACTGCAAGGATTGAATTTCATCTATTCACACTAACCTAGAATTATCTTCATAGTGTTGTGCGTGGGCTAGGACCAATTCAATTCTCTAAACGGAAAGTGAGTGAAATTTTTCTAAAAATAGCCTTCTCTAGAAGATCTTCTCTTCCACTACTTCACAAGGTCTACCAAGCATCCTGTTTTTCAATTCTTCAAGATCCATGTGAGTGACATCAGTGTCTCCCACACCAGGATACTCGGTGATTAGGGTTGAAATGGATTATATACCTAAGTATTTGAACTTTTATAGTGCCAACAAGAACCGAGATAATCAAAATATTAGTCACCACACACTTTTTAAACTCAAATCCAAAAATTTCTTTCTTTAGTTGGTCCTATCCAGGACTGCTATTTTTAGTCATTTTCACTATTTCTATCTTCTAATGTTTCTAGATCATTCAGAGTATCATAAATGTTGATAATTTAGTGTTTTTAAAAACATAATATTGTTATATACCCATTTCTCTTAAAACTTTATATTTTTATAAAATGTACTTACATGTGTCGGGTCGTAACGAAACCGCTGTAAAAAAAATTCATTTTTTCTCGAGGACCTTCTACTCCAAATTTCATGGTTTTTTCGTCTAATAGATCTCCATAAAAATGAAAAATTAGTTTTAGGGTTTGATATTTTAGTTTTCTATTGTAAAAATCTAGAGCATTAGTGGATTTATTTTGAAAATCTTCCCAAAGGTGTTTTGGAGAGGAGATCACATGTAAACTTGTGAAGTAAATGGGTGCCCAGATGAGGAGATATGATCAAATATTTGTTTTGCTAGTTATGGATGTCGAAACAAATTTGGAAGTATGTCTTGATGAAAATGGAGTTTTGAAGGATGTTAAAAAACACTTTTCAAAAAAATTACTATCTGTTTGAGAAATGGAGAGTTAGAGAGATTTTATTGTATTTCTTAACTCACATGGAACTGCAACACTTAACCCAGGAATTAAATGGAATGTATGTGAGGTTTCACTTAGTGCAATGGGGAAAACTGGGACACCATGAAAACCAAATTTTGAATTCCACCAGATGGTGACAATTGACACTTGTTGTGTGTGGTGGATGGGATGCGGGAGTTGGGAAATGAGCACGGAGGAGTCAAGGCGATCGCGCATGGTAACCAAAGGCGCATGGATGAACGGGTCACACTTTTATGTCCCCATTTCCATTGGGGGAAACAAGGGATAGAGGGTACACTAGTGTGTTCAAAGTGCAACACGGGAGAAGGAGGTAGGTCAAACTTTTGTTTCCCCCTTGTCCCCCTTGTACCATGGGGAAAAAGGGGATGGATGGGGCAACTAAGAGTCCAAATTGAAACTTGGAGGAGAGAGCGAGGTTGAAATTTGTTATCCCCATTGACTTGCTTGTCACCTAGGGAAAAAGGGGACAAAATAGTGTCCAAAGTGTGACTTTTCCATATTTGGAAAGCATATTTTGCCTTGGATGTCCAAATTGAGACACTTGAACTGATGTTTTCACCCAGAATCTTAGGAAATTCTTTTGGAGTCAAAATTTATATGATTTTAACTCCAAAACACCTAATGAGATCAATAGAACCATTATAAAGACCTAATTATTCTTGAAATTCCAAATTTAGGACCTATTCCATATTGAATTGAGAGTGACAACTGCAAAGTTCTTAACTATCCTAGGAAATATTTGATCCTTAGAGAAAATATGATGTTTCCACCTTGTAAAGGATTCTAATAGATTTTTATTCCTATTTTTTTCTTTTGAACTCTTTTGCTAACCCCCTGGAATCATCTAGAGAAGGCATCCTACATCGTTTGAGCTTTCATTCCTTACATTATGAATTACTTGATGTTGAACATATTGTCCCTGAATCAAATTTTCTTCCCTAAACTTTCCTAAATTTCCTTGAACACATTCAATTTTCTCTAACCCTTAGATGCTTCATATTTTTTCCAAATGCTTCGGATGGTATTTACTTGGCTGCAAATTGGCCAAAAATGAGCTTTTTAGGTCTCTAGAGGAAACTGCCTTTCATTGAATCTTGATGAGTTCCTCAATAAAATTAGGAAATATTCCCTACAAACTGAAACACACTTAATAATATTGTTAATAATGTCCTCTAATCTTAGATGAGGGTAGGAATGAGGTCACATTGGCCGCGGAGGAAGGATGCATGGTGACATGGAACCATAATTTTCAATTATGGGCTTAGTTTTCATGTTGAAAAGTTTCAATTTTCCATGTGGCACAATTTGCATGAAAATAATCGGATCTAGATTGGGGACATTGGCCTGTAAGGGGAAATATATAACCTCATGTATCTCATGGGTAGTAGACCAATGCTTTGTAAATTGGGAAACATAGTCATTTATAACTGATTAATACAAGAAACAAACACACAACTAAAAGGGAAATTATGGTACATGGTTGGGTACAACCAACCTTACTGCCTGTAAAGCTTCATATGTTTCCTACTACAAGGAAATTCCAATGGGATCCCATCAATGTAAGAAATAAAATATATGTTGTCTCCTCAAGTGATTGATTTTGAAACGATCAAGCTAGAGAGAGTAAAAACTTCCATGGCTTCCCTTGGGCTCTCACCTTTTGTCCCGAAGAGGACATTATATCTAATTTAATAGCTCATGTCTTCTATTTTTCGATCAAATATCCTATTTACCTTATCCTGGTTCCTTCTTAGAGTATCAACTACTACTAGTTTATCTTCATTCAACTTTTCTAAGTAGATAATCCTCTTATCAAGAGCATCTGAGTATTCTTCATTTCCAATGTCTTCATCATTTGTAAGGAGGTAGCTCTTGAGAATTAGGATTTGAGTTTCAAGTCCTTATAACAACTAAAAAGGAGAGGTGTCCATATATTTCTTGTGTGCGATTCTATCCGCCCATGAAGCATCATATATTTTCTTATGCCAATCTCTTTTATTGACATCCACTCGATTATGGACAATAGTGAAAATATTTTTGTTACTAGATTCCGCTTGGCCATTTCCTTACAAATAGTAATCAACAAAGTGAGATATGGAAATAACATGATTGCAGAAAAGTCCATCAATTATCCTAAGGAGAAGTAAGTGGCATTTTCGACTACTATCTTGGTTGGTACCACGATTTTAAAGATGATGTTTTGTTTCAATAAATTGCACACCATTTCAAAGTTAGCATGCTTAGTTGGAATAGGCTCCATGAACTTTTTCAAATAATATGTAGTGGTAAGAAATAAATATGACATGTGTTGGAGTGTGGGTTTAATACACCAATGAAATCAAAACCCCACTGTTGGAAAGGTTCTTCGATAATCATAGGCATGAGGGGAAAAGAAGTAAGTCTTGGTTTTCCCACAAACTACTGACACAGATCACATTTTCTAACCCATTTATATTAATCTCGTAAGAGGGTCAGCCAATATCGCCCACCTCTCATGATCTTATGAGTTGTAACTATTGCCAAGAAATGACCCCCACATGCTTAATCATGATATTGTTAGGAATATTATTATTTCTCACATGAATTATTGTAATGTTTATATTTATACTATTTTTTGTGAGATATAATCTCATTTAATATGTAATAGTTAGAGTTGTTTTAACAACTCAAATATATAGGTGTTTGCGGAGATAATAGTGGGGAGAGTTGTTAGACAAACTTCCATGAAAATAGGAGTTGCCTCTCTTATATATGTACTTGATTTTAATAATTGAACAATGAAGTTTTCGAGAACCTTTTATCGGTATCGAGCAATAGAATCCGATAATTGCTATAAGGGAAACTTCAATACTGGTCTAGTTGTCCGAATTATGAGAGGATATATATTTTTAATTTGTTAAAGGTGTAGAAGTATTGGTTTTGCAGTAATATCTAAATAAAAGCTTTGGGTCCATTCGTATCTCTAATAGTTGAAGAATTGCAGAGATGAGGAGCATTTCTAAAGACATTCGAGGGAAATTATCAATCCATTAAAAGTATTAGAGGCACCTACGCTTACACCACAAAGTGGGAAATTATCAATCCATTTTTTGCCTATCATTTGCAGACGTCTCAGCTCCATTGTTGATAGAGCTATTTGATATTGTTGTTGTTATTTTAATGTCACCCATATGCGCCTACCAAATTATTTTACTCTACAGTTCCTTTGGATCGGGGATTAAATATTTATTGGAGCTCAGTCAAGACATCCAACTCAAAATCAAAGATAGATGTTCGTTTTCAGTGTGAGCTACGTTAGGTTTCATTTATCAATCACAAGATTATTTATAGATTACGTGTCAGGATCTGATTTGAAATAATGTGCATTTCCTCCTGTATACCTCGAATACCATGCAAACCCAAAGCCCAAGCATTTAAATTAAAAGGTCGGTTATGTATTAAAGTGTTATAATTTGTTGGTCTTGTCCATAGGTCAAAAGACAATGTCATTTTTAATCAATTTGTGTCTCATATGATTAAAGCGTTGGTAGGCAAGTCTTTATAGTTAATGCTACATAAATATTTTCAAGAGTCTTATTATTTAGTCCAAGTATTATTAATTGTGATATTGAGTCCATTTGATGTATGTTTATTCACTAAATGGTTTAGTGTATTAGGGTTATTGTGAAATTTAGCAAAAATTGTCAAAATATAAACAAAATTTATTATGTCATTGTATTGTTAAAATTTTATAGTGGGTCATTGTCAAATTGAGTCATTTTCAATGTCTTTGTAAAAGTCGTGTCATTGTGATTCGAAGTCAAAAGTTTAAAAAGAAAAAAAAATGCCCCACGGACACATTTTGATGTTACCCAATGTCCAAAAAATAATGTGTTTCAAATTGTAGGGGGAGACAAAATAAACACAATGTGGAAACTATTGAGCATCTAAGTCAAATCCAATTTAAGCTAGTAGCATCATTTACTAGAGGATGGAAGTATAGGAGGATGGAGGATAGCGGCGTCCTCTCTGTTGCCAAACCGCATAAAGCAATGGGGATACAAAATGAGGTTGTGTCATTTTCTTTTAGTGTGTTTTTTTAGTTGTAGTGTACTTGTTATTATTCATTTTATAGTATGTTCTGTTGTAATAAAGTGAGCATATTCCTATGTACTTTCCTGATGTGAAGATACTATGGAAAGATGAAAACACAAGGAAAACACAACATCATGATACTTTAAGAGGATGAACATGGGTTCATACCTAAAATAGGGGTTCCTTTCTAGTGGACAAGGGTTCATATTTAATGAATAGGGGTTCATACCATATGAGAAGGGGCTCATACCAAAGTTGTTGATCGTACTTTTCAAAACCATCAAAGTGAGCCAAGATCATGAGCACGCATGGGCAAAAATCAGAGACAAAATGTGCTTTTGTTTCTCCCATGTTCACACTAAGGGGGGGAATTTAAGGAATATTATTATCGCTCACATAAATTATTGTAATGTTTATATTTATATTGTTTTTTGTGAGATATAATCTCACTTATTAAGTAATAGTTATATTTTTTTAATAACTCAAGTTTATAGGAGTTTCGGAGATAATAACAGGGAGAGTTGTTGGAAAAACTTCCATGAAAATAGGAATTGCCTCTCCTATATATGTACTTGATTTTAATAATTAAAAAATGAAGTTTTCTAAGAAGCTTTTAGATATGCTTTGAATTTTTGTTTTTGTTATTATTCATCGCACCTTAGGAATCTACCATCTAATCCCTTCTTGTATAGTAAGTTCTCCCAAATGACATACCTCGCCGATCTAAGATGGAGAGTATGTCTTTGCTTGTAATCTAGGTCTAGAGGGAAATCCCCATAGGTTAAGAAATATGTATGTCTACATACCAAGGGTTAGTGGTGCTTATGAAGAGTGTGAGAGGGAGGTCTTTAACTAAGCATGTATAACAATTGGAACATTCTTCTCGGAAAGGAGTTCACACAAGCCATTGTGTTGTACCAATTTATAAGGTTTGATGTCAAGGTCATATTCTTGCACTTTTGACAACTAATTTCCTTTCCTTGTGTTGGGGTCTTGCTGCATCAAAATGGACTTAACTACAAGACTAGGAACCATGACAACAATATGAGAGTTCAAAAGGTAAAACTTGAAATTCTTCAGAGCTCTAACCACTACATAGGCATGTTTATTATGCTATGAGTAGCTAAGTTCATGTGCCTTTAGAGGAGAAGTCCGATTGCAATGGGTGAATGAATTTTACCATCATTTTCTTGCACAAATACTTATGAAATAATATGCTTTGAAGCATAGAAATAGAGATTGAACTCTTTGTTGAAATCAAGGCACGATAAATAGGTACTTTTGTAATAACACTCTTCATAGACACATAGTATCTCTTTCCTTGTTTAATCCACTTGAAATATTCCTTGGGCTTCATCATGTTGAATATTTCCTTTGTAATCTCAACAAAGTTTGGGACAAACCTTCTCAAGAAATTCACTTTTCCAAAGAAAGAGTGCACACCTGGTTTACTAGTGGGTAGAGAAAGTATCTAAATAGCTTCCACTATTTCTGGATCAATCTTCATGCCTTCCTTACTCATAATATAACCAAGGATTTTTCCTTTGGTTTCCCCAATAAGTTAATTTTTTTATTGAGGCAAATGCGATGTCTTCTACAATAGATTAAACTTTTTAAAGTTGTTACAAGTTCTTTTTTATCTTCTTTGAGTATCTTTGTGAGATCATTTAGATACACCAACATGAATTTCCCCTTCAAGTCCTTGTAAGCCAAATCCATAGCTCACTGAAATGTGGCACCTACATTTATTATGATGAAGGGCATATGATGATATGCAAAAGTGCCCCATGGGGTGGTGAAGGAATTCTTGAACTGATCTTCTTTGGAAACTTCAATTTGGTTATATCCATAGAATCCGTTGAGTATAGACATCATCTTCAAACCATTCACTGCTTATAAGATATGATCCATGACCAAAAAGGTAATTATCCTTTAGGGAAGCTTGATTTAAGTTCTAAAAATCCACATAAATGCATATCTCACTATGTTTCTTTCAAATCAAGTATAATGTTAGCTATCCATGTTGAATGATGGATAGGAAAAATGATACGAGCATTGCTTAACTTTTCAACTTAAGCCTTGATGGTCCTTAGAATCTTCGGATTGTACTATCTTTACTTTTTCTGGAAGGATTTTTCATCTGGTTTTAAGGGGATGGAGTGTTGCATTGATTGAGGTTGAAAGGATTTTAAATCATCATATGAATATGCAAGTACATCAGAATACCTTTTCAACAAAACACATAAGTTTCGTATTCCTCAGTGAACAACATTTTCTTATGCTCACTTATTGGACATGGTGTCATTCTTATTGTCATTGATGTCAAGTAACATGAATTTCAAAGGGTGTCAAAGGTGGCATATGTGTGTGAATGAGGTGTTATCCATGAAATATCATGAAGTTTGATTAGTAGTGTCCTAATTTGGTCATGGAGTTGTTGGAAAACACATGCACTAAGAGGAGGGTGAATCAATGCTTCTCAAAACTTTGAGAACATTTAAAAAAATCAATAAACTATTCAATTTTAATCACCCTTTACCATGAGGGAACAAAGGAATTCAACAAAAATTAGATAACATACAAGTACAAATGGAGACGGTGTTCAATGTGGGAAACCCTTAAAGGGAGAAAAACCCACTGAAATCAATGCAATAGTATGGACAATTGTCTTATGAAGATTACATATATGTCAATTGTTGAGAAACCGCTCAAATTGAAGCTTCCACTCCAAAATTTAGCCAATAACCTACTTGAAATTTAGTAATATTTTACTTGCATGGAAGAAACAACTCCCAACAATTCAGTCAAGCTCCATCTTAACATTTTGCAAGATACAACTTACAAGGAATAAAAAACTCCCTACTTTATTAAGCATTCACTTATACTTTTACAATATTTTGGTCACATTCATCAAGTTTATTGAACCAACAAATAGCGACCTCGATTTAGCTCCTCTTCTCTCTCTTTCACATCTCTTTCATCACCTCTTTCATCACATATCTTCTCATCACATCATCTATTGCAAGTACAATCTTCAAGGCCTATTTTTCTCACACAATTTTGTCCATCATTCAAACAAGAATCAACTCATCTTCTCCTCTCACACTTTATCATTTTGATCACATCATACATCACTTGATTTATTCTTCAAGACCTCCTTTAGCATACACCGAGAATAAGCTTGTTTTTGCACCTTAAACATATCATCTCATGCTACTTTTCAATTTGGTCATTAAGAGAAGTTTTTTCTTGGACATTAAGGCATACATGTACAAGAAGATAACATGCTATAACACCTCTCCAACTTCAAATTTCAACCCTTGAGCTGATTATAGTTCAGATTGCAAGGATATCAATTTTTCTTCATATCTCATGCAAGTATCTTCTTTGTCCTTAAGGGATTTTGTCACTCTATCAACTTGAGATTCCAACTTTGTATTGAATTTGAGGCATTCTTCCTCTTTGGCTTTGAGAGATGTTGAGATCAACTCTAATTGTGCTTCAAGTTATTTGAGTCCATATTCATGTTCTTTATCCTTCTTTCTCTTCCTTTCCTCAAGAATACTAATTTTCTCTTCATATTCTTTCACCATTAGCTTCAATTTATGGTTCTTCCTTCTTTAGTTCTTCAATTCTTCAAGGGCACTAATCAATTTTGCTTCAAGGTTTACTTCAACATCATCCTCATATAAAATTTCATCTTCACTAAGATACTTATCTTTTGAGTTGCTTCCTGAGATTATCTCCCTTGCCATGTTTGTGCTTCAAAAGGATCTCCTTCAAGTTGTTAAGCTTTCTCCAATAAGACCTTGCTCTAATAAAAAAAAATTGGTAGTTGTTGCTTCCATGCAAGTAGAATCTTGCTAAATGTCAAGTAGGTGCTTGGCTAAATTTTGGATTGGATGCTTCAAGTTGAGTGGTTATTCAACAATTGAAATCTATATAATATTTATAAGATAATTATTGATACTAGTGCATCGATTTTAGTGTTTTTCTCCCTTTAAGGGTTTCCCACATTAAACATTATCTCCATGTGTACTTGCATGTTATCTAATTTTGGCTAAATGAATTTGTTCCCTCTGTTTCACCGAATTGTTGTAGATAATGAAACAGATAAGGGTAAATAGGTCAAGGAGGAATAATTGTAGTCACGTGGTTGAAGGTTGAGTGCACGCATTTCTGATTTCGATCCAAACTGATTGTGTGAGATTCCTTTTGGCTAGGAGGAACTACCTGTAATGCAAAGAAAGACCACAAGATATAGTTAATAGAAAAGGTTAATGGATTTCTAGCGTGAGCTAGATCCAAGAAGTGTGATACTTCCTCGATGGTTGTCAATCCACTGATATATAACTCAATATAAAATAATTGAACATGCAAATAAAAGAATCTAATGCTAGTGTTCTGATTTAGGTATCTTAGATTACTATCAATGTCAATCCAATTAAATGCTTAGTAATTAAACAAGTAAAGGTACCGGAGTCGGGTGGTACGTTGGATAGGTCGTCGAGGGTCATAGAGCGGGGTTTGGGTAAGATCTGGTGAAGTTTGAGTTGATTTTGGATGATTAGGAAGCTTCTTTGGTGTAAGGCAATTTACTAGGCACAAAGATCGACGCCTTGATTAGGTTGTGGATCGATCTCGGTTCAGGATAACCAATATCAATTATTGTGGATAATGAAAAAATGTTAAAAGTGGGTATCTAAGCTCTCTCTGTATTTGCACAAAGAGTTGGGGAGGCCTGTGGTGAGGTTGTAAGTGAGGTATCAGATTTGGGTAAGGTTTTGTGAGGTTTTGGGGACATTAGGGGTAGTTTGGTGAAAATTGATAGGGGAGACAGTAATCGACATCGGTCGGGTGACCGATGTTGGTGAAGAGGAGAAACCGACGTCGGTAGGGGAGAAATGGTGGTAATTAAATAAAATTAGTTTTTGGGATTCTCTGTGATTGCACAGAGAATGGAGGGAGGATGGTTAGGCTCGTAAAAATGCTAGGAAGGCTCAAGAATGCCTAAAAGTCAGCTACAGAGAGGCAAAAGGTGGTGGGTGGTAGGTTGAGTAGATTGGTAGGAAAGTGGGGGTGGAGGAATGTAGGAAAGAACAAGATCTAATAACAAAAAGATAAATAACCTATTAAGTAAGTACATAAATGATGCAAGTCAAATACACTTACTTGTATTTATAGGCCTAGTTGGTAAAGGAAGGCAAGTGGTTGATCCATGAAGAACTTGGTGGTCAGTGTCAAAACAATGCTTTCAGGAGTGCTCGTGAATACAAATGCCCATGGACGAGTATCAGGTATTTGCTTGGGCTTGTGGTTGAATTTATTTCATCATCTAGATGCTTTGAGAAAATATGTGGTCCATGCTTGAATGCAGATAGCTCTCTCAAAACTCGAAGTGACTGACATGGGAAAAAGGTTGCAAAACTATATAAATGGTAACCAAAGATGGTTAGGGTGATCGACGTTAGTTGAGGGTTAATCAACGTCGGCTAAGGTGGGAAATCCTAAGTTTACCCAAAATAGCAGATCCTTGCTATTTTCAAAGTGTTATGATTGTCCATCCGGGTCTCAAAAGATGGTTAGGGCTTAGATAAGCCAAAGTGTTGTTGGAGAAGGAATAGGACTTTAATTTTAGGGTTAGACTAAGTCCAAGTTGGTTAAGATAAGTGAATACTTAGTCCTAGTTAATTAAAAGATTAAGAATAAGTCCATGGTGAGGTGTCTAGGTGATGTGGCTAGGTGAGGTGTAAATTAACTTAACTAAAGTAATTAAATTGATTAATAATGTTAATTCAATTGTAAGTAATTAATATAATATAGCTGTTGGATAAGGGGTCATGGTTAGGTGAATACGTTACATTAATTAATTAAATGGGACCAAGGGGAGTGTGACCCAAATTTGGTGTCTACATTTGCCCCTTTTTGTCGTGTAGCTTGTATTGGTAAGCAATGCTGAAAAAAATAGGAAGTGGTTTCCCCAAATATAGGTGAGAGTGGGGTTGCCCTAAGTAGGACTTAAGGTGAGGCTGCCCCAAGTGTGGGTGGAGTTAGTCCCCTCAAACCAGAGGCGATGAGGTGTTAGAAAAAGTTGGTGAGTGGTTTGATAAATGGGTAAGTGATGAAAGTGAGGGTAGGTGGGTTGTAGGGAATGGTATGGGCACTTTGGGTAATGGGTAAGGGTCATATTGGGTAACGGGTAAGGGTCATATCGGGTAATGGGTAATGGAAATCGAACGCACACACATGTATAGATTACGACACAATACTCAGGTGGAAGAGCTTGCAAACTCTACGTTGTCCAAGGTTGATAGGTTATCCAAATGAGGTTGAAGTGATTCAGGTATCCAGGGTACAGGATATGGTCCAGGAAACACAACTTAGGTTAGGTGCAGGAATTTTTAGGTATGATCCAGTACATCAAAGGTTTGGTCAGGATAAACAATACGACAATAGGCAAGGTAAGGTCATCAGGCCAAACAACACAAGTAACGACATCGTAAGGTATAACGAGTACACAAATTCCATTGTCACAAAAGGTGGTTTAGGTAAGGGTATGTAGGTCATAGCATGGGTAAGGCTGAGGTATAGGTAAATAACATGTCCCTAAACATAATTAAGGAAATGTATAGGTAATTTAGGCTTGTGGGTAGTGTGTAACATGTGTTGGTAAGGTAAAACGTTGTTAGGTCAATAATGTTTTGAGGAAAAATGGGCATAGGGTGGGTTTAAAAGGTAATAGCAAGTGATTCGACGCCGATTAGGGTGTGACCGATGTCGGCTCCCATAAGCTAGGGAAGAATATGATGAGGTAGAAGGATGGGTTGGTAGGTTGTAGGCATGATTGAGTCTAGGTTAGTTAGGCATGGTTGAGTTTAGGTCATTTTAGGCATGGTTGAGTTTAGGTCAATTAGGCATGGTTGAGTTTAGGTAATTTAGGTATGGTTGAGTTTAGGTCGGTTTAGGCATGATTGAGTGTTGGGCCCCTAAAATATCAGGCTAAGTACAAAAAGGCATGTGGGCGTGCAAAGCATAGTTAAAGAAGGGCGTGCAAGGAAAAAGCACGTAAGATAGGGTTCTAGGAGGGTTTAATAGAACAAGTGGCGCATGTGTAAGGAAGAACAAAGGTTTTAGGACTTAGCCATATTTGACGCATCAAGAGAACATGAGAAAATCATGACCCAACTGTGCATGCAGAGTGGATAAGGTGCCAGCCTGGAAACTTGAGGCCCACAAAAGGAATATACCTCGCAATAGAAGATTCCAGAAGACCATCATTGCAAGGAGTGGAGAGCTCGGGCTTGAAGGAGCATGCCCCCATGGAGGACCACATTTGACACTTGGTGATGGATCTGAAGCCACAGAAAGGCAAGTTGGCAATTCAAGAAGCCTATATATACAAGCGCCTGTTGAGGAGAAGATATAGATAGACAAATATAGATTAGTAGAGAGTGGAGCTCTGCAGATATACTGCAAGGAACTCTGTAGGGTTGGGTAGAGATCTATAGGAAAAGGATGTAATAAGGGGTTGGGATTGTAAATTTTCTCTTGAGAACTGAGGGGTATAAATCCAACTATGATGTATGACTTCGGTCTGCACAGCTGTGGTAGTCTGTAATGGATCCAATGAATGTAATGAGGTTACCAAACTTGATTGAATATGATTATTAATGATTATGGTCCATATTTATAGCTTACAATTCTGATTCATGAATTTTTATGGAATAAATATAAATCCTTATGCATTTCCTTTCTGTTTTGGTTCCTATCTATAATTTGTTAAGTACCATTCGGTTTGGGATGACTACATTTGTCTAGAAGCCATTCTGAGTTCTATGATAAATGTATGTCTCATTTCCACTCACTCTTTTTAAGTTCCTATCATAGATGATGTTTCCCACTTAACTCACATAAAAGAGAGACTCGGTGCCCACACGTGCCTTGGGTGAGTGCCCAGTGCCCGCTGGGTGATAGGCCGACGCGCATGGGATTCCCTTATTCTTTGGTGGGTGTAAAAATGACTACATTGAGTTTAGGTCAGTTTGACATGGTTGAGTGTAGGTCGGTTAGGCATGGTTGAGTGAGATAATTTAGGTATGGTTGAATTTAGGTGTCAAAGGCCGGTCATGTATAGGATAATCAACAAATAATGAAGAAGGTGATTGGTAAAAGGTAACAAAAAAGAAGCCGCCTAATTGGCAAGAACTATAACAAGTCTATCATACCAAAGATGGGCTTATGAATGTAAGACCACAGAAGGCATTGCATGATTGATTGTTCTAAGGGTGAAGAAAGTCACATGATCACGAAATTCACATTTTCGGAACGTCCCTTGAGTGGGCAGGAAATTAGGGTGAAAAGGCAATGAGGTGAAAACAGTTTGGTTTTAGTGTAACCTAGTGTGAGACAACATGCCTATTTGGCAAGAGACCCAAGATCAAAATAGGCAAGTCCATGACGAAAAAGTTATCTTTTTCTTTTGCTTTTGTTTTTATAGATTGATCAATGTGGGAAGTCTATATGGGATGAGTAGATTATCTCCTTGAGGTCTTCGTGAAGCTAATCGATGGGGGAAGATTCTAAATATTTTATTTTATTTTTGTAGAAATAGTCTTCTTTTTTATAGACTAAGTATGGTATGGCTATTTTTGTATAGTTGTCCTTTAAGGGAGCGAGGCTATTTATAACAAAGAAGATGTAAAGATAAATGTACTTTTGAGGGAGTCGTCTATTTTCTAGAAGTTTGACTCAAGGAGTTTGAATTTGAAAATCTCGTATATTACTTTTGAATTGTTTTTTGGACTTTAGGTCATGGACAAGACTATAGAGAAGTATAGGCTTCTTTTATGAAGACAAAACCATAGCACACATAGGTTAACTATGAAAGAGAGGGTTTAAGGAATGAATGACCATGGGATTCCATCTTGAAAAAGATGAAAAGTATCCATGAGAATCATGCCATGAGTAGAGCCATGGTACTCATATTGAAGACAAGGCTGAAAAAGTGACGGGTAATCACATGATTCTTGTTTAGTCGTTGATCCTTAAAATAGGTAAAATGGAAGGTGAATGGTGCTCAAGGGACGAGCGTTTTAACTAGACAGAATGTGATATAGGACTTGATTCAACAATAGAATGGTCAAAGATGCAAGGCATTGAGGGGCTCAAGTTCAGGTTTACCTTCTAGTAAAGACAAACAATGCTAGCATGACCTATCGATTCAAAATGGTAGTGACCAACGTGGCATCATGTACTGACGATGGACTTGGTAAGTGCGCGCAATTTTTTAAAAAATGAGTGTATAGTTGTCATTTTTGTTGAATTTTGTAAATTTTAGA
This sequence comes from Taxus wallichiana var. yunnanensis, assembly GCA_018340775.1. NCBI lineage: Eukaryota > Viridiplantae > Streptophyta > Pinopsida > Cupressales > Taxaceae > Taxus > Taxus wallichiana. The sequence continues at coordinate 564,986,072 of CM031234.1, forward strand.
GTTTGATTTTCTTGACATTTTAGACTGGACAAGAGCGGTGAGGGCACTAGTGGCCTCTGGGACAAGAGTGCCCAAACTTGGGCACTAGTGTCTGCTTTCCACAGGCGCCCAGTTCTACATCCTGGGTGCCTTGGTCTAGAGAGTCCGTATTTGGTCTATAATGGTGAGAATCATATTTCGGTGTATAGTAATGTGATAAGCGAGTGTGTGTGGATTTGTATATTATTATGTGTTGTGTAGAGGGATATTCACTCGAGGAAGTTTCACGGGGTCGTCACTTGAGTACTTTGTTTGGTTTGGTCATGTCGGTCGATTATTGGGATGTTATGGACCATGTCGGCTGTGACACATAGCGTGGATGTGGGATGTGTCCCATAATATGCTTATATTTATAGCCTTATATGAGATGTGGTGTGTGGATACTTGTCCATTTTGGTTACTCTTTGGTGAGATGACAGTCATGTTGGAGGAGGTGTATCACATACTATGATTGCCAATAGTTGGGAGAGAGAGTACAAGCTATGTTGTTGGAGGATATGGAGAGGCGAAGATGCAAGTCGCTAGATAGTATTTTGTGGGGATTGAAGTACATTCCTAGGCCCATATAAATTTGGATGCTATTTTGAGGTCCGGGGTTCCGCACGTGCATAATTTAATAGTCATTTTTATTGCTTCATCTATCATGATAGAGGGATGAGGTGTGGGTATCTTGTATAAGATGCTCAACATATGCCACCAGATAGAGGAGGAGAGTACTAGATATGTGTGGGAATGATGTGTATTGGCCCATATATACATAGATCTATACAGTTCACTTAGGATGAGCATGGTGGCGTGATAGGATCCACCATACTATTACACGCATGGGCGTATGAGCATATAGTTGTGTTAAGGCCAGTTGGAGGGCCACGAGAAGAGTGGGCTAGGATGGATATATTTGCGAGGAAGTGGGTTAATGTACATGGGTGTAAGATGGAAAGTGATACTTACATGAAATTGATGGATAGGATGGGGCTCAAGGAAGTTATATGGAGGCTATACCGTGATTATGGAGGATGGCCAGAGGATGTTGTAGAGTTGTGGTGTATACATAGGACTATGTGGTTGGAGGATCAATTTCTAGGAGTGGGCGAGATATTCCAAGTGGAGAGATTATCATGAAAATTTGGCATGGCTCAGGACATGTCTCCAAATGGTTGAGAGATATCAGAGCACCGAGGAGGGTTGGACCTAGACTAAGGCCCACAAGAGAGAAGCTAGTACCTCCCTGGGCCGAGATGAGGTAGACATGGAAATAGAGCCGATAGGCTCGGATGATGCGGGGTTGTGAGAGGAGTATTGCGCATGGTGGGTGACACATCGGTGGGTATTCTTATTTCCATTATTTGCAGATGCAATGGGATTACCACAGGGAGGAGGAGGAGAGGGGAAGCACATGCCCTTGACAATATGGCAATGGCTATAGTGGATTGTGAGTATCTATGTATAACTATGTTATGTGTTTTTTTGTTTTCTTATGTAATAGCGATGGTTATCTAATGTGTTTTTATTTGTTTTGTAGGTGATGCATATTGGTCCTTGATAGTGGACACATCCATCTGCACATTGATGCGAGAATGTGCCCACCAATGTACTTGTGGGTGGAGGGATGATAGGGTTCATTGATGCCATCACATGAAAGTATTCCCTATTTGTTTGAGCCAATGGCCATAGCAGCGGTGGCGTGCACTTTGTATTGCTAGGCGAGGGGACGAGGTACATGAGGAGACTTGATGAGCCATAGAGGTGGTGGGTGGTGGTACCTTGGCACATGATTTGTTTTCACGTTAAATCGAGTTGTAGCATTAGTTTGCAGAGCGGTCACGATGTCACACTACTACAGAGGCAGGTTGAGAGGTATCGAGGTTGTGACCATAGACATAGAGTTAGTGGCAAGGCATAGATTTTAAGTCTCTCGCAGCACCTAAGAGTGATAGTGATGATGATATTTGAGTTATATTGTTGTATATGATGTAGGGGAGTTTCCCCAGTGATGAGATGTTTTTGTAATGATGATTGTATTTGATAAATATTGGCAAATTTTATTGATGTATGATGAGTTTATTGCGTTACGTATTGATTTCATAATGTGATTGATGATGTATGATTCAATGATGATTATCAAAATGTATATAATGTGTTGTATATCGTTCATGTTTATTGATGTAGACGTGTACTATGATGTTGGTATTGATAGAAAAAATGTGTAATGTGAATGATGATAGATATCATATGTAATCTAATTGATGAGTTGAATGGACTTTATAATGTGCAATTAGTGTAATGATGATAGTAGAATGTATGTAAAAATAGATAATGTACGATTGCCAAACTAGCATGTCATGATGAATGTGTGTTGACATGATAATGTAATGTGATCGTAATATGTTAGTGTGATGAATAAGAGGGGGAAATATTAATGATGCCCCCTAGCGTATGGATGATTAGGTTCATTTAGTTAATACCCCTTAGCAATCAAGAATGATCCACGTAAAGCAAGAGTGCATCATTGGGAAAGCGATTGGGTGCGCTAGAAGAAACGCAACAAAGCACATGATGAAATTTTCTTAGAGAAAAACCCTCAACAATTGTGTAAAAACCATAAGAACACAAGTGCTTCAACGGAGGGTAAGGGGATAATAATCACCTACCAGAGGCCAAAGCGGAGTGAAGCGGTGGAATCATGTGGCATGGAAGTAGTGTGAGCATATGAACCAAACTGAATATCATGTGGAGCAGCGATGGGATGTGCAAATGCCGAGGGCTATGGAAACCAATGTGGATGAAATCAATGTGATGGATGTGATGATGTAGTGACGTATGGATGTGATGGAGAGCGTGTATGAGTGAAAACCTACATGGTGGTGGATGCACCATGACTTGAGCACCATATGGAGAAGATGACTCAATCAGTAGAAACTTTACGATGAGGTAGATGAGAAATGGACCGCTCATGTGAGAAAGAGACAAAGGAAATGATACCCTTATCCTCTAATTTTTGCAATCTATCATGAAGGGAAAATAAATCATTATCCCTATGGCCATTGATACGATGATAATTACAATAAGGTTGATCATGTTGACATTGTAATTGATGTTGTGGATGATGTTGGTTGGATGGTAAGTGAATTAGACACTTTTCAAGTAAAGTCTACAACATATCATGAGGCCTAGCATGATGAGAGAAGTGTAATGGATCACACGGCATAGATGGAGTGAAAGGAGAAGTAGCCTGTCGTGGAGGAGGAGATTAAGTATGCTTATGTGATGGAGTAGGTTGAGCTTGTTTGCTAGGTCGAGATGGAGACTATGTAGGATGCTCAACCGATGTCAATGGAGGAGCACTAGATGATACAATAGAAGTAGAGGTACGTGGAGGATCAATGACATGTGTCGAAATAAGATATTTTTCTAGGTATATGAATTTGTAGCATAGAAGAATGAATGACTCGTAAGTATAATACTAAAATATTCTTAAGTGTGGGAATCAAACCACAATATAAAATGAATTGCTTCTCTAGGTCGTTAGGTTGGAATATTAGTTGATGCATATAAGCATTGAACAAGAAGATATAATCCTTTATATATTTCGACAAGCCACGATGTAGAGTAGGTAGGTGGTCATAAGTAACTCTAGGGCCATTATTGATGATAAACGACAAAGGAAAGCATCCTCCATGTCATAGTAAGTACTAATGAACCCAAATGGAAGATGAGTGTACCATTGTAAAGCCTCATCAATAAGACTGTGTCGAAAGGCCTTAAGCAATAACCTATCATTAGAATAGGGGTCCATATCCATGCGGTAATGTTGGAGATGTGAATGAGGGTCACTAGTACCATCAAAACATGTGAATGTAGGCATGATAAATTCCTTAGGAAATGTAGAGTTATGAATCTTCTTGGGAATATGGTTACCATGTAATGAGTTGTTATCAATAGAAGCATAGTAAGCCCTACTTTCTAAAGTGAGTGACTAAACTTGAGATTGTAATTGACCTACGACATGCATGAGAGATATGATATCCTATGAAGGAATAGTAGAATATGGAAATAATGTATTGAGCGGTTGTAACTTGCCATTGTGAGTGATCATAGGAATATCAAGAGAAGATAAAGGAGATTCCGATGTTAAAGGCACACTAGGAGTGGGTTCCGTAGAAGCTATACTATGTTATATATATGGAATACCCATAGTAGTGGTAGGAGTAGCATTGGAAAAATCCCTAGGAGGTGAAGCGGACCAGATGGAGATACGGTGATAGAAGGAGATGGAGAAAAAAATGTAGATGAAGTGATAAGAGGAGATGAAATGGTAGGAGAAGAAGAACTAATAGATGGAGACAATATATGCACAATGCTAGAGACAACCTCAGGAGAAAGTGGTGATGGAGATTCACACTCAATAGAATGAAAAGTAGGAGAATCATGGCTATCAATTGTGTCTTCCACATTACCTAAAGACTCAGATATGAGAATGTCATTAAGTGTACTATCAATAGGATCATCAACATAATATGAAGGTGTATGAGAACTAGTATGTGATGAATGATGAGAAGTAATATCAGAAATAGGAGAATCATGAGATGGAACTATAGTAGTGGTTTGACTAGGAGAAGAATCAATATGCACATGTGAGCGATTGTCAATACCAAGCATGTAATTGATAAGAGAATCATCTAGAATTTCCTTAGAAAGATCAGAAGGAGGATCACTAGTAGCCATATAGCATGGTGTAAAACGAGTAAAGGCTATCGGATCCGAGACTATACTAATGCCAATGTGAGAATCTTCAAAACTAGTAGGCACATATTGTTGACCATCTAAGAGTTGTTGAATATCATCTGGCATAGTAGGATTATTATAGAGAGTTGTGAGCTCAACGATGGTAGCCTCATCATAGATAGGATTGATGTTAAAATGAGACATGATGGGCCAAGAAGAAGATGAACTATTCTTAGCCATTAGGGTTTAAAGCGGATCCTAGGGAAAAAAATTCTAAAGTATGGGTTCACCAAAATGATAAACTAAAATATGAAATTTTGAAGTTAATCTAAGAAGTACAACAACGCAATAACTGATATAAATTGAAATATGGATACTAAATAATTTATTTGGTATTTTAAATGAAATGAAATAATTGAAATAGGAGGAAAAGATACTAACTCGAGAAGAACTTACCTCGCAGTTGATCTAGGACCGAGCGGGATGATGAACAGGTAGAATAGAGTATCATAGCACACCCCTAAAAATTACAACAGGGGCATATGTGGCTAGATTGGGTCACCCGGGGGAAGGATTAGGGCGCTGTTAATGCCCTAGTCTATAGTATGGGCACCCTAATCTGTAGTATGGGCACCTTGGTCTACATAATAGCTCGTAACCCGGGTCCGAGTTGATCACTAGGTCTTCACAATGACTAACCTTTTGTCATGTGGATGTCACACTAGCTTCATTGATGATGACTAAAACCTACAATGAATATTTACCGCAAAACCCCATACAAAAGCATCAAAGCCATAAAAATAAAGATGCATGTGAAGGGTTTGGAGTGTCCTTAGCGGAAACAATGGTGGTCTTACAACTAAGCGTTGCACTACATATCAAACTCAATGTAGTTCTATGTGATTTGTGTGTGCAATGATGTGTCTAGGGTGCCCTAGCGTCAATGACACAAAGATATCGGGGAAATATCTAGATAGAATGCAAAATGGTGGATGGAATAGAATATACTTCCCTTTCCTATGTTGTGTGTGATGTAAATAGTGCCCAAATGCAATCCCTTTCCTTGTGTAGATAGCTATCCCTTAGTAGAAATAGTCTACCCATAAGATAGTATGTTATGCTTATACAGTGATCTCTTGCTCAAATTTCAACACTAATAACCCAACATGCCAACTAGTACCTAGGGGAATGAGAGGGAAAATTACAAAGATCGACCTTGAAACTCTAAATGAGCACTAAGTACAATTGCGGCTAATGTGCCTAAAAATGAGGACCGGGGTGCCCATGGGCACCCCAATCCTTCCTAAGCACCCTAGTCAAAGACTAGAGACAACAACCGATTAAGTAACAACATGTCGACTCCACGAGAGATGACCAAAATCGTGCAAGTGATCGACGATGTGTAAAACACTTAATGACAATGACCGACTAAACTGATGATAGGACTAGGGGATGAGCCATTAGTGAATACTTTTCTTACGCGAGATCCATATATGAAACAACATACTTGGTGATATAATATTAGTAGCAAGTGTGTGATTTTGTGAATACATTCTCACCTAACTCACAATTTTCAGTTATCATGATGTAGAAATTGGAGAGACATTTCCATTAATATAAATTTTATGAACTTTTGACAATATGGGAGGAAGACATGACCATGCAAATTTGGAGGGTCATGAGAAACACGTGTTCCTAGGTATTCAAAAGATAGTCTACATCAAAATCTTCTCCCCTTTTAATTTTTATATTTTTAATCCTTTGGCTTCATGCGGATACTCGGGTTTTCGGAGAACTCGTGGAACTTGGGAGATTTTTATGTGAGCTTGGTTCTCTCCATAGCCCTGTCTCTCTACACTCCTTTCTCTCCTTTATTGCAACTTTTGAACCAATGTGGGGAACAAATTTTCACGGGAATGTGTTCCTTTCCAACATCATTCCTTCACAACCCCAAACTTATGCATCCCATTTGGCCTTTGTTCTTTGGGTCCTCCTTTCTTATGGGGACTTATCTTCCCTACAGGAATAGTACCGCAAAATCCGACCCCTGTTCTCCACAACGCCTCTTGACCCACACTTCACTCAAGCCCGCTAACTTCTTTGCCTTCCAATAAATTGAGAAATGTAGGGAACAAGTGACCCATGGGAACTTGTTCCCGAGTTCCTCCTCTGACCCGTAAACCTACAATGAACTAGCTCCTTTGACTTGCATATCTCAAGCCAATGTGAGGAACTTTAGTTCCTAAATAATCGGGCTCCATCCGTAGCCCCTCATACACGCAATACACTAGAAAGCCCAATTTTTCAACTTTTTCTTTAAATTTTTCTAACTGTTTGACTTCTACTAAACTAAGGAGTTAGAAAATACGTATTTCAAAATATTTCCTTGAATGAATTAGGTGAGAAAATTTTGACAATCCACATATATTTGAGTGCATAGTTTTGTTTGATAGTTGACATTCAACCATAACAATGTCATCCACACGAAATTGGTTATGTTGGGCCTTACCAATTCTTGAGATAGTCATATGTTCTAGCCATTTTGAAAATTATATAGCCATCCGTATGTAACAACAAAATGATAGAAATTTTTGTCAATAATTAAAATACCCCTACACATGTCGAGGAAGAAATAATGAAGAATGATTTGTTCCCACCCATATCTGTGTATGTTATAAATGCATATAATTTCATGTTTATTCTCTCCTTTAACCATTTGACATACAATTGTTCTTGCTGATATGGTGAGGTGGAGCATGTGCACACGAAAATTGTCTACCACATAATAGTAAATATGTGGTACCCATAATTACATCTTTCACAAGTAAATTCATAGACTAAAAAAACCACCATTGTGTAAAACCTCATCACAACCACTAGCATATTGTGGTCGGTCTACACACAATGAGATTTAGTTGAATAATGTAATCCACATTAAGTGGGGATGGGAGGGAGGATTTCCTAGTATTTTTAGACTAGATCATATATAATTACTATACAAGATGATCCCTTGTCTTTAGTGTATGTAATTAAAACTATGCTCCCCTGGAAATCCCTTATTGCTTTCTATATTGATATAGACAAGGGATGCCGATGACATCCTTCTAGATTTTTCTCGTGGATCCCACCTTATAAATATATGTGCATGAAATTTCTTAAGCCCTATTCATATAACTTATATCAATATGTTAGACAAACATGTGGCTTACATAATCTCTTTTCTTGTCATATGTCATTCATTTATGCTTTCATATGCTTAGTAGGTTGGTTTGGGTGTTGTCTTGAAGTATAGGAAATTATATATATATATATATATGAGGTAGTAAGGAGTAGTTAAGGATCATATATATAATTTGAGTCTTATTGTATGGTTTGGAGGTTGCCCCCTCGAAGTGGCTAAGTCATTCTACTTGCATATTATGATCATTTATCTATATTTTGGTGCTTTTTGTGTTCTATTGTTGTTGATATTTAGATCTATCTAAGTAATTTAATTACAAATTATATCGTAGAAACCATCCAATTTTGAATCCTAACACGGTGGTTACACCGACATTTAACCTGTTCGGTCAAGGCTTGTATAGGGTTGGGCATGGTCTCGTTATACGGGCGTAAATCTAGTTTGGGGTCTATGCTTTATGGAGTGTGGTGGGATGTTATGATCCTAGTGTGTGGATTCACTAATGCCTCGAGGTTTTGGTGTAATGGTTTGTTACATTTGGTATTAGAGCTTCGATCAGCTGTGATTTGGGTCAAAACCCTAATTTTGAAAATTTGATTATATCTTCAACATAGTGGTGAATTTTTCTATAATTTTTTAACTAAAGTGGCAAAATCAGTCAAGTAAGTCTCTCCCAAATTTTAAGATATGTGGAATTTTTTTGTCATTTATTTTTCCATTTTAGATTTTTTTATAAATTCACTCCATAGGCTACAATTTTTCAATATTTTCTAAATTTCCTATATTTTCGTAAAGATTGTCGAAAATAAGCTAGGGTTTGTTTTCTAAGTTTCTCTCTATTCATCCAATAACCTTAGAAAACCTCATGCCCTAAATTTCTACCCTAACCCTGGTATCCCAAGATAAAACCCTACATCATGATAGGGAGATCAACTAGAGGCCAAGGGAAAGGTAAAACTCCCAATAAAGAAGATGTGGATTTTGAATCTTCAACTTCTAGAGCATCAAAGATAGTTTCCCAACTTGAGGACATGGTGAACAACTAGATGAACAATGTGCAGGAAGAGAGTTTGGTCATAGCTTGAACACAATGAAGGGTAAAGTGATGTCATAATTAGACAATGGATTGAAAATAGTGAAGGGTGAAATGAAGATGGAATTTGAGTCATTGAAGGAGTTTCTACAATTGAGCTCATGCATGAAGTATAGCAATAATTTCCATTCAAATTACATGGGTTCCTCAAGCAATGCACACTTTGATCCAAACCACACCAACTAGGGTGGATCCTCTACACAAACCATTAGATCTTCTAACCAATGGTGTAACATTATTCCTAAAGTGGAGACATGAATATTTAATGGGAATGATTTGATCACCTGGATCAACCAAATGGAGAATTTCTTTGATCTGCATCAAGTCCCAAGTGGACAGAAGGTGGTAATGGCATCCTTGTACCTGGAACCAGAATAATTCATTTGGTATAGATGGATGTGTGAGAAAAAGAAAATAAGGGTCTCTCTATTACCTGGTCTATGTTCATTGATGAGCTCCAAACACACTATAGTAATAGTGTTACAGAGAACTATTTTATCCAAATATCCAAGCTACGACAGACAAGTTCAATCAAGGATTATATCCAATAATTCCAAAATCTATCCTTACAAGTGAATGACATCTTAGAGGATCATCTAAATGATCTCTTCTTGGGTGGACTCAAGGATAACATCCAACTTGATGTTCACCTTCTTAATCCAAGTTCCATATCAGAATCCATGATCATTTCTCATCGTGTGGAGGAAAGAGATATGGTAAAACAAAGGGGTCTCACTAATCACAAGGAACACATGAATCTAGCACCATCATTTCACCAACTGACACAATTGACTCCTCAACAAATCAAAGAGAAACAAGAAAAAGTTTTATGTTTCAATTGTGATAGTAAATGGAGAAAAGGACATAAATGTGCAGAGAAGAAATTGTTTTACATTGAAGGGGACTGGTGAGGAGGAAGAATATGATTAAATATCAAGTGAAGAAGTGGAAAAACTAGAGGGAAAATGTGAAGAACCGCATCCAACTATCGCATATCATGCTTTATATGTATTAACTCTTTCGCAAACCCTTCTGTGGTGGGTTGCCTTAAGAAGAAAAAGGTGACAATATTGATTGACTGGGAGTACAAATAATTTAATCAATAATTAGTTGGCAACAAGGTTAACCTATTTCATCTACCTAACACCTAAATTTCAAGTAATGACTATAGATATGTGGAATAGTCCAATGTTTATGGAAATGCCATAAAATCATACTTATGATGGGTGACTACAAAATGGAGTCCCTTATGTTTGTTATTCCCATGGGTGAAGTTGATATTGTCTTAGGTGTTCAATGGCTCACAACTTTGGGTACCTTAAAGCTAACTTTTCGGAATTATTCACGCACTTACATTCTGAAGGAAGAAAAATTGAACTTCAAGGACCATAGGATAAATCTCCATAAATGGTTAGCTCTCACCAAATGCAGAAGATTCCTAAAAGGGGGTAAAAGGATTCGTAGCATGATTATTCTCCGTGGAAGTTAAACCACCAAATACAATCACACATCCTAATCTTCAAAATGTTATTGATAAAAAACAGCTTGTCTTCAAGAAGCCCAAAATATCACCTCCCAAAAGGGATCGTGATCATGTCATTCAGTTAGTTCTAGGAAGCCAACCCCCCAACATCAGGCCTTATAAAGACCCATATGTGCAAAAGAGTGAGATTGAGAAGATGGTAGAGGAAATATTAGAAATGAGTATTATCCATCATAGTCAAAGTGCTTATTTAACACCAGTGGTGATGGTGCATAGGAAGGATGGTAGGTTGCACATGTGTACAGACTATATATAACTTAACAAGTACACTATGAAAGATAAGTTTCGTATTCAATTCATTGATGATTTGTTAGATGAGTTGCATGGTGTAATTTATTTTACAAAACTAGATCTTCATTTGGGTATCACCAAATTAGAGTAAAGGAAGAAGATATTCATAAGACAACCTTCATAACTCATCAAGGCCATTATGAATTTATAGTGATGCCTTTTGGCCTTACTAATTCACCATCCACATTTCGAATTTGATGAATTTTATATTTTGACCATTCTTATGGAAGTTTGTCTTGGTATTTTTGATGATATCCTAATCTACAACAAATCATGGGAGGAACACTTACATCATGTAAATATGGTATTGGAAGCTCTGGAGAAAATCCTTTAAAGTGGTCTTTTGGGGTAAAGGAAGTGGAATAATTAGGTTGTATCATCTCTCATGAAAGTGTCAACGTGGAACCTCGCAAGATCAAGGCCATGGAGGAATAGGAAGTTCCCAGAATCCTCAAGAATTTACGAGGTTTCTTAGGGTTCACATGGTACTATTGTAGATTTGTAAAGAACTATGGTAGTATAACAACATCAATCACAATATTATTGAAGAAAGACTCAATTCATTAGAACAAGGAAGTTTCTAGGGAATTTGAAAAATTGAAGGAGGCGTTATGCACCACCCCAGTGTTAGTAACCCCATATTTTTCCAAGACCTTCGTAGTTGAATGTGATGCTTCAGGAAAGGGGATATGTGTACTACTCATGCATGAAGGACATCCCATAACATTTGAGACTCATCAACTAAAATGAAATAATTTGTTGAATCCCACCTATGAGAATGAAATGAGAGTAATCTTACATGCAGTTAACCAATGGAGACCATACTTGATGGGAAGACACTTCAAGGTAAAGACAACTCATGATAGTCTCAAATACTTCTTGGAGCAACAATTATCTTCTATAGAGAAACAAAAATGGGTCGCAAAGATGGTGGGTTATGACTTTGAGATTATTTATAAGAAAGGGAAAGAAAATGTCATCGATGATGCACTATATCAAAGGGATGAGTCCACATAAGCATTGTTATGTGACATCTCTATATTGAAGGAGAATTTGGTAGCTTAGGTAAGGGAAGAATGGAAGAAAGATGAAAAGACACACACTCTCATTCAGAATCTCTAGAAAGATCCAAGCATATCTGAAAAATTTATATGGAAGGGTGATACATTGTGATACAAGAACATAGTGTATTTGTGCAAGAACTCTACACTTAAACATCACATTATTTTAGAGCTTCATTCTTCTCCACTAGGTGGTCATTTTGGGTTCTTGAAAACTTATCATAGAGTTAAACAAGATTTATTTTGGGAGGGGTTGAAAGGTGATGTTCAAAATTTTGTGGCAAAATGTTTGGTGTGCCAATGTAATAAGGGTGAGACCATTAAGACACCGAGTCTCCTACAACCTTTTTCTATTCCTAGTTAGATATGGGAAGAGGTCTATATGGATTTCATCAAAAGATTACTAAAATCATAAGGGAAAAGTGTAATCATGGTCGTGGTGGATAGACTTACTAAGTATGCTCATTTTTATGCCTTATCTCATCCTTTTACAACTAATAAAGTTGTCATTTCTTTTATGGATATAGTTCAAAATCTCCATGGCATACCCAATATTATAACAAGTGACCATGGCCCTATATTTACTAACAATTTTGGACTGAATTGTTCTCTTGTTTGGGTACCTAATTGGCTTAGATTTCATCTTATCATCCCCAATTAGATGGGAAAAATGAGGTGGTAAACAAATGTTTGGAGGGGTATCTTCAATGCTTTACTTCAAATAAAAAAGAAAGATGGGTGCAATGGTTTCCACTTGCAAAATGGTGGTATAATAATTCATTTCATACCTTATCCAAAATGTCTCCATTTTTGGGACTATACGGGTACCATCCTCTATCACTTATCTCTAGCTTGAAGGTCAAACCTAAAGTGAGAGCAGTTGAAGATCACATTTAACACCAACACAAGGTACTCTCTAGCCTTAGAGAGAATTTAACAATAACATAAACTCGTATGAAGCAACACACCGATCATCACCATAGTGAGTGACACTTTGAAGTGAGATACTTTGTTTTTGTATAACTGCATCCATATAAGCAATTGTCCTTACAACAATAGAATAAGGATAATAAAATATCACCTAAATACTATAGTCCTTACCAAGTTTTGCGAAAAATCGGTAGTGTGGCATACAAGTTGGAGCTCCCTCAGGGAACTAAAATACATCCATTATTCCATGTTTCTTGTTTGAAGAAGGTTGTTGGGAAGAAGGTGTCAACCTAATAAGTGCTTCCTGAGTTAGACAAGGAGGGAAGGATCATATTGGAACTTGAAGGGATCCTTTAGATGTGCACCAAAAGGTTGAGGACAAGAGTCATTACCGAGTATTTGATCAAGTGGAAGAATATGGACAATGAAGATGCAACATGGGAAGATGAAGCATTTATGCAATAACATCTAGGGCTTGCCAACATTGGGGACAATATTGCTTCAAAGGGTAGGGGCATGTTACACCCTTAGTCATATAGCTTATATCATATATGTAGGGCCAACTTGTGGCTTACATAATCCATTTTCTTGTCATATGTCATTCATTTATGCTTTCATATGTTTAGTAGGTCATCTAGGTGTTGTCCATAGTATAGGAAAGGTATATATAAGAGGTAGTAAGGAGTAGTTAAGCATCATATTGAGCACTTGAGTCTTATTGTATGGTTTGGAGGTTGCCCCTCGAAGTGGCTAAGTCATTCTACTTACATATTGTGATCATTTATCTATATTTTGGTGTTCTATTGTTGTCTTTATTCGATCTATCTAAGAAATTTCATTCCAGAAACTCTCAAAAGGTACTCCCTCCCTATTTCATCACGAAGTTCCCAAAACTTGACATTCTTGATGATTATGTTGTCATTCATACAAGTAATTTGGATTTTATCCGACATATGTTAGAGCAGAGTTGCGGGGTCGAATGTCTCCTTCTGTGTTAGTGAAATAACCAAGTCTAAATATTTCCCTCTTATGTGTTTATAATATAAGCAAACTTCTATCCAATTTTAGTCATATGCTTTATTACATTAATAGTTGTTTCCAAAGTAGAGTGATATCGAGGCCATTCTAATGGATTCTACGATGTTGTATCAATGACATATCAAATGGACCATTTTAATCAACAAAAAGCACTCACTCTAGAACAATATGTTTGGGACATAGTGCACGCTATCGTGGCACTCTGTTTTACCAATGTCAATGGGAGACTCATGAGAGACATACATAAGGGGAGTTCATATAGGATAGACATCCTTGCACACAATTTCTCCGAACCTATTTTCCTAATTCTTTGAGAACTTCTATCTTCTTTGATATGATGTGTTTAGATCTTCATCTTTTGTGTTTATATATATATATATATATATATATATATATATATATTTGTAAGATTTGAATTTTTTAAATTTAAATAAAATAAAATTTATTTTGATTGCGAATTACTTACATTATGTGTGCATCGTGCCATGTGTGTAAGGCTTCACTATACATTAATCAAAGGAAAAAATTCTCAAGCCTTTCACATAATTAGGAAGGTAAAAATGGGTTCGAGGTGCAATCGGAAAGAGAGGAAGCATGAGGGATTTAGGCATGTTCAATCTTCTTATATGTAGGTCTTCAAAGGTGAGAGCGGCGAGAATGTGGACATCAAGGGCACCCACAAACAAAACTAGGACATGAATTTGTTGGGCCTTATTTCCCTATGTAAGACGGTGGAGGCCATCCAGAGATATTGAAGCTCATGTCCGCCATGTATATGGTGGCGTTATGTTGGTTCATGAATCTTTGCCACTTGGAGGAAAACATGCACACCTTGATGAAGCATGTGGTGTTGCGAGAATGCCAAAAAGACCCTCCACAACACCGAATATGGAAGCCTTCTTTTGAGTTGATTATGCGAGGAGGAGCTTGTGAAGGTCATGGACCATTAACTTGTCTTCTCCTAACTCGATGACTCGTCCAACTTACCCTACGCACTCATGCTTAAACTCTTAGAATTTATGGTTGATGAAACCTCAAATGCCCTTTCAAAGACAAATACTAGAAGCTTGGAATGCCCCGCTTATTTTGTAGGATTTCTATTTTCCAAAAGGTGAAAGTTGACATAGACGGAGAGTTTCCCAATGCCACGGTGAGATTCGACGTTGGAGAGTTCCCGATTCCCAAAAGAATAAGGAAATGCAAGAATTTCATGGTTTATAAGTTCGTGAGATTTGAAGCAGTCGACCACGTCCCCTATCTATTCCTATTTGAACACCTTTGAATCCAAATCGTGTTGTATTCATCTTGTGCCACATGCGAGAGGCTTCATTGGAAATATAATTGAAGGCTCCCAAAACCTTTTGTGTTCTCTATATAGGATATGGATTGTTGCTCTCCACGTTGAAAACTTCACGTCATATATCCTTCACGTACTCTACATCCCCTTCATTCGTAGAAATGACAATTAGTCTATATGTGACTTGCCAAAAGAAATAAGAGGATCATATGAGGATTTGAGTTGTTGGCGGCTATCAACTTGGTTGACGATCTCCCTTAGCTTCACCAATTGTATCCCCTCTGAATCCACTCGCGTTGCGGGTGCCATGTGTCTAGCCCTGCCACACTTGTTACCATCCCTATCGATGTCTCGCATTACACAACATATGATTACTAGTTTAATATAATTCGAATGAATAACTAAACATCGATCAATATATATATTATATATTAAGAAGATATGATATCCTTAAAATGGTTTTATAAACGAGCAAACCTAAAACATTGGGAAAAACCCATGAGAGCATGTCTTGAAAAGATAGATCAAATTATTTTCATATAAAATATGCACCGAAGGGATTTGATGGGAATACAAAATCCCAAGGACAAATAATGAAAGATATATTTTTAGAAGCCCGTTGTAGGTAAGTTGTACCCCAAATAGTCGGGTTTTTTTAGAAAATGAGAGTCAAGCCTCGCCATCCCACGAGGGGAATCGTAATATATGGATTTAGTCCAATCATTATCCTCACCGTCCAAACTCTCTCATATTTATGGACAGTGTTCCTTCCATTGTCATCAAGTTCCCATTTTTATATGACTTGTGAATATTTTTGGTGATATTATATAGTTCCTTGCAACCTCGTGTTGATCTTTATTGTTCTACCACTATTTTAAAAAAAAATTAGTAGTGCGGATGGTATTGATGGATATCCTCTTTTCCATTTTTATATTCATTTTAGAAAGTTCTATCAAGATGTTTTTGTTTTTAATAAATTTTATATTATATTTTTATATAGAGATGAGGATGAATAAGAGTTTTTAGAATTGTAGAAATAATTTCGAAACATATAAAAGAGATATATTTAATTTAAGATAATTAGTATAATTATCTTAAATATATTTAATTTAAGATAATTACTAGTTATATTACATTCTCTTCTATGATTTCATTGCTTGCTGACAAATGACATCAATGTACACGCATTTTTTTGTTCATTACTAAAAAAATTATTGACAAAAAAATACCCCAAAACTCTACAATATGGCCAAAATATTATTATTTTCCAATTGACTTCTCAAAACAAAACAATAAAAGTTAGATGAACATCAAATTAAAATTGTAATTTCCATATAACAATCAAATAAACATCAAATTTAATATTAAAATTAAAATTTTCGTAGACAAGTCATCATATCCTTTCTAGTAACATTATAAAATACCTCTTAATACTATAAAACATTAAATTACTTAATTATATACATACATACATATACTTGAAAGTTCCATATATCCTTATCGATTGCGAAGAACCCTCATAAAGACCGACTAGATGATGCCGGAAACAACTAGTAGTCTTCACCACATGCTTTTCTCTCTTTAAGGTGGCGTGTCTCTATCTAATTAGAATTAGAATTATCCATATGTTATTAAATTGGTTCATCATGAATTCACTTCTGTACCCTACGTGATTATTGCCTAGCAAAATAGTGCTCCTTTAACTAAAAAAACTCAACCAAGTGGAGGATTATAGGAAACCAAATCTCTAAATAATACCTTAAAATCAGTACGTCTTTGAAATTCAAGGAATCTTCAAAGCACGGTAAAATTTGAATAATAGCTTTATGTTGGCCACCAAACGACATTAACATCTCTTTTAGATTTTCTCATGCTCTATTTCATGAGCCCCTAAATACCTAATAGCTCTACATTAGTGAGGTGGGCATTGAAATAAAAGTTAAGCCATCCAACAAAGCTCGCATCTTTAGAATTTGTGGGTTCCATTGAATGTGAAAAGTGCCAATTAAAAAGTATTGTAACGGGGGAGAGGACCCTATAACCGCGCAGGGACAAAACATGTACATCTCTTTTCACCATAGGTTGTTGACAAAAAAAACCAATATTTGTTCACTTTTTGGTTAATTACATTTTTTAAGAGTCAACGAGAATGTGACACATGGGGCGCTCGGTCATTGGTCCCTCTTTCAAATGCTTTATATTGATTTTCTTCATATTAAATCAATTCAAAAACTCCTTTTCCCTCCAAATAAACACACGAAACGAAAATGTTGATATGGCACGATCATACGCTACACGATGATATAATTTTTTACGCTACCGACATACCTACATATATTTGCGTGCCCCTAAAGTTAGGTGCACGGTTATAGGGTCCATAATACCAAACATAATGTTGTGTTTAATGCCCCTACACAAAGTGTTGTTTAGAGTGTAGTCTAATATCTCTTGAATTGAATGTAATGTATTTTTTTGTTATGTTTTAGGTTTGTGTCAACTTAACGAAGTGTGAGATGTGGTCAAATGAGATATGTAGTTAATAATTGATTTGTGAAGAATTAATGATGTCAACTTTGGCGAATCGAAATTTCATGTTATAATGGGCATACAAAGAGATATGGATGCATAATTATATGTCATAATATTAAAGTTATACAAGAACCGATTTCGAGTTGATAGTCGTTTTAGATTAAGAATGATAACCAAATTTTAAAACCACGCTTTTCTAAGTTTCGTTCTCATTACCTCTCACCTACCCACCACTTTCACGTCACCCCTCTACCTGCACATGCATTTTAGAAATTATCCAACTATTTTATTTATCGACTTGTTAGTCAAATTTCACGAGATCTTTTGTCGATTTATGGTTGAGAAACCAGTGTCAATAGAAAATAAGTGTGACATAACTCTATCCATGTCATTTTTGCGAGTGAAAGACCATAGTGATGTGTGATGCTTCCTATTATAAAACAAGGTCATGATATGGCAAATCCTACCGAAGAGGAAGTTTTGTGGTGTGGAGAAGGACTTTGTTCTAGAGTTAAGAATGGAGAAGGTAAGAGAAGTTGGTTTGTTTATATATTTGTTACGTTAACCCTTGGTGTCATAAGCTTGTCAGCTTATCTAATTGTTTGATATGAGCAATTTTAGTAACATGGATGCGGATTATGTTATATTATCACGGAAAAGGGGAATATTTAAAACCTTTTGTTATTTATAAGAACAATGTAGACATGAGACAGGTATATGCGTCTTGTGTTGGAGAATGGATGCAACTCTGGATCCGTGTTGACATTAACTATTGAAGTGTTTAAAAAGAACTACTACTGTTGTAAACATTGTAAACAAAATCCATTAAAAATGGGGGGGGGCGACAGTTTGGGACGCCATCCATTAACAAGAACTCATGGGTTCCAAAGCATCTTTAAGAGCAACCGCATATGTTGTGCGAGGGCCATAAACACCTATGGAAGCAGGCACCTGATCTCTGCCACTCATTCCTGTCAATTTGTCACCCGGTCATACTCCAAATATGGTGCAAACTGTAAAGTTGGTATCAACTATACTGGAGCCATCAAGGGGATCAAATGCCACACTAAACCCACCTGCCATACCACCAACAAATTTAGTAAATTGAATTCGTGGAGGATCATGAAAGTGAAACACACATCCAAATTATTCATTAGCTACTTTCCACAGGGCCACCCATGTCCTCAGGCTTGGGGTTTTCCTAGCATGCATATTTGCAAAAATGAGAGTATCTTAAGGATTGATATCATCCAAACAATTGCAGGCCATCATTACCAACCAAAAGATATTTTCTTGTCAGAATACCCATTTGGATTTTTCTACAAAGATTCACAAATTTAGTTGCTTTGACAGATGCTTATGGACGTATTAACCCAAAATTGAGAGCAAGTGTCTTGAAACAGAGCAAAGTTTTGTGGTGTTTTACCAAATTTTCAAAATTGATACTTGTGGAGAACATAATGTTAAAAACCAGTTATGAACCTCAAATAGGAGCTTATTGGCAAGAAGATTAAATGCAAGTTGCTCATCACTGAAAGTGTTAATACAAGTTGTGGCACCACAAGATGCGGTCCTAACTTTGAAGGATATGATTCTCAGTGTTTCTCCCATGCACACCATCATCCTTGCAGATTCTTGTTGCTTGTCATGCATTAAGAAGAACTCATGGGTCCTCCAGTTGACCTTCTAGACCAAACATACGATCTAGCTCAGCACGCAGTAGCCTGTTACATCCACTGATCTCCCTGCAGACCTAGTTTGGAGAGCTGGTAACAGATCGAAATATGTTTCCTTAATCAGCTAGTGAAAAAGAATATTATGATCATGAAAGATAAAGGGAGGAAAATAAACAACTGACCTTAGTGGAGGTTCTTTCTCCCACGCTGTTCAGGATGATGCATATCATCCCTGATAAGGAAGACTATAGTTTTGTGGAAAAGGTGCAGCTTCTTGATCATGAAATCGTCAGTCTATGCAACAAGCTTGTGCCCTCTTCGGCTTCCACTCTCTCGAGGTAACCCATTGCGGGTTCGTATTAACATGAACTAATTAAATCGGCGATCCTTACCTGCAGTCGGGTTTTATGGAGACAAGGAGACATGATACGCATCTTGTGCAAGGAAAGTCTGGTGGATGAATTTGTTCTTGCTAATGAACTAGCTAATTTGTGGAGCCTGCATCAGACAGATAAAGTCTGAGTGTCAAGCTTATCAACATAAAATGATTGATGCATTCATTATATTTATTTTGTGTTGCGCTTTCCAGCTAATATTAACCGCATGTTGATCGACAAAGATAAGGTATTTAGATGATAATAAAATAGAGGGTTGCGTGCTTGTGTAAACTATAGATAAATCATCCATTATCAATTGCATTCATACACGCCTGCTTATAACAAAAAAAAATTCTAGTTGCAGTTATTCAGGATTCATGGCGAGTTTATTCCCGAACTTTATTCATGGCGAGTTTGAATAAGATCTCGCTTCTGTTGGCGCCCCTCGCTAAGACCATAATTTCCATAGACGCTTCAACTTCACAGAAATTGAAATGGATCTTCACCGAGAGCTTCAATAATATGCTTGTCTTCCTCTTCTGCCAAACGTAACCATAAACAAGAAATGTCAGATTTGGAATTAGGAACTAGCCAAAGAGAATCTCCTATAGTGGAACAAGCAAGAAATGAAAAAGGAAAACATTTAGCAGAATAGGTGGAATTATATATCGAAAAGAACATGTAGATTGTATATATTGGCTTTAATGCAGAATAGGTGGAATTATTTATCGAAAAGAACTGTACTTTCTTTTGGGCATTGGTTTCCTTCCCTGGCAGAGAGCTATGTAGGAAGTTTTTGAAAGGATGTTAGGAGAGCAAACAATGAAAAACAAACCTCGGTGAAAAAATACAAAAAATCAGAGAAGGTACATGGCATTGAAGAACCTGCTGCTCTACTAAAACCCACACCACTGCAGCAACCCTTCCTAATTATCACAAACCCTGCAGTCAAATGGCAAGGATGAGTCCCTTCATGAATATAGATTTGTATGTAAGAGATTTTCGAAAAACAAAGAATAAATTCACCCTTCTTTTGCACTTTTTGAAAGGATCCAAAATGATTTGGAGGAGAAAGAAAAAAAAATAGCTGATTTGTTTTTTGACAAGATACAGATCTAACTAAATATTTATTTTCTCTCTTTTGGGCATTGGCTTTCTTTAACCCTAGCAGAGAGCAAGTAGGAAGTTTTTGAAATGACATTAGCAGGGAAAACAACGAAACACAAACCTCAAAAACATTACAAAATAGCAGGAGGTACCTAACACTGAAGAACCTGATGTTCCAGAAAAACGCACACCACTGCAGCAACTCTTTCAAAATATCCCAAACCATGTGTTCAAATGGCAAGGATGAGGCCTTACAACGAAGATACTTTAGGCATTAGCAATTTATATTTGGCAGATACCAGCGATGCCATGGAGTACTGAGTTTCGCACCATCCCTATTGAATCCAACTGCCCGATATTATCTGAAACAATATACGGTTGGAAGAAACGAGAGTCTGAAGGAACATCGCTGAAAATTTGTTCGACATTTTCACTTTCCTGTACATGTATTTCTGGAGCCTGCATCAGACAGATAAAGTCTGAGTTTTTACTTCGGGACAGAAGAAAATGATAAAGTAAAATTAACATAATAACATTCTCTCACATCAAAAAAGAGATAGGCCCAATCTTGAGCCCCACAATAGAAATCAAAGCTGTCATGCACAATGTCCATATTAAATACAGGGAAGGACAATTTTTTTCTTTCCAAACAGTGAAAAATAAAGGGGTAGACCAATAACCTGGAGCCAAAATAAAAAATTGCACCATAAAACTTTAGCCTTAAGTGATTTAAATACACATGGCACAATCTGATTGAAACTGATCAAAATAAGTAATTGTTAAGGTGAAAACAATATCCTTACCTTGGCGGGATAATAAATAAATTAAAAATAAATATTAATGTGCACGTACTAGCTTGATGTGTTACCATTATAATTCCTCATCTTCCTTTTCTTCTTTATTATTTTGTTTGTTTGTTGGAGATGTAAACATTACTAAAAGATGTTTGTATAACTAATAATTATCTATTTTATTTGAATTACAATTTTATTGATGCGTCACAAAATTCAAAATTGAAATATTTATCTTTTAATTAAAACATTATCATTAAAAATTTAATTTATTTAAAGTCAAACTCCTTCATTAATCCATTTTAAAGTTTTGAATTAAATAAAATTTAATCATTTTAAGCTAATTTTTACACTCAACTAATCATAAATATTATAAGATTATTATTTTTCTAGTGAAAGTTGGGAACAATCACATCCCTTCATTAATAATGATGCACTAATTACGTTAACATCCTTTATATGGATCCTCCTCGCCATTGAATTACAATCTATTTAATAATTAAAAAATTAAATTATAAACAACCACGAAGATCTTTTTCACTATAATATCTTAAGTGACTAGTGGGAAAATGAGAAAAAGAACATTGGCACCCACGTTAGAATATTCTCAACTATAAATAACATATAAACATACATATCCATCCATAATGGTGCGTGCCATTGTGGCCATACATTGGACATATCATATCAAATTCATGAACACGGCATAGACAGGACCGTCAGTTCAAAGCATTCTTTGCAATTTTTATGTATTTTCTCAACCTTCTCCATTATATTTTTTCCAGTAACCTTCGGATTTTCTTCGCCAATCGTGTGCAAACCGTTCCTCAACGAAATTCCTACTTGAAGAGCTTCAAAATGCCCCGAATTTCGACCAATTCCGTGCCGTATTCGTAAAATTGTAGAAAAATGGGGTCAAAGAGCTTCGTAATGCACTAATCCTCTCCTAAAACGACAACAGACCATTTTGTCAAGCACAGAAGCCAGAAAATTAACAAGCAATCGTTGCATAATCAGCAGATTACGTGAGGTCACATTTCCGATTCCCTTATCCCTTCCGAGCAGATCTAAAAATTCAAAGAAATAAGCAATTTTTAATTGTAAAAGTGCTTTATTAGAGTTTTATTTTTCGTCTGTAGATACAACCAGGTAGGGTTTGAAGAGCATATCAGATTCGTCAAAACTGGCGAAGCAAGATATGAGTAGAAGGTGCTCTCGTTGTGGTCACAATGGCCACAACTCAAGAACATGTCCAGACAGAGGCGTTAAGCTCTTCGGAGTTAGGCTTACTACAGAAGGATTTATGAGGAAAAGCGTCAGCATGGGAAATCTTTCACATTATACGGCCTCGGCTACTACATGTAACAATAATCTGCCTTTAACTCCTGAGCAATCTGAATCTGGAGCTGGAGACGACGGTTACGTTTCTGACGGCATGGTTCAGACCTCCAAATCTCGCGAAAGGAAAAAAGGTTTGGATTTGACAAAACAAATTTAAAAAATTTATCATATGGATTTTTAATTTCATTTTTTTCCATGGATCTTCAATTCTCTGCGCTGTTAGATTTGAATGTTTTGGTTGTATTTTAGAAGCTCCAAAGAATTTTACTGTGTTTATTTGTTTTAAGGTGTTCCGTGGACGGAAGAAGAGCACAAATTGTTTCTGCTGGGGCTTCAAAAGCTTGGAAAGGGCGACTGGAGAGGGATTTCCAGAAACTTTGTGACATCAAGAACTCCTACTCAAGTTGCGAGCCACGCTCAAAAATATTTTCTAAGGCAGAGCAATTTGAATAAACGGAAGCGCCGTTCCAGCCTCTTCGATTTATCTGCTGCTACTGTAAGTGCTGTAACGATTGATATTTTTTTCCGTCTTTTGTTTCTTCTTCCATACTCCCATTTTTCAAGGGAAAGAGCAATGTTTTTGTTGCTTATATGTGCAGAAACATTTTTATTTTAACAAGATTTGTGAAGCCTTTTTCTTAAAGACTAAATAGGTCGTGCAAGGTTTTGTTTTCGGATTTTCATCAATTGCTGTGCGGATGAAACTTAGGACCTAAGATGTCTTTTCTTGTGCGACACGTTACTTGAATGTCGTACTGCGCTAGAATTCATTGCCAAAACAACATTATCTGTAGCAAAGCTTCCGTATACCTAACTATTAATGCTTTGAAAGAGCCTATTGGTAACGTTCCGGTCCAGAATTTTAGTTGTGTTTTAGACTCCAGATTTTATTTTCTACATAATTACTTCTTCGTTACATATTTTAAACTTGCTTTCTACGCTTCTTTCACCTATCCTTAGTGACAAAAGCATTTTGGTCATGCTTTACAACTAAAATTTTTCTCTGTAGTGTGGTGCAAGGCACATCGAAGTTCCATTCCGATCCTCAAAAATGTCCGAATAATAATTATCTAAGGTTGCAGTTGAGTTTTTATGTCCTCTACCCTCTGGACCAATGGTTGTTGATAATAGAATATTCAAACAATTTTTTCTCCAAGAACACTTTGTCAATAGAAATTAATAAATTAAAAAAAAAAAGAATTTTAAAACGGAACCCATCTCCTCTATTTACAAATACTTACGAAATTAAGTTACAATTAGTGAGGAAACTTGTAGGCTCAGTACCTATCTATTATATTATGTACTATTTATATATATTAACATTTTTTTAATGAATTTAATTTTTTTTTGTAGAAAGTAATTTTGCAGTGCACTAATAGATATATTGAATTTGGGACAGTAAAATATATTAAACATTTTTTTAAAATTATATAATATAAAATTGTACACAAAGAATTATTTCATAATGAATATCTCACATGATTTTACATGAGTTTTATGAATACTTTTTGATAGTGAATAGTATATAGTGAACAATATGGGATCCATAAACTAATTAATACAAATATC
The DNA here is from genome assembly GCA_018340775.1 of Taxus wallichiana var. yunnanensis. Taxonomy (NCBI): domain Eukaryota; kingdom Viridiplantae; phylum Streptophyta; class Pinopsida; order Cupressales; family Taxaceae; genus Taxus; species Taxus wallichiana. Next base: position 565,010,660 of record CM031234.1, read on the forward strand.
TTAAATATATTTATGGCATACCACGATTATTAATAACATCAATTATATTCTTCTCAAATTTCTCATGAAAAGTATCTAATTATGTCAATCTAATCAAGATATTAATCATGGGCCTAAAACATACACGAATTAAATTTTAAAAAACAATACTCTAAACCACTATTTTGCATATATTTTTATATTATTATAGTGTTAATTTTTATTAGTCCCTACCTTTTACATTGTTATTATGCATATTTGTTTCAACCAATTAAAAATTAGTATTATTTTTCTGTCTTGATTTTCATGTCTTAACATTTGGATATGCATATTTTATATCTAATAATGTTTTAAAAATAGATTTATTTAATTAGTGATTAACTAAATAAATTATCCCTTATTCCCACATTCATATAGAGGGAGGCACAATGATGTTGTGATATTTATTATGGTTGTCATTTCATAATATGAGATATCTAATTAAACATTTTATATTTCTACACTCATACACTATTATTTTATGAAATAATTACTTTAAAACAATTCAATACTAATTCTTAATTGTTTCCTTCAAATATCATAAGCCCGTCAATTTTCTAATGTTGTTATTTTAAGCACATTTTTTTAATTTTTTAAAATAATTAGTAGTACAGGTGATTGTCACTGTGTGTATGAATTGTAAGTTTGTAAGTGGTCCTGCACTGGTGATTACGATTGTAAAAGGACATTTCTTTTGACCTTTTTCTGGTTTCTAGGCTATCATCGACCACATGCAAAGATATTAAAAATTAAATCAAAATTAAACGTAGGTGTACTTTCTCATGATTTATGTTACAATGTTATTGCAGGCTGAAGATTATACCCAAGGAATCTCGGATCTTTCACCGGCCATTCACGACTTGACGCGGAGTTCCAGAAATTTCTTCGAAAGCGGAACATCACCAAATTTAGCTATGTCCGTGGGTGCCTTTTCCTCCCATCATATTCAGCATCGCTAGTTAATCTTCCTTCCCTATCTTTAAGAACGTCCAAGCCACAAAAGCCCAACGGTGACCAAGCCAGGTCTTCTTCCATCCTAAAAATGGCAGACCGTAGAGAATCTGGCGAATACTCTAGTCCTGACACCCACTATTCCTTCCTCTACCATTATGGCCAGATTTAGCCACGAACCCACCTCTGCCAAAAGCCGCAATGCCGCCAAATGTAGAGGCAAAAGAATCTATAGAATATAGTGGGTTAAGTCTTAGCATAGCCCCTCCATGTGCGGATCCCGAGCAATCCAATCGCAGTACGTTTGGATCCAACAGCAACGCCATTAAAGTATTATAGTTTGTCATCCATTTTCTAGATGGTTTAAAAGCAATGATAAATTTTAAATGACAGTGTCACCTGTGGAATAAAGAATTGCGGCCATTGCAAGACAGCTTATTATTATTATTATTATTATTATTTAAGAAAGATGCGGGGCTTATAATATATAAGTTGTTTGGATGGCCTTGGAGAACATCATCCACTGCCTTTCTATTATTGTGGTGGTTGTGTTTTTTAAAAATTGAATATGATAACGAAACATTTGTCCACATTTATGGAAGGTAACTTTGTGGGTACATACTTAACTGGAGCGCGCTTGTATTTTCAGTCACATCGTGACATAAGTTAAAGCATAAAACCATAGGATTTGGATTGATGTGAGGCAAGAAATTGATGTTCAATTAAAGTGAAGTGGACGTGTACGAACCATATGCCCCCAACGGGTATAATTAACCTTTTTTATCTTTGTAATTAAAAATCACTCACTCAATTCAATTGAAAACAGTAAGTAAAGCAGACATTCACAATTTAAAATCTATACATGTTTATGTCACGAGTACACATTTTTGTATGGAATCAACTATTTTTGGTTTTATATATTTTTGTTTGCAATATAATATTTTAGTTTTACATATTTTTATTTAGAATATAATATCTTCAAACCAACTATAAGATCTACTTTCTTAAATAAAGCATTGTCTTTAACGTAGAGTCAAACTCTCTACTCATGCATTTCCTATGTATCACGCTCCTCTAGAATCTCTTCCGAGTTCTCTATGTTAGAAGAACTTGGAATTTATCATTTCCATTTCACATTCTATATTTTAATATGACTATATTATAGAGAACATTCCACTTACATATTTATTATTCTTATTTTATGGCATTAATTTGTTTTTGTTATTTATTTATATTATTTATATAATGGTGAACTAGTTTTGGGATGTCGTTTATTTGTTTAGTCTTCCCATTTTTTCCTCCATAATTTCATTATCTAAAAAATATATCACGTACAATTGTCTCTAAATATATGTATTAATATTCCAAGTCAGCTATGTCTCGTAAGTACATCTTAGAATTGCTTTCTACGACTCTATTATTCAATAAAAATATATCTCACATCGGTTGGTTGTCTTGGTCTATAGTAACATATACACTCTATATGTATCATAATCCGTATATCAACAATAATGACACCATAATGAAAATGTTCAAAGCAACCAACCAATATTAAGATGTTGAATACATCAAAATAAAATTTTTATTTATTTACTTTTTAATCCTATAGAATTACAATTATATTAATATACTATAAGCAAATTAATATGGGCTTCGATCTTTCACGATTAAAGACCCAATGACATGTAGAATCTTTTATAAATTTAACATTGTTGTGGACTTATTTTTACTAAGAATGTTGGGAACATAAATTTCTATGAGGTTTTTTCTTTTTAAAATTTATTGAAAAGTATCTATATTAATAAAGCATTAATGTACAAGCTAATCATACAAAAAATGGGTGGTATGGAAGCACATCCCATAATCAAGAGTTCACATGGCCGCATGAAATCTAGGCTAGAAGGCACGTGCCGGACTAACAAAGCTTTTCGAAAAAAGAAGAGAGAAAATAATTAAGCGGTTGTCGTGAACATGGTAGTATTAGGAGGAGGAGATGGACTATCGACTTGTCCCCCAACCAAAGATGTCATGAGGCCCGAGTTGGGAACACTAGCCCAACCCCCTTGTTCTTCGAGGATTCCATAAGGATTTTTAAAACTTAACATAAGAAGTGAGATTAAGGGGCAAAATATATATATATATATATATATATATATATATAAAAGTTCTCATTCCATACACCATGTATAACATTGATTGAGACTCAAATAATTGTCCTTAATATGGGTTTTAATCTTTGGGGCGACAATTTTCATCTCCTCGATTATCAAGTTCTTCATATGTGGAGCTTCATCACACTATCCAAGGGAATTAAGCCCTAGTCAAATTAGGCAATTGCGTATGGTGCCAAGACTCGTGGGGTGCCTAAATCCAAAAATTTCTTTTATTGGCATTTTTAGAACTTAGAATTTAACCAATTTTCCTGAAGATTTAATATTAATTGACCCAATTATTGATATTATTAAATATAGTAACATAACTTTCACAGATACATATAAAAATGTACTATAATATTTTTGCAAGTAAAAACAAATATGACATATTTTTGAGCTCATACAAATGTGTTAGAATTGTTACACATTCTCTATGTAGTTCCAAATTAAGCAGGTGTGCAATTTTTCTACGAAAAGATTCATGTATTTTTCATAATGTCACTACCATGTAGCCATTAAAGATGAGTATAATTGAAGGAAATAAGTACTTAATTCTCTACTCTTAATTTTTGGGTGGAGTTTCTATTATTTTTATGGAGGAATTGGTAGGCCAGGTCCAAATACCACTCTTCACAAAATCATGAGAGCTACATAAGTATTTTTATTGCTTTGTGAAAAATGGTATTTTTTCATGTTTGTGTCACATCACCTACTTGATATTGGTAAATTGGACTTGCAAGCAACCTTGTATACAAAATTATATTTGTTGCATTTTGAGCACATCATGTGATTAATCTTGCCATTTATGTAATATTTCTCTTTCTTCGTGATAATTTTATAAGATTTTTTTTTCTATTTATATGGTAGTTTCTCTAAATTTGTGGTTTATTATGATTCTTCAATGCAAATTTTACATACGAGAATGTAGGAAACTTTTATATATGTACTTTATGGCAAAAACTTATCAAATGAAATTGTGAGAAAGGTGTCCACTCCAATTACTGCCTAGGGATATTCTAACCTTTAATCCGGCTCTATGTGATACTTCAATAATGTAATCCAATTTGTTTATAAATTCACTAATTTCTCCTCCACATGACATATAGGTTGCGTTAATGAACTGATCTAGGAGGATATGAGACTTCAAGTAAGTTGCATCACCATGACATTGCCTTTGAATTATGATTTAGATTCACTAATGTTTTCAACATTTCACCAAAGACATGTGCAAACAATGAGGTCCTCTCTCCTTTGTACTATCACCCGATTCTACGCAACTTTGCAAAGTGTAATCATTGTACCACGTAATTTCGTAATAATGCCAACAAACGATGGAGTGATGATTAGTTATGATACAATTGGGTAAGTGCACCAACGGGGGCAAACAGGGGGTCTTAAGTTTTTTTCTGAAAAATAAAAATCTTCAACTTGTACGAGTTATTTGAAATAGTTACACTCAAAATTGGAAGATGTTGTAAGAACATGAATCGTAACATTTTGAGTCTAGTTTCTAAGCTACTAAATTTTATTGAAAACAATTAAGTTTAAGTGGGTCAAATAACTAAAATACCAATAGGTGCTCTTGTTTTTGTTAAAAAAACATAGTAGAGTGACTTTCGTGCCCCCACCATTTTTGAGCACTATTTAATATTTTTGAAAACCCTTTGGTAGAAAGATAGCTAGGAGCATCTAGTTTTGGCTCCATTTTAAAAGATTTTTTTAGTGAGTATTTTTTTAAATGATTTTTCTAGTACAAAAATTTTAAATTTTGAAAAATAACGGAGCTCCAACCGTGCCCCCCTAACTACCTCAAAAATATCGAAAATTAGATTTTTTTATATGTATAAAATTAGGCCTAGTTTGGGCTAGTATAGTTTTTTTCTATTTCGATAAGCTAAAAAAAAGATATACGACGAAAGATAAACATGTTTAAACTTCAAAAAATAGCTATAAAAAGGCATAGTTAGAAAATAAATAATATGGAAACCTTATATTAGTCAAAAAATTTGAAAAAATATATTTTTAGAAAGAAGAAATTTTTCTCTACGTCGTAGTCATATTTTTATTAAATGAATTGATCATTTTAATGTGATTTATCATGGTGGAATAGGCATTTTAGCATTTTTTCTACAAAAACACATTGTTTGTTGTCTTTTGCGCAGGTCCATGCCTAAAGCTTGAGGATTCAAACCGGATCAAGCCTAGAGGCATGCCTTAGAAAAAGGAAAAACACAAAACTCATACGCGTTCTTATGAGTATAGGTATTGTATGTGTTTTTGGCATGCTTCTATTTACAAAAATAAATGTTTAAGTATAAGTTTTTCATTTATTATTATTTATATTTTATTATTTCTTATGTAATTTAAATTTATTTTAGTAAATATAAGAAATTAGGGTCACTTTGCACCTTATGGAACTAGTCTCATAACTCCATGAGTCACAGTTTAGGAGATAGTTTTTATAATCTAATCTGGTCAGTACATAGGTAATTTTCAGGATTTCAACATTCAACCTAAAGCTTTTAGCATTTAAATTCTACAATTGATGTCTATTTTGGCAATGAATATAGTCATTGTTTAGGTTTTGGGGCCTTTTGGATTGTTTATTGACATTTGTAGGAGTGTTAGATGTGTCAAAATTAGATTTTACAAACCTCACAACTCTCAAAGGAAACAACAATTGCTCAAATATATGCACTCATGAAATTCCTTATAATACATAACAAATCAAAACACATGTGTTGGACATAGTGTCATTGGTGTTGTCATTGATGTCAAGTTGCATTGATGAAAAAGGTGTCTAGGTGGCATAAGAGTCAACATGAGGTGTCAATCATCAAGAAGCATGAAGGTTGATTGGTAGTGCCTTGTTTTGGTGTCATGAAGTGTTGCATTGGTGAAGTGTTGGTTTGGAACCAAAATGGGAAGCTTCACTATTTTGAAATTCTTCATGACACCTTCAAGCCTTAGATAAAAATGGATGTCTCCAACATGTAGAGGATTTACGTAGCTTTCAATGCCTATTTTTCCCTTCTAACTCCTTACAGAGCTCTTGGAATCTTCCAGAGAAGTTAGGTTTCACCATTAGAGTGTTTGTTCCCTGCACCTAGAAAACCTGATGTTGAGCTAGATAGTCCTTGAATGATAAAACCTTTCCTAAATCTTCCTAAATTACCTTCAACACTTCCAAGATTCCTTGACATCACCTATGGATGCTTAAGATCTTTCCTAAACTCTCATGGAGGGTGTTTTAATAGCTCTAGAATGGAAAAAATAACTAGCACAAAAAATTGAAAATTTTGAAGCATGAAAACTAAGCCCTTAATTGAAAATAAGGCTTCTCATTCACTATGCATCCTTCCTCTGGTGATGTAAGAACATCTTGTTAATAATCAATTTTGGATTTCTTAGGTGACTAGGGGTATCTGGGGTCCGCTTGAGATGGTCATATATTGTACTAGTCCATTTGGACTCCACACGAAATAATATATAGTTTTCCTCCAAATGTATAATTTGAATATTTGAAATTGCTCTAGGTATGTTATAGGCTTGTTAAGTGACACAATACTCTTAGACCGAGATATCAGATTTAGAGGTTAGAGACTATTTTGCAAAGCATTTTCACATGTAAATATCTTATTTTGGATTGTCTTATTATCTATAATGGTGTTCAAGGCTTCATGGAACCCTCACAGTGTCCAAGGAATGGAAAATAGATAGAAAGACTTACTCAAACTAGACTATACCTGTTTTAGAAGTTTAGTAGTATGTAACATGAACATAATGATTCAATGGAATCCTTGAGTCTATTTTAGGGCATTGATCACAAGGACATGGTGTTGTAAAAGTCAGGAAAAGGTAATAAGCCATCTAAAGGAGGATTTCTTAAATTAAATTTGCGTTCACAATCCTAACTATGTGTGCCCAGTCTTAAGGGCCTAGAGTAGAACATTCATTGTAATAGTTAATAATTATGCCTAGTAGAGTCCTTGATAAGTGTGGAGGAAGGTAATAATAAGACCAAGAGTTTAAAAATCCCTAGTATATGTTGGAATAAGAATAAAATCAAAGGAATGTGCAAATACAGTCTAGTAATGTTAATGCCAGTTTGAGGGCTAAGAAAGATGTACTTTTAGAAAAATAGTCTTTATTCCATGTGTTTGAAGTTGGTGGAGCCTTTGACAAGTTGGAGGAAGGCCTAAGGGCATTAAGGAATCATAAAATTAGGTCATAAGGACAAATTATTGAGTGGTTAGTAGGTAAAGGAAGCAATGTACAATCATGTTTATTTCTTGTGATTGTTAAGACCAACCTTGAGAAATAGATGTCTTAGGAAAGAAACTCATAAGGAAGTTGTATCTATCATTGAGGGAGTGGTGTTAGAATGTTTTGAATCCTTGAGGAACATGGTAAAATCCTTATACAAATTTAATCAAGTAGACCTATTGACTGTCTTGCATAGTTCCATAAAGAAGCCTAGAGAGAGTAAGGGTTTGTATGAAAAGCCTTAAGTAAAAGAGGAAGAGTTGAGTGATTTTCATTAGTGATTAGGAGAGGGGTAAGCATAGTGAGATGAGTGAAAATAAGATTGAGTAAAATTCAAGGTGAAGGTGAAAAACAAAGTTGAGAAGATTGTTTAGAGCTTGAGCAAACAAGGAGTCTTAAAAAGCCAAAAGTTAAAAATCTAGTAAGATGACGGATAAATGAGTAATGGAGCATTTAGGTGTGCTTGAGTAAGGTGTATGGGTGTGTTGAAAGGTGGATGTAAGGATGAAACAGGTGGTAATCCATTAAACCCTTAATTTTTCTTTCAAACCCTAACTAGACCTACTTGAAACAAGGGAAAAGGAGAAAGTTGAATTGGGGAAGTTGTATTTTGAGTTGAAGTTATATAAAGAGGATTGCAGGGTACTCTGTATCATCTGGACAACCTATCATGAATTCAACATTTACCATGGCTCAAAGTAAATTCCTAATAAGATCATTCATTGTATAGGGAATAGTGTCTAAGGTGATTGATCAACTCATTTAGTTTTGATGAGAGACTACTTCCTCCGAAGGCCTAAAAAGGCCATTTTTGGCCATTATGTAGCTAATTGAACACCCTTCGAAAGTTTTTAGAGAAAATATAAAGAATTTGAGGGTGATTTCAGAGAGAATTGAAGATGTCTAAGTAAATTTAGGAAATTTTAGGAAATAAAATCTCATTTAGGAGTAATTTGTTTAAGATCGGGTTTTTAGGTGCAGGGAATGAAAGCTAAAACGGTGAAAGATGACTTCTCTGGATGATTCCAAGATATCTGAAAATATTTAGTATGAAAAAAATAGGCATTGGAAGGCTATTATAATACTATAAAAGGTTGAACAATCAAAATTGATTCAAGGCTTAAATATTTCTTTAGGTCAAAACTCTTCAGATGCCCGTCCCAGGTCAAAATGAAATAGGACCTAAATTTTGAGTTGCATACAAAATTAGATTCTTAGAATAGTTTCATTGATTGTAAAATGTGATTTGTATTGTTTCATTGAAGTATGGAGGTCAATAATGTGTAACTCATCCTCAAATTTCATTCAAGGATTCATCCCCTATCTGGAGGAGGAAACCCATTTCCATGAGGAGCAACTTAAGAAAAAGGTGTCCAGGTACCTTGAGCATGCTTCCACCTAGGTGTCATCTTGGTCAAGAAATTGAGTTGTGAATAATTTTTCATGTTCAAAGGTGAAATGTGGAGCTCAAGAAGTGACTTGATGATCATCATATCTTGACACTGTCATTATACCCAAATCTCTCCAAAGAACAAGCTCAAATGAGCTAGTCATGCCACCGAGGTATCTAGGACCATCATGTGTGAAGTATTAAGGCATCATCTATCTCCATGAGAGATACATGAGAAAATATGTGTATGAGAAGCATGAATTTGATTTCATCAAAGGATGATTTTAGATCCATGAAAGGTGAGGGGATGATCTTCATATGGAGCACCCTATTTCCAAGAATGACCAATCATCTCAGTTCACTTGATGTAATTCACTTGATCACACCTTAAGGAGGAGGCACATTACAATCACCTCATTTTGGTCATAGGACAAGAATCCCATTCAGGGAGAAATACTCTACCGAAAAAGTGAGGACCTCGTTTCAATAATAAGTAGACAAACATCTAAGAGTTGATTCGTGGTCAGTAAAGTGAATTGTGGACCAAATTTCAAAATTGGTACCAATTGAAGTAGTGGTAGGGCCAAAATCCAATTTAGAAGGTCAAAAAACCTACAAACTTACTATATGTTTTCTCGAAACAAATACCGACTACAATATATATGCCTGAAAGCTTTAGGTTCTTGCTTTGAAATCCTAAAAATTAGTAAGTCTTGACGGTTTCGATTTTGAAAAACTATTGTAATGCCCGCTTCAAACTACCACTTGAGACCAAGAAACAAACTAGGTTTAGCTAGGAAAATTATGGAATAATTTTTTTTTGTTAAAGGTGTTTGCTACGAAGGTTACAAGGTCAAAACCAGGGATTAAATTCCTCACTTAGGTTAGGAGAGTAAATTTTCACTCCTCCCTGCCCTAACAGGCCTACAGGGTTCAACTAGATTTTTCACACACTTAGATTCATCAAAAATTTCCTAAATTATACTCATTGGATAGGAAATTTTCTCACCTTTCCAACCATATAAATAAGTCCTCCTAACTCCCAATAAAACTCAAGTTATGGGGCGACGGAGTTTTCGGGAGAAATTTTCCCTTCCTTAGGCGCAATGCGCAAAACACCTTGCGCTTGCGCGCTGGGGTCAACGAAGGGGACACATGGCGCCATCCGATTGGCGTAGGGAAGAGCGGAGTGGTAGAACATTTAAGGATTTTGAGAATTTAGGCCAAAATCCCAAAGGAAAAATTGGACGCGCGCTCCGCCGAGGAAATCCCCATGCCACGTGTCGAGAGGCTATTGGTTGCATGGGAAAAATTTCAAATTTTTCCCTAGGTCCAAACCTAAGGTTTTCTAAAGGAAATTTTCCTTTCCTCCTCCGCCATCGCCAAAAATTCCACGTGGCATCCGGTGATTGGACACGGGTTGGTGGAGCAACGGAGGGAATTAAAGTTTTGTGCCAAAAGGGTTTTAAAAGGCCAAAGAACTTGGGTGGGCCTGCGTCCCACAGGGACATGTGTCAACACCCCATTGGCTGGGGGTGCGGGGCTGCGGAGGAAAAGTAAAATTTTTCCCAAAGGGCAAAAAGTTAAGGTTTCAAATTTCATTTGTGTGCCCACCAAGCCACGTGTCGAAGACGTGATGGGTCATGGGGCCCAGAGTTATGGAGAAAATTGGGAAAATTTTCCCAAGAGCAAATTTTTCAAAAGTTAAGTTTTCAAGGTGAGTCCACCCTCCGAAGTGCCACGTGGAAAATTCTGATTGGTTGAAGGGTTTTGGGCGGCGGACTTTTTGGGGAAAATTTTCCAAAGTTCAAATTTTGATTTTAATATAGTTAGATTTATTTTTAGTTGGCCATTTTGAAGTAAAAACTTCAAATGGCCATAACTTTTGATAGGGAACTCCATTTTGGGAAAACAAGGACTTTTCGGAAATCTCTCAGAGTCCTCTTTGCATAGAAATCATCAATTTTGGATTTTGATGAAGTTTTGAGGGTCAATTTTAAGAAATCAATCTGCAGGCTTTAAATTCAAAACTGGCAAGTTTTTCCAACTGTCAATTTGATTAAATTTGAACTCCTCCTTCACTCAACATGTCAAACAGACATGGAGGACCAGTCTAGGGAAGGTTTAGAGTGTTTTAGTGAAGTCAATTTGTTCATTTATACAAGTTTGCAATTTTCTGACAGTTGACGGGAAAACGACCGTGCAAGCTCCGAATTGAAATTCCTTGAGTTTTAGAGATTTATTCTTGACTATTTTAGTGAATTTGGATTCCTCAAGTCTTCCTAAGTATAAATTTCAAGTTTTGTAATTTATTGTTGAGTATAAAGTCGAACTGCTCATTTTTATTAAAGTGTGCATTGCCAGATTTGAGTTTAAAATAGTGAACTATTTCTTTTAAATTTATTCATCAATTTTTGGTAATTTGGATGTGCATATGATTCCTAAGCTTAGTCAAATACATTCGATTGATTAAGACAACCATTCAATTCTAAATTAAATTACAATTTAGATTTCAATTCGAATGCACAATTCAAATGAGAACAATACAGTTTAGCTTTCTCATACGTATTTTCCTCCAACACAGAAATCTCCATTTTCTTGACAACAATTCAATTCCAGCATACAATACAATTTGAAAACTACTTCAATCCTTTATTCAAAATTTAGTAACACTTTTACAATTGATCTCTTTTCAAATTTGAATTGGTATCAAATTTCAATTTACAAAGCATGGAATAACAATTACATTTTCTTTCCAAGATAAAACAGAGCTCAAATATACTTCTTCTTTACATTCTCAATTTCAATTTCAAACATCTACTATCAATACAATAACTTCCTATTACAACATTTATACACTCATCCACTCGAAGTGGGAAAGGTTACATTGAATTTGCTCCAAAGGGAAAAGACTGTCAAATTGTAATTTCTTCTCCAAACAAAGTAGCATGCATGTTTCTTCTTCTTTGCAACTTTGATCACAACAAGGAAGGGGAAAGGCAATGCTCTCCACCCAACCAAGACATCCAATGGGAAAGGAGAAGCCATCTTTCCCCATTGGCCCCCGAGCCCCAACCATATTGAAATGGAGCGTGAATTACAACGCATGGCAACATGGGCTTCTTTCACATACAAGCACATTTCACATTCACAAAGAAACATAAATCAAACAAGATGTAGTTCACAACTACCTCAAGCAATCACAATAAAAACAAAGGCTTCTTCCAAGCAAGCCATACAAGAGCAAGAGCTATGGGGGTCTCCTTATGCCTCCCAAGTTGGAATTGGGCATCCACCAAATGCAAACCGCCATATAACACACCAAATCCCATAAACCTTATAGCTCCCAACCCCTCCTTATGCCCCCTCAAGTATATCCCTTATGCCCCCAAAGTAAGAAATGCAAGCAATTTCTTTTCCTAGGTGGATCCCAAACCAACACTCCCTCCACAAAGAATAAGTGCCCTTGGCAATCCCTTATGCCCCCATATGAAACCCCATAGTCTTCTCCTACACCTTGCCCTAAGCATTCTACCCATCCAACCAAGAATGCAACACAAACACCATTCAATAATGCATGCAAGAAGAGGGAAAAACAACATATTAAAAGAACAAGAGCCTACCTCTCCATAATGGAGATTTGTTTTCCAAAACAACAGTTCCTTGATGCTCAAAATGCAGTTCCAAAACAACAAGAAGAATGCATGCAACAAGAATTCCAAGCTCCTTCCACAAAGCAAGCTCCAACAACAATAAAATTTGACCCAAGAAGAGAAAGAGCAAAGTTTCAACAACCCAAACAAGAGAAGAAATTCCCATTTAAAAGGAGAGGGAGGGAGAGGATGATGTGGATTCCAAGTGGGATGCCACATCATTCTTTCTCAACCCCCAAAAGAGAAAATCAGCTTCCCAATAAATCACAATAAATGGAGATGACAAGCAACTTACACACTCAAAATTAACCCATGCTTTATCAAGGACTGAATTAAAAATTTGTAAGGGAAGTGCAATAAAAACTTACACATAGTCATTTCAAATTTTAATTCTAAAGACTAAAATTTACTCCCAACCCATAGGCATGGTTGGTGGATGATTTTAAGAGGTGTGGGACAAGTTTTACTTGTCCCACAAGCCTCCAATTTTGGCTTCCAAGATCAAATCCGAATTTCAAAGAGGATGGAGTGTTCTACACTCCAAAATCTGACTTACACAATCTATCACTTCACTTACACATCTCTTACATCCTCTTACACACTCTTACAAAATGCATTAATGCCTATGACTCCATTTATTACAAACTTTTTACATAATGATTTATTTATCTATCATATGGTTATACATAATATAAATCAAATTTAATTAGTAACCAAGACAATAACATTATTTCTTACATTCCACATCCCAATTTATTTAATTTAAAATTTAACTTTATGATTCTCTCAATAAAATATCATATTTAAATTAATTAAAAGAAGGAACACATTACAAATAAAATACATACAACAATAATTAAAAAGGGACACATAAATACAACACCTATATCCCATGGTCACAATAATGGAAATCCCCCCCATGGGAAATCCTAACATAACACAACACACAAACTCATAACACAGTTGCCATGGTGACCTTGTTGATTTCACACGGAATTTCAATATGGTTAGTCTCCAGTCCCCCGACATTGTTGTGATTTTCAACCTGCAAAATAACAATACCTCCTTCGGCCTCGTGGCCGCATCAGACATTCAAAATGATATAAATAATATTTCAAAACCATCTAAACACACAAATCACAACAACATCATTAATTTAACATTTTTATTTTAAATTTAATTTTGCCACTATATCGTTATCCCATGAATCTCTATACTAGAGCTACCCATGATATCAAATGTCACATGTCTAAAAATCCACATAAATAACCTGTCCATGTCAAGCAGTACATCATCATCCATATATAATAATGTCTCCAACAATCATTAATCATAATAGCTGAATCCAGATCAATACTAGTCCATGATCTAACATCTAACCAATCATACTAAAATAAACATAATAGTGTCAGAATGAGATCAACAGTAGCAAGATCAGTATCTAAACAGTGTCAAAGGAGAGTGGGCACTACAACTATCTTCTAGATTATAATTGTTGGAGGTACATAACCACTTCCATCGGTGCAGAGTGACCCTAACTTCATTTATTTACTAAAATAAACTTAAAGTATAAGAAATAATAAAAGTATAAAGAAATAATAAAAGAAATATTACATTTATTTTTGTAACTATAAGCCCCCCACAAACACATATATAGTCCATAATATACGAACACATACACGTTTTGAATACAAGAAAACATGTACACGCTTTAGGTTTAAGAAATACCAAACCAAGAAAAATAGAACGTGTACGCGTTATTTAAAAACACATGCGCGTTTCACCTTTTTCAGATTTTCACCCACTTTTTACCCCACCAGATTGGTGCACTTACACAATTGTAACAATGTAATTGATGTTTCATCTTCCTCTTTTATATATTAAGGCATATTTTTGTTCTTTATAGGCATATATTTAGATTTTCTAGTAAGGAGTTACATAGACATCCTACATCGGACCTCTTGAATCTTATACAAGACTTTGCATAGTATAAATTTGCATTAAATTGTATTCATCTCTGGTATCTTTATTTATTTTTTATTTCTTCTCTATTGTATAAGCACTTTGATATATCATTTTACCATTATCATGTAAAGGACATTTTCCACACACAAATGATCTTGATTCTCATTTATAGCATTTTTATTGGATCTCCTCTTAGGCCCTAGCTCGGTCCAATATGAGAGAACATATCCACTTCGTTATATCTCAATGGTATTGAAATTTCATCTAAACTCTCTTTATTATTATCCTCACTCATATAAGGTCCAAATGTAGGATGTTATGATTAAAAGCATGTGATACTTCTTCATACCTTCCTTCACATTATCATATGGCAGAGTAAACAAATTCAAAGACTCCAACTTCAAATGCAAGAAAATTATAAAGGATGATTTACAAAAGTAATGAATATAATTGGAAGAATGCAATGCATGGGAAAGAGCGGGGATCGTTGATCTCCTCTCAAATTTATAAGCATATAAATGAGACTCCTAATCCTATTTGTCCATTGTGGCATATTGGTTAGACCCCTTATAAGGTACATGTCAATGTAGGCATTTTTATATTTGAAGGTAAGATAAAAGTATAGGTACTAGATAAATGGGTTAGCCTTGTCTGCCTCGAGTATGAAATAAATCATTTCTTTGAAAGAAAAAATGTGTTTTATCTTTTGAAAGTTTTCTTTATTCATAAAGAAATGGTGGGATAACTAATACAACACACACAAAGATTTTGTTAACTTAGACTCTTTTATAGACACATGGAATGGTGTCATTGAAACATTAAAAATACTTATTATCCTTTTGGAAACTAAGATAACCATTACATCAAGTTCTCACATTTGTGGCAAGGTCATGACCAATATGTTCAAGAATATACATATACCTTTCACTCCCCTTGCCACAAAACTTAATACTCAATAATATGAACACATATCATCTTGAAATATCGGTCGGTCGTGAAACATTGCATTCAATATGACATGGAATTCTGAATATATCTTCTTTCCGAGAAGCATACATATATGATTACAAATTCAAAGTGAAATCCAAAATAAAGTATAAGCTAGTATAATTCAAGTCTCATGACAAGTTGTACTCAAATAATTCCACGCTGAGAACAAAGAAAAATCCTAAGTAGAGAAAACATGTAGGAGCAAGTGAGGAGTGTTTTGTCATTTCATAACATGTGTAGAAGGTGTACATGGTCATGGTTTAGGTGTATATTGCATGTTCAAGGTCCTTAGAAGCAAGATCTAGAAGACAAGGAAAATAAGACATGGGAAAACTAGATATCATGTTGAGTTTTAGAGGTGAGAAAGCATGGATGAGAATTGTAAATCATGGAAGAGGTTATCCCAGATGTGTGTGTAAAGTTTCAGGTCATAAATAAAAGGAGGAAGAATAAAAACTTGTTTTGAGCTCTATCGAGATCTCAAAGCTGTCATTCCCAGCTTGATGGTCAACTTCAAGTACTCACCCATATGTGTGTACTCTATATGGGGACAAAAGATTTTTGTGGATGCTAGGGCATGGACGTAAGAAATTTTCCAAGTGGAATGAATTCATTTGGTCGTTAGACTTTTATGAACCATTGTTAAGAAGCTAAGTGGGTATAAACCCTCATAAAACCCTAGTTTCAAAGTGATATATAAAATATGAAGGGTTTGGCCATGAAATTACTTGGGAAGGATAGTATGTAGAGATTTCATCAAATCTCGTTTTGGTGGTTGTGGCATGCTCTAGGTGTGATGGTAAGCTATAACAAAATTTGTGTTTTGTGAAGATTTTTAGGTACATGCATGTGTTACAAGGTTCATGGAGTGAAACCAATTGATTCATCTAGCTTGGGATGTAAGATAAGTTCTCATAAAAAGTTTGGGACAGGTTCTATGCAAGAAACTGATGAAATATTTCTTCCAAAGTTACCTACCGCTAATGTCCTCAAGAGGTCAAAACTAGTCACGAAGGTCTAAGAGATGTTTGGTAGAAATACATAGTGTTCTAGTGAAATATGAGCATGGATAGCTTGTAGAGGTATGGTATGATGTGTTTTAGCTCATGGTTTGATTATATGAGGTGTTGTCATGTTAAATCCCTAATGGCCTAATCAACCCTATTAGGTTTGCCAAGAAGGTAGTAGAAATAGGTGTGAAAATATGGATTTCTTCATGTGACATATGCATATGAGTTTTGAGGAGGTTTTTAGGTCCTTGGTGAAGTGTTCATGCAGTGATTGAGTGTGGAAGTGGAGTTTGAGGTGTTGGAGCTTGATAAGATCAAGATTGTTCTTGAGTCCTATATGCAAATTTGAGCATTGTTAGATAAGGAGGTGTTTTGGAGTGTTATGTCTGAGCTGGAAGTTGGTATGAGTTGTGTGAGTTTCCTAAGGATGATATATTTCCATTGATGTTCCACATGTGTCTTGAAGAGGTGATTTTTTGTATAAACCAACTTATTTTTGAAGACCTATTTTTGAGCATTATCAACATGCTTAAGTGAGGTAAGAGAGTTGGAGGATTTGAGGTCTTATGACTTGTTTAATAGTGTCTCATGGATATGAAGAGTGATATAGGATCATGTTTCATTAGTACATGTGCCCAAGAATTCTTGAAAAATTATTTAAGATGTGAACTAGCTCGCCTTGGGAGATTGGTAAATTAGGTGCTTAGACCTAATAGGTGATGCTTGCCAAATGAGGCGGTCCATACCGAAGATGGATGGAACAAAGTTATTAAAGCATGAATATCATGTCTAGAGGTTGTTATTGAAGTGTTCTAATCTTATGGAGTCTTTGTGGAGCTACCGTGTGCCCCCTTGAAGTTCAAATTATGACAGTGGGAGATATGACTAGTGTTTTAGGCCTAGTTGTGCAAGTTTGTATTATAAGGCTTATGCCGACCTATATGGTCCTCTTATGTAACTTGTTAATGTTTATAAAGTGTTTATTCATGTTGTTTATGAGTGACCTTGCATGGTCTAATGGTATTTTTCTGACCTATATGGTATTGTGGCATGAGTCATGTATATAAAGCAAAGTGTAAAGCTCATTTGAGCTAGTGATGAGGATGAAGGTTTGAGTGAGTAAGAGGAAGTGTGTGAAGTGGTAAGAGGGATCTAAAGTAGAACTAATAAGAGGTATGAGGATTCAAGAAGAGAAGAGGAGAAGATATTTAATGTCATATGACCTAATCAACACACTTTGGTGCATACATGAGTGAAGAAGGAGAGAGAGAGCAGTTTGAGAGGGTTTTGAGTGAAGAGGGCTAAAAAAGTGATCAAAATCAGTTGGTTGAGAAAAAGGATATTAAGTGATCTTCATATCATGTGGCTGAGTGTTTTCTTGGTCATCGTGGGAGGTTTTTGTCTCCTTGTTTTAGTGCTCTACTAAACCAGGGGTTGGTGCTCTTTGTGTGGTTGGTGCCTCACTAAGGATATCTCTTGTGTTGTTTAATATACACAGGAGTCCTTTTGGTTGAGTAATATATGTAGAGTTTTAGTGGGTTTTCTTCCCCTTGAGGGTTTCCCACTTAAATATGGTGTTCATGTGTTCTCTCTTGTTTTATGCTTATGTGGATGGTTGATATGTTGCTTGATGGTTTTCTAAGTTACTTGATATTGCTCATATAATGGATAATGAATGTTTAATGGTTAAATACAATTGAAGTAAAACTTAAAATGACTTAATCACCCCACAATCATTGTGCTTCCAACAATTGGTATCAGATTAAGGTCCTTGTGAAGTAGTTCTAACAACTTGGAGGAGTTCGTTGAAGCTCAGGTATGACAGGAAGTCTAGTTCAAGATGAAGTAACACCTATATTCAGAATGAGAGAATGCTTAAAACCCTTGGGATTTGAAATATGGTAATCTATCCTTTATGTAAGCTCTTCATCCCCCTATCTCCATTTGTTTCTGCTAAGAAGAGTTATGAAGATGCCAAAGAAGATAACAGTTCTTCTAATGATATTGAAGGTATCGACTCAAAGTGTGAAAATGATAAAGGAAATTTTGACACATTTCTCATGGCTATGGAAGAAGTTCAAAAGGAAAGGACCAGGTTGGTGAGGATGATTCAAATGAGGAAGAGGCATGAGTCAATCTTGAAGCTGAACTTGTTAGTGCCTTAAAAGATCTACAAATCACAAGGAAGAAGAATCAAAGGTTGAGAGAAACACTTAAGGAGCATGAATTGCATATCATTTTTCTAGAAAAGAGACTAAGAAAGGAGGAAGAGGAGTATAAATAAATCAACAAGGAGCTTGAAGATCATCTTGAGTTGACCACAACAAGACTAGAAGCTAGAGAGGAGGATTTTGCCAAGATGAGTGCAGAGTTGGAGACCTTAAAAGAGGAGCTAGAACTAGCCTCAAGCAAGATTAAGATGTACCAAATACTTGAGAAGAGAACTAGTGATCTTGATGATTTGTTGAACAGTCAAAGACCCTCTAGTGACAAATCTGGTTTGGAATTCAAAGAAGAAACAAAGAAGAAAGAGAAGCATCTTGAGCCAAGTCAAGGACCTGTTAAAGCCAAGGAGGATATCAAGGTTCATAAGAATGTCATAATACAACCTAATGCAATGAGGTTCTCAAGTAAGTTTAATGGTTTTTGTTATTCATGCAACATTTTTTTCATAGAGCTAGGGAATGTAGAAGGGAAGTCAAGAATGATTATCCATGGAGAAATGGTAGAAATGACCATTCATATTAGTCAAGAGACAATACTTGTTATAACTACTATAAGAAGGGTCATGTTGTTAAATACTTGTCATCAAGAGTCACCTAGATAGAATTGGATAAATGAATCCCCTAGAGGTAAGCTTCATGTTGCTTGCATAAATTGTAACAATGTTGGGAATATTCCAAGATATTGCAAATGGAGGAAGAATAGCTATGAAAAGGAGGCATATGTAAGGTCTAACCATGTTGAGAAAGTAAAAAAAGAGCCTAAAGAATCTTGTTCTAGTCATGATGATCCTATTGGTCAAAAAATCTTGTTTGTTGTTGAAGAACCTAAAGAACCCCTTATATCATCACACGAATACTACCAGGTAGATGATGGAGAGATAAAGGCATAAAAACCAAGGAGATGGATTTTTAATTATTGTGACATGTCCCATGAGGAGATGGGTGTTTGGAATTTCTAAAAGTATCTAGTTGAAAGAAGTGCCTCCACTATTCTTCATGGAGAAAATTTTCTATCACTTGAAGGAGTACTAGTACTAGAATTGATAGGGTTGGGGTCGAGGCACCTAATGGATGGACAAATCCCCTTCCCCTCCCCTTTAGTAATAGTGACATCATTTCCCCGCTATATACTATAGATGGTCAGCATGATGATTGCTTGAAATATCTATGATTGATAGATGCCTTGAACTGTGTTTTTATGAAGGTCTACAACAAGAATGAAGAATGATTGTATGCATAATTAGAAGAAAGATTAAGTTTTGGTCAACATCTAGGTGAGATTTAGTATTTGGAGTTATTTTTGTATCTTGAATGTATTTCAAGAAGGTTGTTATCATGGATGAAGTCTTAAAACTGTGTGAAGCTCAAATGAAGTATGTTTTTGATCTATCTTACTCAAATCATGAGGTCATGTGTATCATGGAGGTATGTTTAGTGAAGATGTTAGAAAAATACGAGTGCAGCTTGTTTGTTCAAGAGATGTATATTACCATAATTAATATTTGACACTACTAGAGTCATGAAAAGGTATTTGTTTATCCGATTCATGTGTTAATATACTAACAATCATCTAAGGTAGTGGACTACCTTGTAAAGCTCAAAAGAAGTAAGCTTGATCTCGTGGGGAGCTAGGCATGTACTCATCTCATTAAAGTAAAAGGTGGAATCAAGACAAGTTGGAGTTGATACTCAAGCATAAGAAGATGATATTGAGGTCATATATATTGTGTGGATGATAAAAATGATGATTGTTTACACATTTATGAAGGTGACAAACCTAGTTGTATATTGATGATGCTTGTTATCATCTTTGTGACTCAATGAAGGTGTTATTTGGTATCTTTATGTGATGAGTGGTTTGTATTGGGTCCTTGGATAAGTTGAGTTTGAAATATGATAAATTTTTTAAAACAAGTTATTTAAAGAAATCAAGGGATGCTTGAATAGAGTTTCATGAGCAAATCGGGTGTATGACAGTGTCTCAGGAGTCAAGAAGGCGGTTGAGAAGGACAAGTGAAGAAGAACCTCATTCATATTTATGATGACTTGATCAGACTAAAAATACATGTGGAAATATTGCATGATATTCAAGGGAAGAATAATGTATGAAGTTAGTTAATGTAGAAAATGGTTAGAATATAAGGTCATGAGTGATAAATAAATGTAGTATGAAGTATTAAGAAGGAGGCGAGATGTGAGAGGCGGTATCTTTGATAAAAAAACATGAAAAAATGGGGAGTCAGTTCTATGGCTTACAAAAGTGATAAGAGAGGATTAAAGTAGATGCATCACCTTAAGGGGAAATGAGTTTAGTCAAGTATGAAGTCAAAAATGTGGTGAGTTTTTTCTCGGGGGCTGTATGGATGTTTGAAGACCAGTCCAGGATATGTAGCAATTTTTGAAGTCAAGAAGGTAAACACAAACCAAAAGGGAGCTTGTAAGTATGATTTTATGCATTGTTGATGTAATTTTTATATAAAGTTTTTATAATAGACTTTTTCATAGATGTTAAAAGGGAAAAGTGTACTCGAAACAAGAAAAGAGTATCCTGGAGATGCTTGCATGTTTAGATGTCATCAATGTTTAGAAGATGATTTCCATCAATGATAAAGGGGGATATTTTTGGACATGTGTCATTGTTGTTGTCATTGTGGGCAATGGAAAGTTGCACAAGATATGGAATGAGGTGAAGAACCTCAAACTAACTCATCCATGCACCTATGATTAGAGATAAACAAGAGAAACTAACATGCAAGCATTATAACTTTGACAAAAACATCAAAAACTAACATGTATACTACTCTCTACTCTATGAAAGCTTAATGAAAGTGAACCTAGTTAGATTCTAAGCAATCAAATTGTGTGTTGTTTACTCCATGAGGGTGAATGAATCTCACTAAATGGCTACATGGCCAAGTTTAGCTATTTCATTACTAACCTAACATGGGTGCAAGATGAAGCTATTTTAATGGTGGATGACCCAAGATCAAATGCCTTATTAGCTTGGCTAATGCAAATGAGCTCTTAAGCTTTCTTAGGCTTGTTTTGGCTTTAGCTTATGTAAAGTTGTTGTTTTGAATGGGTAGGCTTAGCCTTGTATTTATAGTTTTCCACTTGGGAGAATTTGGAATTTGGGTGCATGTGGGACTAAAGCTCAAAAAGCAATTTTAGATTAGATTAGGATAAACATGCTTTAGGCTTAGTTAAGCTAGGATTAGGCTAGTTAAACTTGATTAGCAAGTGATTAGAGACTCATTGAGAGTTGGGAGGGGTCTGGATAACCAATTGTGACTGATAGATAGCCTACAAAGCCAATAGAAGTGGTCTAGAGAGAACTAGGGAGGTTTTGAATGGTCAAAAGGAGGAATGTTTAGATAATAAGAGAGATATTAGCCAAATAAGCTGATTATAGGAGGAATACGACCAAAAGAGTGTCGTGAATGGGCATCCGAGAGTGGAGCGAAGTATGGGGATTTAACGAAGTGTCATTAATTGATTAGATTGGATGAAATGCTAAGTGTAAGCATATTTTAGGTGTCTACATTTGCCTCTCTTTGGGGTGACGTAAGCGACGTCACTTTCAAAGAAAGTAGACAAACATAAACAAGTAGAAAATTTTGAAGGGATAGAAGAAAAATGAGAATAATGGAGGATGCCCCCTCGATTGTCAATGGGGTGATAGAATAACTCGATTGACGATCGAAAAGATGATAGAAAGAGAATAGAAGAAAGAATAGTGTGAAGAAGTAGAAAAGAAAGGGGATAGAAGAAAATGAGTATGAGGAAGGAGAATGAACTAACATCCATCAAGTGCCTTTTAAACAACTTTATTTTTCATCATATTGCTAAAGATCTTCATCATCGGTCCTTATTAAAAAGAAGAACGAAAAGTAGAATGACATGAAAAGCCATGACATGAAAAGTCCATATGAAAATACCAACTCCACAACATACAAAAATGCAATCCATATGAAAAAAAGATGCCAACTCCATGCAACATACAAAATGCAATGCAATACGAGAAAGTAAAATATGCATAACTCCATGCAACATACATAATGCAATATACGAGAAAGTAAAGATGCTAAATGCAATATAATAACAATGCAAGAAAGTAAACAAGCTAAACTAACAGAGAAACAAGATGTACAATGTTTTTGGTTATCAAGCTTCAGTTTTGACCTATGTGAATTAATGAAAAGGGTTAATGATGGTGCCCCAAGCAAGGATACATGCAAAGGGAAAATAGAGGACACTTTGGTCCGATGAAAAAGCAATGTGCACTACGAAACAGTACCAGGCAACTCATTGTGCCCCAGAGTACAAGTGAAGTAAGTAGCCTAAATTTTGTTGATGGAGGTAGATTAAGATGATCCGTGAGTCACACACATGAACAGGTGAGAACCAAAGAGTGCGTTTTTTGTAGGATGATTTTCCATTTTAGAAGTTTTTTCTTAAACATATTTGAATGTTTTGATTTTTCTAACATATTTGAATGTTTTTTTATTTTTCTAACATATTTGAATGTTTTTTGATTTTTCTAACATATTTGAATGTTTTGATTTGTTTTTGAAAGTTTTTTGAAACTATTTACAGGAAGATGAGGAAGCGTGGATGCCCCTAACAATAGATGGGATGTACAAGGGCATAAGGCCACGTGCGTATGAGAAAGGTGAAGATGAAAAAAATGTCCCCAACGATTAGGTGGGAGTATTCAAAGGCAAACTCTTCATAGGTAGAAGTGGGACCCAAGGCCATTATGGATAGGTTCAACATGATGGTGAACGTAAACCAATGAAGTGTTGGGAAGAAGCAAGGATGCCCCCAGCGTAAGTTGGCCTAAAAGCACATGATAGAAAGGAAGGAGAAGATTGTTTTTGTGAAAGGGGACAAAGGTGTCCGAAAACATGGAAAAAAGGTAATCTTATACACATGGATGTTTTGAATGAAGTAGAAGAATGATGTGAATGATATGAATGTAGCTTAGAAGCCTCGTGATGAAGAAGTGATTAGCCAAAGGCACAAATCATGAGACGAGATATGGACTAGAGTAAGAGTCTGAACAAGGTCCAAAAAAAGACACTTGGTAACATACTAATCCTGTTTTTACTCATAGAGATCCAGTGTGTGCACATGGAGTTTAATTACCTCTTGAAGGGAAGATTTAATAGACAACAAGTGAAGACACCCTAGCCAAAGTGTAGGGATGATTGATTTTGAAAGGTGATTTTGTGAATGGAGGGTGGAAGGATAGCCGTACATTGCTCCGCTACCAGCCAAGCGTCCATAGCCCCGACGGAGATGTATTTGATTCTAATCACAAAATTTCTCTACTGTCACCAAAGGCATCCATAGCCCCGATAGAGATTATTGGAAATACCCCAAGAGAGAGTTATATATCAATTTACTTTTGCTTTTTGTAGCTTTTAGCTTTTGATTTTTGATTGATTTTGATTATTTTGCTTTCTGAAAACTTATTTCAGATCTCTTGTTTGACAAGGGGTTTAAGAACCATTGATGGCTTGATGGAAGGAGGTGGAAGTGATTGTGATGAAGACATTGGCTAGTGTCAACAAATATGTCCAAAATTTCTTCGCAACAAGTTTATTAGATGGTGAATGTGATAGGATCTCTAAGAGGTCAGTCGTTTTTTAATTTACTAAGGTGATAAAGGACCAGGGTCAAATAGATACCATAGAGATAAATGTCATAAAATGCGTGTGAATAAGCTAACCATAATAACATCACCAAAGGGATGAAAATGGTAGGAAGACTTGTAGAAAAAGAGCAAGGAAGGGAAGAAATAAACATCCATGTGTACACAATATACTGATTGTAATGTTTGATCTTTGAACCTTTGATTTTTCTTTGAAATGTTTTCTCAATGTTTTTTGTATTTTTGAATTGTTTTTTATTTTTAGATTTTTGACAGTTTTAAGAGGTTGGGACTAACAAAGTCACTCTGTGTGGTAAGATCCAACAACAATGTTTGTGACTTCCTTGATAAGGGAGACTAGGTGTGTTTGTTTATCAAGAGTGATATTATCCCCGATCTCGATGATCGAGGTGAGTTCACACTCAATAAATGACTGTGATTTTTTCTGAAACATGGATTTTGTATGTGGGAGATTTAATTCCCCATCCAGAGGTTTATGCACTTTGCACCATACTTGATGGTTATGTTGGTGTGCGTTCTTGAATCATGCTTGATTTAGAATTTTGAGATTGTTTGATTTGTTGGGAGCTATAGAGCTCTTTACAGTTTTGATCTGAGCTTGATTAAGAAACTATTTGGGTTTCTTATAAGCTAATGCGTGACTTGTCTGATCCCGAGAAGGAGAAGAAAGTGAACGTGGACGTTTATACTGATGTGATAAATGACCATGGGCTTGCCACAACCATTGATAGAAGAAATATGTGATGGATGAAATGGATATGGTCCAAGAATTGAAGAGGAGGGGCTACCGGGAGGTGAGCTACTGATAGAAGATGATGAAGGGCTTCCAGGATGTGGCCCAAGAATAGAAGAAGAAGGGCTACTAGGACGTGACCCATAGATAGAAGACGAAGGGCTACTAGGATGTGGCCCAAGAATAGAAGAAGAAGGGCTACTAGGACGTGACCCATAGATATAAGATAATGGGATACTAGGATGTGGCCCAAGAATAGAAGATGATGGACTACCCGGGGTGATCCATACCTAGAAGACAAGGGGCTAGTTGGACGTGCCCCAAGAATAGAAGATAGTGGGCTACTTGAAAATGTCCCAAAAATAGCAGAGGAAGGGCTACTAGAAGGTGACCCACACCTAGATGAAGATGAAGGGATACTTGGTGTTGACCCCATAAGAGATTTTGATTGAGGAATTATGATAGACAAGGAGTGATTGGGTGATGAGAAGATAGGCCATGGATCAATGTAAGACCTAGGAGTTTCCTCACTTAATGAAGAATGTGAAGATGGAAGAATAAGAGGAGGATCAAGTTGCATGATTTGAGGCTC
Organism: Taxus wallichiana var. yunnanensis; assembly: GCA_018340775.1. Lineage (NCBI taxonomy): Eukaryota > Viridiplantae > Streptophyta > Pinopsida > Cupressales > Taxaceae > Taxus > Taxus wallichiana. Next base: position 565,036,283 of record CM031234.1, read on the forward strand.
TTCCTCTATTTCTTGATAAAAGGAATCAACATTTTTCTCAGAATATGCGGGTGCATCGAAGTCTAAAGAGAATCCTTTCTCGTAATCTTCTAAAGGAATATCTTCATGTGCCCCTATAAATGCCCTGATTGTTTCTTCATTCTCGAAAGAGGTCAATCGGTATGATTTGTTGATCGACCACCGGGGTTGATTGGAAGAAAGAGGTTCACTTGGTGTGGAAGACTTAGAAGATGTTTGATGATGATTAATAGAAGAAGATGATGTGAGAGATGAAGAAGATGTGTAGCTAGATGTCTCAGGAGTAGAAGAAGGTGGTGTGGACCTACCTATATGATGGTATATCATCTGTAAACTAGTAGGATTAAGTCCAAAGTCTATAGATTGTGACATGGGTCGATTCAGATGTTTGACTCGAAGGACTTTGAGTCACACGAATCTTCAAAGAAGGAAGATTTATTGGGGGTGATTGATGAAGAAGGTCCTGCGAAGAAGGGGAGGACCGTGATTCAAGAATCACATTGGATGAATAATAACAAGGGTCCTACAAAGAAAGAGAGGACTGTGATTCAAGAATTGTATTAGATGTTTGATTGGAGGGATTTGGAGTCACACGTATCTTCAAAGGAAGAAGATATCATTGAGGCGACTGATAAAAGGGGTCCTGCGAAGAAAGGGAGGACCACGATGTAGGAGTCATATTAAATGTATGATGAAGAGGTTCCTACAAAGATAGGGAGGACCATGACATAGGAGTCACATTAGATGAATCTAGAATAGTAGTTTGGATCCGAATAGTAGTTTGGATCTGAATTATCAAAAGATTCAAGAGGAAATATTTGGATTGGAATCCTCAGAAGAAGAGGAAATGTTTGGATTAGAATTAGAAGAAGATGGGGGAACTCGAATAATAATTTGGATCAGAAGTGTCCAAATCATACCACCGACTATGAGATGAAGGTGGGGAATGAGTTACCTGAATGGGACTTCTAGCGCAAAGAACCAAACGAGGTTTAGTCATGAATGGGCATCTTTTGATTGATGTGAACGCTAAAATTGAATTCCTTATTTGTCGTAAGAATGAGGAACTGTGTGATAATTAGCCATTGTTGGCGTCATTTTAATCTCAAATATCTAGGCCTGGATAGTGTGATAAAACTTCTTCAAAGTGAAGAAGGTGTTATGTCCATCTGGGAAGCATAACAACAACCAACTAGACATTTCGTAAGTACGGAGATGCGTGTGTGATTTTCTAAAGGGGGTCTAAGGAAAATAAACATCGTGATGATGTAATCTCAATGAGATAAAAAGGGATTTCCCTAGAAAATGATTTATCTAGATGAATAATCATAAGGAACAATCATGCAAGTGTGAAACACAAAGCCAATCAACAAGGAAATACACCATATGAAAATGTGTGTGCAAAGTTCGATGCAAAGGTGATCAACACAATGTAAATATTTATGTCAAGCTCGAAATGAACAAGGTGTAAATATTAACAAAGGGTAGATGCGACTCCCAATCAAAGGATACCACGACAAGTTCAACAACCAACAAGACCTAAATGTTAAAGGGTGGGGTTTACAAATGTAAGCCAGGTAACCACACCAATTGGACACGTCTATCAAGCTTCATGGAGAAGTGAGATATTAGTGTCAAAGTGGTATCGAAACGATGTAAACAAAGTAAGTGACACCTTTCAAGATTTAGGAAAATGTTTGAAATCAAACTAAGTCAAAGTATACTAAGGATGTGTTAAAACGTGGGCAAGCATAACGCCACAATGCGAGAAACTTAGATCATGTTTACGAGAAACATGACATAAGTATCTTAATTATGTCAAGACAATGCAAATGAGGTAACATGTCAAAGGGAGATAAAATGATGAATCAATCCTAACTATGATGACATGATCTTGATGTGGGTATCAAGATCACAAAGGCTACCAATGATATAAATATGCCTCCGTACACTTTAGATGTTTAACTTACCTAGCCACAAACATGGATGGGTGTAAACAGACAAAAAAGTGGCAGAAGCAATCGATTGGTAACACAAAGGTAGTCACCCTTCCTTTGATCAAAAAGTGTCAAAAGAAGGTGAAGGAGGTAGATCAAAATGGGGGTGAAAAATGCTGGCTTTACTTTGGTAGAGTTTCACCTTACCTTAAGGCAAGTAAAAACTAAGCGAAAGTAACGCATCACATGTTTCGTGATGAAAATGATGGTTCACAACTCAACATAGTTTTTAGAATGGTCAAAGTGGGCTCTGGCCAAAGTATATTTTCCTAGGTGGTTCTCTCGTCCTAGGTGCTACAAATATTATCCACGAGTAGGATGATTTACCCAAAAAGTCACACTAACTAGTTTGGGAGTATCTCAACTTTGCCCCCTTCAAGCACAAAGTGGGCATTAGATGCATCCAATTGTGTACTTAAAAGGGTCACGTAGGGACAACTTGTAACTCTATCTCACAAAGGAATTACTAGTTAGATAGGTAGTGTGGAGCACTTCCCGTTTTGTCCACAAGGTTCCCTCTTGCGTGGACTACTTTGGGGTTCCTGGAACCACCCCCATTGTTGTAGCTTAAGGCGTTATGCCAAAGGGGTTATGTTCTAATTGAGCGGAGAGGGACATACCATTTTTCAAACCTGCAATACAATGTTTTGAATATGTTGTTTGTTTTATCTTTTTTAATTAGATGTGGTTTGCTCAAACACCATTTTGACAACCTGTATAACAAATGTATTAGTAGTTTTTGAATTTTTTTTGATTCCTCCATTCTTTGGCAAGCAATGGTGTTTTTGGTCTTGTATGATGATTTTTAGTAGTTTTCCATCAAAAGAGAAGGCATCATTTCTGATTCTCCAGCTCATCCAAGGACGCAAGAGAAGAGCATACATGATTGTCTTCAAAAATCCAAAAAGATATCAAAATGGAAAAACACTTTTAATTCAACTATGCCAAGTTTAGCCAATTTCCACTCAAATATTCCTAACAACCTCAAAGCATCAAAAGGACTTAAGAATCATTTCTGATTCCCAAGATCACCTAAAAGGTGCGAGGGAAGAGCATACATGACTTTAATCTCATGATTAAACATGCAATGTTTATTAACCTTTTAAACAAGTCAAATCACCATCAAACATGTAAAAACACCCTACAAAACAGAAGTTAGATTCAAAATAAAACTTGCAAGGTGTTAGAACATCAAAGACCAAATTTTCCAAAGCATTTAGACATGTTAGAAATGAGTAGTTTAATAAAAATGAAAACCTTAAATTTTTGGTAACTTAAAACCCAAAATTTATGTTTCCATTGTTTAGTTCACTTCAATACCTTTCCAACGCAACAAAAATGGAGTCATTTTGAGTTCGGGAGCAAAAGTTATGGCCTCTAGAAGATTGCTAATGATTCCTACACCATTATTTGTGTGCGCCACCGTTAGTGTACCTTAAAAATGTGCTTGCACCATTTTTTGATGCCTGCACGCCTCGCCTCTGTAAAAACATAGTGAGAGAGAGTGCGCCTACGCGCACATAATGGCGTGTGTGCCCCCTTTCCTGTAGGTGGCTAAAAAACATGTGATTTTTCAAAAATATCAAAATTTTATATATTTGGTTCAATTTTTGGCAGCACTTCACCTCCTTTGATCCTACAAAGAGCAAAAAAACAAGAAAAACCTAGCTAAACTAGTTAAGAAACATGATTTTTTGCCATTTAGAACAAAAATATTAGTGAAACTAAAAACTTGAACTAATCTAAAAACTTTGAAACTAATCTAGAAAGCTTTGAAACTAATCTAGAAAGCTTTGAAACTATCCTAGAAAGATTAAAACTAAGAAATAGTTAGAAACTAAAACAAAAAGCTTCAAAGTGACTCCATTAATGGAGGATGGACATAAGTGTCCCACCGGGCATGCCAAATGTGTGCATTGGAAAGTTGCAAAAGCTATGGAATGAGGTTAAAGAACCTCAAAGCTTTGCTAACTCATCCATGCACCATAGGATTAGAGCTAAACAAGAGAAACTAACATGCAAGTATTATAACTTTGACAAAAACATCAAAAACTAACATGTATACTACTCTACTCTATGAAAGCTTAATGAAAGTGAACCTAGTTAGATTATAAGCAATCAAATTGTGTGTTGTTTACTCCATGAGGGTGAATGAATCTCACTAAATGGCTACATGGCCAAGTTTAGCTAATTCATTACTAACCTAACATGGGTGCAAGATGAAGCTATTTTAATGGTGGATGACCCAAGATCAAATGCCTTATTATCTTGGCTAATGCAAATGAGCTCTTAAGATTTCTTAGGCTTGTTTTGACTTTAACTTATGTAAAGTTGTTGTTTTGAATGGGTAGGCTTAGCCTTGTATTTATAGTTTTCCACTTGGGAGAATTTGGAATTTGGGTGCATGTGGGACTAAAGCTCAAAAAGCACTTTTAGATTAGATTAGGATAAACATGTTTTAGGCTTAGTTAAGCTAGGATTAGGCTAGTTAAACTTGATTAACAAGTGATTAGAGACTCACATTGAGAGTTGGGAGGGGATAACCAATTATTCTGATAGATAACCTACAAAACCAATAGAGTGGTCTAGAGAGCAAGGGAGGTTACGAATGGTCGAAAGGAGGAATGTTTAGATAATAAGAGAGATATTAGCCAAATAAGCTGATTATAGGAGGAATACGACCAAAAGAGTGTCGTGAATGGGCATCCGAAGTGGTCGAAGCATGGGGATTTAACGAAGTGTTGTTAATTGATTGGATTGGATGAAATGCTAAGTGTAAGCATATTTTAGGTGTCTCTAGTCATTGATCTCAAGTAGAATTGATGTAAAAGGGAGTCTTGGTGTGCATATGAGTTAGCATGAGGTGTCAATCATCAAGAAGTATGAAGGTTGATTGATAGTATCTATTTTAGGGGCATGAAGTGTTGTATTGGTGAATTGACATGGTGTCGAGGAGTGAGTACATGTTCTTGATGCATAGTTCAAGCAAACAAGGTGTCGTGAGTGTGATCCAATAGTTGTATGAAAGTACTATATGGTCTAGAAGATGTAAAGTGAAGAGGTAAAGGTTTTAGTGAGCTTGAAGGATGGAGAACAAGCTAGGTTACATAAGACATGTGTTGAATCAAGCCAATCTAGGCCTAGTCCTAGACCTAGTGCAAGAAGATGGTATGGTAGGATGAGGTATGAAGAAGAGAATACCTGTATGAGAATTTGAGGAGTGTTTTGACATTGCATAGCATGTGTGGAAGGTGTACAAGGTCATGGTTTAGGTGTATAGTGCATGTTCAAGGTCCTTAGAAGTAAGATATAGAAGATAAGGCAAGTAAGGCATGGGAAAACTAGATAACATGGTGAGTTTTAGAGGTGAGAAAGCATGAATGAGCATTGGAAATCATATAGGAGGTCATCCCAAATGTGTGTGAAAAGTTTCAGGTTAGAAGTCAAAGGAGGAAGCATGAAAACTTTTTTGAGCTCTACCGAGCTCTCAAAACTATCATTCCCAGCTCAATGGTCAACTTCAAGTACTCACCCACACGTGTGTACTATGCATGGGGACCCAATATTTTTTTGGATGTTAGGGAATGGAGCTAAGAAAATTTTCCAAGTGGAATGGGTTCATTTGGTCGTCATAATTTTATGAACCTGTTATCCAAATAAACTCTCCTAGTTATTTGGATAACTTATATTTCATTCGACTCGATGTTTCATTTTACATGTTGCCCACACTCAAGATTGCTCCCTTGGCATAATTTTCTTGGCTGTAGTTATTCATTGTGTGCCCGTGTGCCTTGCTTCCTTCTTGATTATGTTCCCCTTCTCTCTAAATTTTTTATCTCCTTCCATTTCCCCTTTGCACCTTCCTCCTATGCTTCCACTTTCTTTTCTATCTTCCGTGCACTTCTACGAGACTTTCCATCCAAATTAGCTAAGTCCCTCTCATGTTTTTACGCTTGCACACCTTGTAATTTCTCTTTTCCTTGTGATCCTTCATGTGCCACCTTTTATTTCTACCATCGCGCACCCTTCCACAGTTGAATGCTCACGCCTTGCTTCCATACTTACCTTTTGTGAGTATGTCTTCTTTCCTTCCACGCACGTAGTGTTCATGTGCCAATATCTCGCCGCACACTTTGCCTCTTGCTTCCACACCTTGCACCTCCTTTTACACCGGTCATTATGCCACATCATTTTTCAGACTTGAGTATGCTACACCCAACCTATTAAAGCACGCCGACGTGGTGCCGAATTTTTTGACAACCAACTAGTGCATGAAATGTGGCAGAAAAGATAAAATAAATTAACGGTTGGTCGATTTCTTGATTAGTTAGCGCATGCCACGTGTCATTGTGTGTTAAAACAACTATGAAATCTTAAAATAATTGCATCTTTCGATGCATATCTTTGATTGGTGCATGTCACGGACTTATCGAGAGAGCTGCTTAATGCAAACTACATGTTGGACTATTCAAATTCAAATCTAGAAAAGATTTAGTAGGAAAAAAATAGGAAACATCTTTCGATCATCAATGCACACATGTAGCAGACCTCAACCACCATATTTCATCAAATATTTCCTTCTTCCTTCTTCTACACGCCAAACAGACATGGGGAAGTGCATCGATAGCCTTGCAAGAATTTTATAGTAGTTTATCACTTGTTGTTGGTGGTTACAAATTTGAATCTGAGTTTCCCTCTCTTTCTCCTCCTCTTCTCTACTCCTATAAATATCAGAGTTCTGCTTTGTAAAAAAAGGATCACTCTCTGTTGTAATGACACTATGCCAAAATGGTGGCCGACTTCCCATGGGTCTCAGACCTTGGTATGGTATCTGTAATGTATTCTCACCTCCTTCTGTGAATGTAAATGATCGTGCATACCTTAAGCAATAAAATCGTGTTTTTTGGAAGTCTTGTCTTCCCTTACTCATTTTCATTACATCTCACCTCTATGTTCACATTTTCTGGCATGTTGTGCATACTTCCACTTGTATTCTCCATGTTCATGTGTTGTGCACCTTTGGATGGTTGAGCACACGAGTTGATCTATGGTGTGCACCGCCCGCCATCTTCTCCCGCCTCTCTATTACCTTCACCACTTGTGGAGAGAGATCGACCATTTCCCGATCTTTATGACCTTCCTTAGCTTAGGATTTCATTTTTATGCACATCCTTCTATCCCCTGGTCCCTTGGCATGTTTAGTATAGGATTTTATTTCAAAATTAGGAGTTGTAGTAGCGTTATGTAGGTAGAGGAACTGACCTTCTCCAGAGATCCATCCCAAGCATGTAAGGTCCCACAATTTGGAACAGTTCCATTGTTGTCTCAAACAACTCGGTTATCCCAAATCCGAGACACGGGTGTGAGTTTGACCACCAACATTTTATGGCATGCCGGTGGGATGAGAGTGAAGATATTTACATCTTCATCTCAACAAGTTTGATGTGTTTTTCTTTGAGATCTAGCCTTTGGAGGCATTTTTCAACACATTTGGCGACTCCACTAATCCAAATACACCCATTTTCTCATTCATAGACTAGTCTCCCCTTTCTTCCATTCATTTTCCTTCTTCCATCGTTCCACCTTCCCCTTTTGAAGTTATGCAATCATGACTTCTTTCCCTTCATGGAATTCCCATTTGCAGTAGTAGAGTTATTTCCCTCCATCCCCACAGTTCCAAAGTCCTCCTCTAAATCAATTTTGTGAGCCCTGTCATCCTGAATATGCATATAACCCACCTCCCACTGATATGTATGGTTATTTTTCTAACCATAATGTTTATGAAGAACAGGTTTATGTAGATGATGGTGGTAACTCCATGGCTGAAGCTGATTTTGAGAGGTAGGTTCAAAAGATGGAGATGGACATGATGCAACTTAGAGTCAAGTGCTCCATAAAGGTAGCTAAATTTGGCTACAAGGTCCCTTGTCTTGGGTCATCGCTATACCAGTTGGTTTAATGCCCAATAGAAGGCGTAGTTTATCACTTTGAGATGCTGCCTCAAGTTACAAAGTGGGCGAAGAAATAGAGGATCAAAAATCTAGTGCATGGAAACCTTGTCAATGGGGCAAACCCTGCACTACCATCTTACAACCCTCCCACTCCTCCACGCCAACTTACATCATCTCAACCTACTGCTCATGTTCCCAACTTTCTGCGCACTGCTCCCATTGAGGATTCCATTATTCCTCCCTTCTCCCTTCCACCCCATCTTTAGTTCACTTACATTCCCCCTTTCCTTTTCGGGAAATCTAGTTCTCCGAACTTAGCCATTTTGGTCCCTTTTTGGTGGGCACACCTTTTATATGTGTAACACAGAGTAAATTTGCGCCCCCTTCATTTCCTTTGGCGCACCCTTTGATGTGTGACACATCAATTGTTGCGCCTTCCCGTGATGCGCCTTTCTTGCGTGCGCCAAGGCGCATGCGCCTTCATGTTAACAACTAAATTGTTGCACCATGTTTTGGTGTACCAAGGCGCTCAAAATGAAGTGTTAACAGTCTTAAATTTGTGCCAAAGGCGCAAATATTTCCGTGTTGACACGTGTTTATCCGCGCCAAAGGGCGCAAAGTTTTACGTGTCGACACATGTTTTGGTGCGCCTCTTGAAAAAGTGGTTGGCACATTTATTGCACCTTTTCCTATATATAGGCGCACCCACCTGTCACTTTCACAATTGAAAACACGTGATAACTTTATTCCTCTGCACCTGTCAGCATGCCCGTCCTCCTCGTATCATGTTTGTGGACCCCATTTCCCTCTCTCATTCTATATATTCCGGGTAGGTGGTTCTTACTCCTCTTGTGTTTTGTTTTGATTTGTTTGTGTGGTAGGATACAATGGATCTGTGAAACCATAAACCCCCTGCCGATTCTTGCAAATCTTTCTCCCAAGCAGTTGTTTCCATCCTCTTTCCAGATCTGCTGGCCAAGAGGGCTCTGCCTCAAAAACAAATCCAAACCTCTTTGCTTTGCCCCTTCACCGCTTGAATCAATGTGGAGTTAAGCCTAAAGGATCACGAATCTATCAGAGAGAAGGAAAACTTGAAAAATTGTTTCCAAGCTGCATTTTCCCCTTGGCGCAATCACCACCCTTGCAACAGGAAACACAGTCGCGCCTATGGTGCACCAACATTGATTGCAACACATAAGCTCCCTGCGCTATATATAAACCAAGTAAATCCTAAACCTGGCGCAGGCGCATCCCCGCTTACAACAACAAAATGTCATGCAAGTTTCCCTGCGCCGCGCCAAAGTCCCCTTTTGCATGCCTAAAGTTAGTGCTACACGTAATAAACCTGCGCCCTTTGGCACACCAAACTTCCATGTTGCATGTCAAATACTTGCGCCATAGGCGCACCCCCCCCTATGCAACACCAAATTATTTGTGCCCAAGTATAAAACTGCATAACGGCGCAGGCGCATCCCCGCTTACAATAAAATAATGTCATATGTAAAATCCTTGCGCCTGTGCCCTTTGGCGCTGATTTGTTCCTTGTAACACTCCGATTCAGTGCGTGCCATTCTATTAACTCTACACTGCGCAGTGTTCCTGCGCCCTGCGCCCGAGGCCTTAAAATTGCTAACTCCTCATTTTGTAGTGCTTTAATGGAAGATCTGACAGCTAATATGGCTCTTTGGCGTTGGACTTCTCTTCTTCTTCTTGCAGATCAGCAACTGAACTCAGATCCATATATGTCTACATCAAGCAAAAAGCCAACCAAGTCAAAGGGTAAAGGCTAAGCTTACAGAAGAAGAGATGAAGTATAAATACCAGAGGGTCAGAATGCCCGAGTCCCAGGCAGAATGTGACCTGGACATAAGAGACTCGAACTTGGTCACATCGACATGGAGGATTTCTGGGCCAGAACCAGGAGAGTCACAGGAAGTCCTTGGATGGACAAGCTGGTGGGAAGTGGACTGCATTTTTTTGGGGGATCCCGTTAGTGCAGTAAACAATGAATTTATGATGGTAGTGGCCCGTTGTTACAACAAAGACACAAGGTGTGTCGAAAATGAAAAGGGCGAGGTCATAATCAACCTCACTACCCGGCACTTGAAATCATGCTAGGCATCCCTCACCACCGACACTTTGTGGCTGTAAGCCAAGAGGACTACACCAAGGCATGGGAGGATAATGAAGACAAGTGCATGCAGCTGATGAATGAAGTGTACTTGAAAAACAAGAAGGTAATAACCAGATGGCCACAGGTTATTCACCATGCAGTGACTTCTCGAGGAATTGAGCGACACCATCACATTCCTAAGTAGAGTTTTTGGGCTTTTTGATGCCCATTACTTTCACAAATGGATGCTCAGGTACCTTGAAACTATGAACAAGAATGTGCCAGATCAACGCTTTGAGTGGGCGGAGATCATAAGCAGCACCATATCCAAGTAGCTCCAACAACTCACCACAACGGGGAGATTCTACATGAACTCCTACGTAGTCTACGCTGCAGCCTCAGAGAGGGATTATCCAGCACTGAGCCGATGCGGGGTTTGGCCCAAGTAAAAATATATGAATACTACCCGGAGCTGAAGCTGGAGAACAACATCCCATAGTTTACTAAGATCAACGATGCTTTCTTCTATGGCATCGTCTACCTTTTGAGGCCAAATATGACTCATGGTCGGATGACCAAGAGCATAGTCACAGCGATGGAGAAGTGGGGGCACTATTTACCCAATTCCCCACCTTCACCTATCTCAGAGCGGCCAACTTCTTGGGGGAGCCCACCAAATTGCCGAGATATGCCGGCCCCAAGTTGATCCTATTAGAGCTATCCAGACAGCTCATAACCTACCATGAGAAATGTTTGAAGAGAAAGAAGGGTGGAACTCCTTTCCCCCTTATAGTGGGCAGATACACCTGCATTTCTCACCACAAAGCCCGGGAAATGTTTGCAGAGCTAGAACTACTCAATCTAAAGCACAACTTCCGGCGAGGCCCACTTTTGATCCAAGGAATTGCCTTCCCAAGGAAAAACTCGATCCAATCCATATTCCACAGATCGAGGACATCTATATCGACCTGTATCATGAGGTCGAACTTAGAAGGAAGGACCACTCCCGCTTGGCCTTGGCAGAGATTATTCAATACGGCGTGGCCATTGTTCCAAAGGGTTATCAAACTACCGATCAAGAAGTTGATCAGGTGTATCTGGACACAGATGGGGACAACTGGCCATTTGCTGCAATCGACAGAACAAAAGTGCCCTGACCATTGAAGAAAGGGTCAAAGAGACATTGCGGAGGACAAGAACACTGGTGCAGAATGAATGGCCTTATCTACCTCGGGGTAGATTTCACTACATCCCCATTGGGCAACACACCTGTCAGGCCAAAGCATCTACCAAAGGTCAAAGGCAAGGATAAAGAGGGCGAATCAAGCTTTGCTCAAGAAGGAGCTCCTGAAAGTCCTCCTTCCGCTACACAAGAACATAGTTGTAAGTCTGGTATCCCCAGAGAAAGAAGCGGCGGAAGGTGTTCCGATGGGCACATCCACTCAGGGTGTCGCCACTGCTACAACTGTTGAGGTCCCTTCTATCCCTTCTCCCTCTCCTCCTCCTCCTCGCGTGACCCAAATGACCATTCCTTTGGTCGTATCCTCTCCCCCATCTTCTATTATTCCCCCTTCCTCGTCATCCATCTTCTCTTCTCTCGCGGAGCTGTCCCCCACCATTTCTTCTCTCATCTCTCAGCTCCCTTCCATTCCCATGTCTACCTCCCCTGCAGTATCCCTTCCTCCCGTGAGCACTTTCTCGGCCTCCCTCTCGATGCCACCACCAAGTGTCTCTACCCATTTCCCCTCATCCACTGCAGCTGCTCCCTCTTCTACCTCTGGTCCCATTCCCTTAAGTCCAACGTGGATCTCCCAGCATCTGAGCCAACAAAAGAGGAAAGTCCCTATCGCACCGATGGACTTCTCCATCATCCCAGCAAAGGGGGCTAAGAAGAAAAAGCCTATAACCCGCTTCTCTCAGAGTGCATCGGGAGAAAGAGTAATGGAGATTGCATATCCCGATCCTTCAAAGGGTAAAAAGGATCTATCTCCGATAGATTATACAGTGACCCAAGTCACAATGGGAATGTCTTCGGAAAGTCTTCAAGGAGAGGCCCTATCTGCGGTGGATGCCCTTTGCAAGAAACTTCAAGAAGCAAAGGAGGAGAAGAGGTTACTAAAAGAACAAAACAAACATCTTCTCCACGCCCTGCAGAAAATGGGCAAGTGCACCTCCTACAACTGCCACTGAAACTCCTGAGGTCCTAAGTCAGGACAAGATAAATGAGTACGCCAAAATTGGTGAACAAGGTATGGTAGTTTCTACCTGGAGGATCAAATCCTCAAAGACAACGAGGAGGTAATAGTCAAGTTCACCGAATTATATCAGAATATCAGTCGGGTGCAAACAAAGAGCTCCAGGTGATCGCAGGACCTATCTCGAAGAGTTGGATCATGCAAGGTTGCAACATGAAACATTCCAGAAAATGCTCGACTGCTCAGTCGATGATCTAGTGAAATTTGGCATTTTCAATCACCCCAGGGTACCCAGCAAGATCCTTGCTGCGTTGGATTACCGGGTCGACCAGATGGAGTTCGTCCTGGAAAAGATTGATAAAGTCAAGGAGGAAGCCCTGGATGCAATGCATCAAATGGAGCAAATTGTTCTGAGAATGTCTCCAGGCTTGCTTACTCCTTCTTTCACCTTGAGGAAGGCAGACGAAACTATCCAGATCTTTAAGGAGATCATCTCGCAAGGGTTAGGGCCAGAAGCCACTTTCGACACCGAATGCATCAACAACCTTCTAGCTTGCCGTGATTTTGTGGGGTTCCTGATGGAGGCAGGAAATGAATATTTCAAGCTCCCTGAAAAACTCAGAGATGAGCGGGAGACTTGTGAGGTCATCGGTGATCATACGAAGGGTCCTGCCCAAGATCAACTTCAGCCCATGATCAGTAAATTCATGGAATATCGGACTCAGTTCCACATCACCTCTCCCGAACAACAACAGAAGCAAGATACCCCCTTCCAGCCACGAGACGATGATGAATAGCTTTCTTCCTCTTGGCTTCCTTTTTGTAAATATCTAAGAGTATGTTGGTACAAATGATGACCTCATCCATGTTGCACCATGGGATGTTGTCATCCACCAAGTTGTCCAAAGTCAACATTGACTTTTAGATATTTTGTAGATATTTTGTAATTAGTTGTTGGTTGCCTTTTTGCCTTCTCTCTTCTCCTTCTTCTATATATACTTGGATACTTGTTGTATTCAAGGGTGGATACTTTTTAGATGAAAAATAGAAGTAAGAAGAAAAGACTTTGAGCTTTTTTGTAATGAAGAAAATATTAATACAAATATTAAGACTTTGTGTTGAATATGTGTGTTATGAGCATTTAATCTTTCTTATGTCAGATTTATGTGTTTATTCTATTGAATCTATCTCTACTTTTTGTCATTTATTCATCAGTATTGCTTTGTTCATCTATGCAAGTAGGTTCGGCTCTAGTTTACTACCAGCCCAAAACATAGACCCTCCGACCTTTCTGCTTTGGAATTCATTTCTTTTCTCCCTTCAAGATCTTTTCTATCTCCCCACCTCGTTTCTTTCCCTTCTTTTCACAGTTGGAAATACCTCTACTGGGATGAGATCCCAACCCCGAAGGTAGAATATTGTGAGACTTGCATGATTCCTGTTGGTAGAATAGCAATAAACCAGTTTCACTTTGCTGACTCAAAGAGGGGCTATGCCCTACACACTGTTGGCTCGTCTATCCATAGATCTATCCACCTGAAGATTTTCGACCAACAGTTTTTGGTGACTCCGCTGGGGATCGAACAGATCTACAAGATCTATGGTAGTGATATGTTGAAAAATCAATAAAAATCAAAAGTCACTACCTGTTTGCAAATTTTAACTTTTGTTCAAAATCCAAATTTTTTTGCAAAAGTGATCCAAACTGAAAATTTTCTTCAGGGATCCATAGATCGGGACTAGTTAGAGATCTTTAGTTCGTTGAGTTTTTACAAAAACCTGTATTTTTCCGTAGATATGAGTTTTGACTGTTTTGCAAAATTTCAAACCCTTGCCAAAAGTCAACTCTAAGATCTGAAAATCAGCCTACTAAGTTGGCCGTTATTTTATCCCCATTAACATTTGTCATTAAACCGCAATCGGTTTTCAAAAGAAGGATAAAATTAAATATTTAGAAAAGTACATGCTGCTGGTTTTTGTCAGAAAAATTATGAAAATCAGCAAGTACAACCAAAAAGAGTTTTAGGATTTGCTCCAAAATATTGCAGATCTGGAAGGTACACTGGCGGGTGAACCATTCACTCGTAGCAGAAGAGCTCGTGGAGTAATCGATCCTACTTTTGATCTACTTCAAAGACATAACTTCAGTGTTACACCGACACGCTTCCCATCGCTAAGTTCAGCTAACCGGTCATCCAGAAGTGTCTCACCTCCACGAAGGAAGCATCTCTCACAAGGAATATCCTCATCTCTTTGTAGTGCCTTGCTGCTTAGTGGAACTGTGCTTCAGCTCGCGTCCTTTTTCCAGCCATCAAATGGCAGTACCATGGGGAAATGCTATGGGCCCACTCGCTTTGCCACATCCCCGTTCATGCGCTCCCTCATGGAAACCGGAAGAATTTTCCTAAATTTGATGGTAGCGGGAACCAAAGCACGGATTCACACATATCCACGTTCATCATGTCATGCAGTATCCTGGATGTGACCCATGAAGATGTGTCAGTTCACCTTTTTCTAGAAACCTTGCAAGGACCAGCAGCGGAATGGTTTCAGCATTTTCCGGCCGGATCTATTACTAGTTGGGCCACCTTGCGAACTACATTCAAAGAAAGATATAAGCCTTCAGAGGACGCGTTTGTGTTACTATCCAAGATCACTCACCTGAAGAAGGAGGTCAATGAAACCATGCGCGATTTCATCACCCGTTTCAATTCACTAATCAACCGGGTTCCACCTACCATGCTGCCAATGCCAGAAAATTAGAAATGTTTCTTCGTGAACGCCATGAGCTCAAAAGTAAGTTTCTTACTCTTACAAGAACAGGTCACTACTTTGGTTCTCGCCCAAGCTGCTGCCATACGAATTGAAGATAACTTGCTAATATCTGGTGAATTAAAGCGAGAGCCATCCAAGCCGAAAGTTTCAGCTCCTTCTCCCGCCACTTCATCCGATCCGGCATTCAAAAGATGGCAAATGACTTGCTCGCGTTAAAAAAGTAGCTAGCTCAGTCTTCTCCCGGCTCTTCATACCAGGATATCCCACGGAGGAATTTTACTTCTAATAACGTCTCACAAAGGCCGCACCTACCTGCAGCTGCTCCACGGTTGGCGCTCGAGGCCCCTCGGTCAATGCTTTAGCCGAAATCGAAGAAGAGGAGCAAAATTATGAAGAACCTTCATCGCTAGGTGAAGATGATCAAGATGTCGGTGAACCGACTGGCGACTCTACTATCGGGTATATGGAATTTGATGAGGAAGAATCTGACGAAGAAGAGGGTACCCAAGGATATGCAAGTGGTAGTCATATGTTGTTTTTACCCGCTCGCAAGGAAAAGAAGCAGAAGTGGCTGCCCATATGTAGAAAGAGAAGGCCGTGTCACACACACCTCCAACCATCGCTAAACGAGGTAGTCCCCTTCCTGCTCAACCTGTTATTAAGTCTTTTTCAAAAGATATTTTCCCCTATCTCCCCTCCGAATCAGTCCTCTCATATTCCTATCAAGACCGGTAATCCTACCCTACCATCGTGAAATGAGGGACTCATTCCTTCATCAACGCAACCCTTGGCCGCGTTTGACATAATCGATCACGCTAAAAAGACCAAGATCCAAATGTCTGAAGCCGAATATCTTCAGTCAAATCCGAGCAGCTTGTAAGGTTGACCGAATACATCCAAAGCCAAGTTGTCATAACTACTCAGGTTTCCCCAAAAGGAATCCTTTCTACTCCTTCTGCATCTCACATAAATGTTGCCTCGACATCTGCGTCAGGCAAGATAGAACCTTTCTATCTCTCCCTCCTAATCAATGGCCACAAACTAAGCAACTGCATAATTGATTATGGGGCTTCGATAACGTCATGCCAAAGAAAAGTCACCCATGCCCTAGGCCTCACCCTTACCAAGCCTTTTGGCAAATGTTATTCCTTGGAAACCAAGCAAGTTCATTGATCGGTCAAATCAAAGACGCGCAGTTTGCATTTGCGGCGTTCCCAGAGAAAAGAGTAAAGATGACCATCCTTGTTGCCGATATTCGGCAGCATATGGAATTCTATTAGGAAGGAGTTTTTGTAGTGAGGTTGGTGGAGAGATTCATATGGACTGGTCTAAGGCTAGAATCCCCGTCAAAGGTATAATGCAAACATTGGAGCCGGAATCACAAAAGAAGTACTTGGTTACTAACTCCGATGACCCCAAAGCCCAAATTCTCTTCGAATCATTAGGGATGGGAAACTATTTCTTGTCTACTGAGTCTGACAAAATGGATGTCCTCATCCAAGCAGAGGATCTTAACAAGATCTGGACATTACAGTTTGATGGCAGTTGCGCGACTAGTGGGTGCGGCGCTGGAGCCATGCTAATATCTCCCGAGGAGGAGATTATCCCTCTCTCTTTCAAGTTGTAGTTTTTCAACATGAATAATACTGCTGAGTATGAATCTTTGTTACTTGGCATGCAAGCCGCAAGGAAAGAGGAATCAAGAATCTGAAAAGTACAGGGTGATGCAGAGCTGGTCGTAAATCAAGTTAAAAGGGTATACCAAGTGAAGAATGAAAGGCTCAGACATTACCGCAACGCGGTATGGGACAACATCGAGGAGTTTGATGCTTTTTCAATAAAAGCCATTCCGAGAGCTCAGAATGACATGGCCGACTCATTAGCCATCTCAGCATCCCTCATGCTCCCTCACCCAGGTTTGAAAATAGACACATATACCATTGAGGTGGTTTTCCACCCAAGCGTGTCAGGACAATTCTCAACACTGGCAGGTATTCAACGATGACAATCAACTCATTGCCTTTCTTGAAAAAGTGGAGAATTTTAGTGAGCTTCATTTTGAAGGATCCACTTCCGCATGCCGTGAGTCTATTACTGATCAGAACGGGAATCCGAAGGAAGTGATGGCATATGTCAGCTCAAAGGAAATAAAATTCCAAAGGCCTGGTTTCTCTAGAGCATTTGTTCGACAGGCACGATCGTTTTGTCAAGAAGAAAAGGTGAGATGATCCTAACTCCTCCCCAGAAACCAAACCGGTCAATCTAGGTTCGGTAGAACATCCGTAGTTTGTGAACATTGGAAAATGTTGCACACCCGAAGAGAAGCGGAAATTCGTCAAATTGCTGAAGAAATACATGGATGTATTGGCGTGGTCCTATGCCGATCTAAAGTCTTTCAAGCCAAAAGACGTCCAACATGACATCCCGTTGAAAGAAGATGTCAAACCCTTTCGCCAGAAACAGAGGCACTACAATCCTAAGATCTCAGGTACTATCCAGGCTGAAATTTAGAAAATGCGTTGGACGCAAGGATCATTTTTCCTATCCATCACAGTACCTGGGTGGCAAACATTGTGCCAGTATGCAAGAAGAATGGTGAGATACGCATATGCGTGGATTTTCGTAACTTGAATCAAGCCTCCTTGAAGGACAACTACCCCCTTCCCATAATGGATCAGGTTCTGCAAGTAGTGACTGGATCAGAAATGTTGTCCATGCTTGATGGTTTTTAGGCTACAATCAGATTGAAGTCTCACCCGAAGACCAATTCAAAACAACATTCACTACCCCTTGGGGTACATTCGCTTATAGCAGGATGCCTTTTGGTCTGACCAATGCCTGGCGCCACTTTTCAGTGGGCCATGGACTTTGCATTCAAAGGTATGATGGGAAAAGTCATCGTAGTCTACTTGGATGACTTAACTGTGTTCTCTAAACAATGGAATGATCATTGTGATCATTTGGAGCAAGTATTGATTAGATGCCGGGAACATGGAATCTCCTAAATCCAAAAAGTCTATTTTCTGAGTCACGAGAGGAAAGTTGTTGGGACACATTGTAAGCAAGGAAGGGATGAAGATAGATGCTGAAAGGGTTAAGGCTATTCAGAGCCTTACTTTACCTATGAGCAAGACCGGCATTCACTCTTTCTTCGGAAGGGTGAACTTTCTCAGGCGCTTTGTTCTCGACTTTGCTGAAAAGACTCGCCACATATCAAACATGATGAAAGGATCACCAAATTTCGGTGGAGTGAAGAAGGAAAGAGGTCATTCGAAGATATTAAAGCCTTCGTCTCTCACACCAGTCCTGGTATGCCCCGATTTCTCCAAGGATTTTATCATGTATAGCTATGCATCCGAGCATATTGTATCGGCTATCTTAATGCAAAAGAATTCTAAAGATGTTGAATCCCGATTGCATTCATGAGCTCTCCTCTCAAGCCTCATGAATTAAAGATGTCTCAATTGGAAAAGCATGCCTTTCACCATGGTCAAAGCAGTCAAGAACTTAGGTATTACATTCTAAATTCTCACACAGTGGTATTGGTCCCTGACATGGCAGTCAAGTCAATCCTAACTCAACAGGAGTTAGGGAGTTTGAGGAAATTGGATTGCAAAAGTTCAAGAGTATGATCTAGATATAAAACCAACCAAGTTGGTAAGAGGCAAGGGCCTATGTCAGCTCATGGCTGAAAATCGAGATTCAGAAGACCCTGAGGAAAAGGATGATTGCACCAAGGGAGCACAAAGCCAGTTGGAGAAAGCCGATTCTCTACCCATGGTTCTATTTTTTCGCCACCAATGACGAATGGTATTCTGATATCGCTTTCTTTCTCACTTATGGTGAGTGTCCAGCTCATCTAACTTGAAGGAGAAACATGCTATAAAGCTCAGGGTGGCCAGATATGTCATCTGGGATGACTGTTTATACAAACATGGAATAGATGGAATCTTCTTGCGATGTGTTGATAAGCCACACAGAGTAAATTACTTGAGAGTTTTCATGATTCAGCCTGTGGTGGTCACTTCTCCTCTTCCGTGACGGCACACAAGATCATTCGGGCTAGGTACTATTGGCGACGTTATTCAGGATGACCCACGGGTGGCGAAGTGTGAGCTCTGCCAACAATTTGTCGGCAAGCCAAAATTGGCTACTTTTCCCCTCAGGCCGGTTGTTATTGATGAACCATTCAGACAGTGGGGAATCGACTTTATCGGAACACTCCATCCCCAATCAAGTTCGGACATAGTTATGTCCTAACAACAATAGATTACTTCACCAAATGGGTGGAGGCCATACCTATCAAGCATGCCACTTCCGAGGTTGTTTGCAAGTTTCATCAAAGAGAATATCATTGTCAGGTTTGGCGTTCCAAACAAGATTGTTGTTGATAATGCTTCCAACTTCTCCTCACGAGAAGTTGTTGGTTTTTGCTATGAACACGGGATAACCTTGGCCCACGCCTCGGATTATTACCCCCAAGGAAATGGTCAGGTAGAATCCAGTAATAAAAACTTAGTGACCATCATACGGAAGCTAGTTGATGAGAGTCAGTGGATGTGGCACAAGTCATTGTACGACGCTTTGTGGGCGGACCACATTACTCCCAAGAGGTCTCTCGGTATGTCGCCTTTTCAAGTGTTATATGGGACCAATGCCGAGCTTCCCATTTCTGCAGAACTCCCTGCTCTGCTTGGCATGAGTAATCGAAGATGAGACTTTCCAAAATTCCCTTGAAAAGAGGATCATGTATCTATCAGAGCTCGAAGAAAAAGAGTAAGAGTGGTCGATAGGATCACCGAACATCAGAATCAAGTTAAGAGATTGTTCGATAAAAGGGCTAAGCAAAGAGATTTCCAAGTGGGAGATCTCGTCCTTTTGTGGGACAAACGAAGAGAGCCGAAGGGCATGCACGGGAAATTTGATTCTCTATGGAGAGGGCCTTTCAAGATCAAGTAGCTCAATGGAGAGAATAGCTTCTATCTCTCGTATCTAGATGGAATTGATCTCCCGCTTCCCTATAGCGGGCAACATCTCAAAATATTCAGGAAGTAGAGCTTGCTCTCTTCTTTGTATAGTTTACTTTTTGTTGTGTGTTTGCTTTCGGTGTGTGTTTTCTTTCGTCATCGCCCTTGTTTTTGACCCTCTCTAGCCCAATGGATAGGCACATGTTGATCTGAGGTTCTCTACCCTTGAGCTTTGCTCAAAGATAGTCCCCAGAAAGAGCCAGTTGTTATCCTGTAAAATTGACTAGGGCAATTTTACAAGTAACCATACCAAAATTTTTCCTGGTCCCTCGTCAAGGACCCCTCTGCGTTTGGAATGTTACAAAATCCCTTTCTGGGAAATCTAGTTCTCTCGAACTTAGCCATTTTGGTCCCTTTTTGGTGGGCGCACCTTTTATCTGTGTAACACAAAGTAAATTTGTGCCCCCTTCATTTCCTTTGGCGCACCCTTTGACGTGTTGACACATCAATTGTTGCGCCTTCCCGTGATGTGCCTTTCTTGCGTGCGCAAGGCATGCGCCTTCATGTTAACAACTAAATTGTTGCGCCCGTGTTTGGTGTGCGCTAAGGCACTCAAAATGAAGTGTTGACAGTCTTAAATTTGTGCCAAAGGTGCAAATATTTCCGTGTTGACACGCGTTTATCGCGCCAAAGGGCAAAGTTTTACGTGTCGACACATGTTTTGGTGTGCCTCTTGAAAAAGTGGTTGGCGCATTTATTGCACCTTTGCCTATATATAGGTGCACCCAGCCCTGTCACTTTCACAATTGAAAACACGTGATAACTTTATTCCTCTGCACCTGTCAGCACGCCCGTCCTCCTCGTATCGCGTTCGTGGACCCCGTTTCGTCTCTCACATTCTATATATTCCGGGTAGGTGGTTCTTACTCCTCTTGTGTTTTGTTTTGATTTGTTTGTGTGGTAGGATACAATGGATCTGTGAAACCATAAACCCCCTGTTGATTCTTGCAATCTTCCTCCCCAAACTATTTCCCTCCTCTTTCCAGATCTGCTGGCCAAGAGGGCTCTGCCTCGAAAACAAATCCAAACCTCTTTGCTTTGCCCCCTTCACCACTTGAATCAATGTGGAGTTAAGCCTAAAGGATCACAAATCTATCGAGAGAGAAGAAAACTTGAAAAATTGTTTCAAGATACATTTTCCCCTTGGCGCAATCGCCACCCTTGCAACAGGAAACACAGTCATGCCTATGGCGCACCAACATTGATTGCAACACATAAGCTCCCTGCGCATGTATATATAAACCAAGTAAATCCTAAACCTGGCGTAGGCGCATCCCCGCTTACCACAACAAAATGCAATGCAAGTTTCCTCTGCGCCGCGCCAAAGTCCCCTTTTGCGCGCCTAAAGTTAGTGCTACACGTAATAAACTTGCGCCCTTTGGCACACCAAACTTCCATGTTGCATGTCAAATACTTGTGCCATAGGTGCACCCTACCCCTATGCAACACCAAAATTATTTGTGCCAAGTATAAAACTACATAACGGCAGCAGGCGCATCCCCTTACAATAAAAATAATGTCATATGCAAAATCCTTGCGCCCTGCGCCCTTTGGCGCTGATTTGTTCCTTGTAACACTCGATTCAGTGCGCCATTCTATTAACTCTGCAGCCTGCAGTGTTCCTACAGCCCTGCGCCCTGAGGCCTTAAAATTACTAACTCCTCATTCTGTAGTGCTTTAATGGAAGATCTGATGCTAATATGGCTCTTTGGCATTGGACTTCTCTTCTTCTTCTTGCAGATCAGCAACTGAACTCGAGATCCATATATGTCTACATCAAGCAAAAAGCCAACCAAGTCAAAGGGTAAGGCTAAGCTTATAGAAGAAGAGATGAAGTATAAATACCAGAGGGTTAGAATGCCCGAGTCCCAGGCAGAATGTGACCTGGACATAAGAGACTCGAACTCGGTCACATCGACATGGAGGATTTCTGGGCCAGAACTAGGAGAGTCACAGGAAGTCCTTGGATGGACAAGCTGGTGGGCAGTGGACTGCATTTTTGGGGGATCCCCGTCAGTGCAGTAAACAATGAATTTATGATGGTAGTGGCCCATTGTTACAACAAAGACACAAGGTGTGTCGAAAATGAAAAGGGCGAGGTCATAATCAACCTCACTGCCCGGCACTTGAAATCATGCTAGGCATCCCTCACCACCGACACTTTGTGGCTGTAAGCCAAGAGGACTGCACCAAGGCATGGGAGGATAATGAAGACAAGTGCATATAACTGATGAACGAAGTATACTTGAAAAACAAGAAGGTAATAACCAAGATGGCCACAGGTTATTCACCGCAGTGACTTCTCTGAGGAATTGAGTGACACCATCACATTCCTAAGTAGATTTTTTGGGCTTTCTGATGCCCATTACTTTCACAAATGGATGCTCAGGTACCTTGAAACTATGAACAAAAATGTGCCAGATCAACGCTTTGAGTGGGCGGAGATCATAAGCACACCATATCCGAGCGGCTCAACAACTCACCACCATGACGGGAGATTCTACATGAACTCCTACGTAGTCTACTGCTGCAGCCTCGGAGAGGGATTATCTAAAGCACTGAGCCGATGCGGGGTTTGGCCCAGGTAAAAATATATGAGTACTACCTGGAGTTAAAGCTGGAGAACAACATCCCATAGTTTACTAAGATCAACGATGCTTTCTTCTATGGCATCATCTACCTTTTGAGGCCAAATATGACTCATGGTCGGATGACCAAGAGCATAGTCACAATGACTGAGAAGTGGGGGCACTATTTACCCAATTCCCCACCTTCACCTATCTCAGAGCAGCCAACTTCTTGGGGGAGCCCACCAAATTGCCGAGATATGCGGCCCCAAGTTGATCCTGTTAGAGCTATCAGACAAAGCTCATAACCTACCATGAGAAATGTTTGAAGAGAAAGAAGGGTGGAACTCCTTTCCCCCTTACAGTGGGTAGATACACCTGCATTTCTCACCACAAAGCCCAGGAAATGTTTACCAAGCTAGAACTGCTCAATCTAAAGCACAACTTCCTGGCGAGGCCCACTTTTGATCCAAGGAATTGCCTTCCCAAGGCAAAACTCGATCCAATCCATATTCCACAGATTGAGGACATCTATATCGACTTGTATCATGAGGTCGAACTTAGAAGGAAGGACCACTCCCGCTTGGCCTTGGCAGAGATTATTCAATATGGCGTGGCCATTGTTCCAAAGGGTTATCAAACTACCGATCAAGAAGTTGATCAGGTGTATCTGGACACAGATGGGGACAACTAGCCATTTGCTGCAATCGATAGAACAAAAGTGCCCCAGACCATTGAAGAAAGGGTCAAGGAGACATTGCGGAGGATAGAACACTGGTGCAGAATGAATGGCCTTATCTACCTCGGGGTAGATTTCACTACATCCCCATTGGGCAATGCACCTGTCAGGCCAAAGCATCTACCAAAGGTCAAAGGCAAGGATAAAGAGGGTGAATCAAGCTCTACTCAAGAAGGAGCTCCTGAAAGTCCTCCTTCCGCTGCACAAGAACAGATTGTAAGTCTGGTATCCCCAGAGAAAGAAGCGGCGGAAGGTGTTCGACGGGCACATCCACTCAGGGTGTCACCGCTACTACAACTGTTGAGGTCCCTTCTATCCCTTCTCCCTCTCCTCCTTCTCCTCCTCGCGTGACCCAAGCGACCATTCCTTTGGTCGTATCCTCTCCCCCATCTTCTATTGTTCCCCCTTCCTCGTCATCCATCTTCTCTTCTCTCACGGAGCTGTCCCCCACCATTTCTTCTCTCATCTCTCAGCTCCCTTCCATTCCCATGTCTACCTCCCCTGTAGTATCCCTTCCTCCCATGAGCACTTTCTTGGCCTCCCTCTCGATGCCACCACCAAGTGTCTCTACCCATTTCCCCTCATCCACTGCAGCTGCTCCCTCTTCTACCTCTGGTCCCGTTCCCTTAAGTCCAGCATGGATCTCCAGCATCTGAGCCAGCAAAAGAGGAAAGTCCCTATCACACCGATGGACTTCTCTGTCATCCCAGCAAAGGGGCTAATAAGAAAAATCCTATAACCCGCTTCTCTCAGAGTGCATCGGGAGAAAGAGTAATGGAGATTGCATATCCCGATCCTTCAAAAAAAGGATCTGTCTCCGACAGATTATAGTGACCCAAGTCACAATGGGAACGTCTTCTGAAAGTCTTCAAGGAGAGGCCCTATCTGTGGTGGATGCCCTTTGCAAGAAACTTCAAGAAGCAAAGGAGGAGAAGAGGTTACTAAAAGAACAAAACAAACATCTTCTCCACACCCCGAGAAAATGGGCAGTGCACCTCCTACAACTGCCACTGAAACTCCTGAGGTCCTAAGCCAGGGAAAGATAAACGAGTACGCCAAAATTGGTGAACAAGGTATGGCGAGTTTCACCTGGAGGATCAAATCCTCAAAGACAACAAGGAGGTAATAGTCAAGTTCACCGAATTATATCAGAATATCAGTCGGGTGAACAAAGATCTCCAGGTGATCGCAAGACCTATCTCCGAAGAGTTGGACCATGCAAGGTTGTAACACGAAACATTCAGAAAAATGATGTTTGCTTTCGATCGACGATCTGGTGAAATTCGGCATTTTTAGTCACCCCAGGGTACCCAGCAAGATCCTTGTTGTGTTGGATTACCGGGTCGACCAGATGGAGTTCGTCTTGGAAAATATTGATAAAGTCAAGGAGGAAGCCCTGGATGCAATGCATCAAATGGAGCAAATTGTTCTGAGAATGTCTCCAGGCTTGCTTACTCCTTCTTTCACCTTGAGGAAGGTAGACGAAACTATCTAGATCTTTAAGGAGATCATCTCGCAAGGGTTAGGGCCAGAAGCCACTTTCGACACCGAATGCATCAACAACCTTCTGGCTTGCCGTGATTTTGTGGGGTTCCTGATGGAGGTAGGCAATGAATATTTCAAGCTCCCTGAAAAACTCAGAGATGAGTGGGAGACTTGTGAGGTCATCGGTGATCATACGAAGGGTCCTGCCCAGGATCAACTTCAGCCCATGATCAATAAATTCATGGAATATCGGACTCAGTTCCACATCACCTCTCCCGAACAACAGCAGAAGCAAGATACCCCCTTCCAGCCATGAGACGATGATGAATAGCTTTCTTCCTCTTGGCTTACTTTTGGTAAATATCTAAGAATATGTTGGTACAAACGATGACCTCATCCATGTTGCACCATGGGGATGTTGTCATCCACCAAGTTGTCAAAGTCAACATTGACTTTTAGATATTTTGTAATTAGTTGTTGGTTGCCTTTTGCCTTCTCTCTTCTCCTTCTTCTATATATACTTGGATACTTGTTGTATTCAAGGGTGGATACTTTTTAGATGAAAAATAGAAGTAAGAAGAAAAGACTTTGAGCTTTTTGTAACAGAAGAAAATATTAATACAAATATTAAGACTTTGTGCTGAATATGTGTGTTATGAGCATTTAATCTTTCTTATGTCAGATTTATGCGTTTATTCTGTTGAATCTATCTCTACTTTTTTGTCATTTATTCATCAGTATTGCTTTGTTCGTCTATGCAAGTAGGTTCGGCTTTGTTTACTACCAGCCCAAAACATAGACCCTCTGACCTTTCTGCTTTGGAATTCATTTCTTTTCTCCCTTCAGATCTTTTCTATCTCCCCACCTCATTTCTTTCCCTTCTTTTCACAGTTGGAAATACCTCTACTGGGATGAGATCCCAACCCCCGAAGGTAGAATATTGTGACTTTCCCAACCAATGTCATCATGTTCGATGACTACAGAACAATTGAAGAATGGAATGACTCATGTGACTCGACTGAAAAGAGGAAATCATACGGGTGCCTTTTTCTGTAAGAAGGTTAGTTAGTTTTAGAGGTGCGATTAAGAAGAAGACTGAGTTGCTTGTAGAGGTAGAACCTCACGTGCCCTAGCTCTGCAACCGATTCTCGCAAACAATCACCTTTAGAAGGAGATTCTACAAGAAAATCCCATATGTGGGATTGAGCTTCAAAGTAATGGGAAAATCACAAGGATCAGATCATGCCTAATTAGATATTTGGCTATTCTAGAGCCAAAGATAGAGTTTCCACCGGTCATGTTCGCTTAAGAACATGAGGTTGAGCTTTAACATGCCAAAGGTGAGTATTAGCACCTCCGGATTCAAGTGCGAAAAACTTCGGAGGTATATATTCTATTTGTTGATACTTTGAGGAGGGTGAAACACCATCTACAAGTCAGTTTTTTCACTCTTGTTCTAACCATGTCTAGCACCAAATCAATTACATGGTCACAATTTGTGAGGAAGGGCAACTACTTCTCCCTACTTGTAGTAGGTTTTACTTGAGTTATCTCTACCTCTGGTTAGTTTAGGTTAGTTTAGGTTTTCTTTTAGCAACACAAGTGCTTGTGCACACTCTACATGTCCCCTTTAGGACATGTATGATTTTCAACTTTTGTACATAGTGTCATGCTTCGTTTTGGTGTGCTCCCTCCGACACCTTTTCTTTCCTTTCCTGTTACGTCTGCGTGCTCCTTTTTGTTGCTTCCGGGAGGGCAATTACATTTTTAGTAGAGGCGGTTCAAACAACAAGACATATATTTCACTATCATCAATCCAATTTAGAATATCTTCATATGAGAGTAGGAGTTCGGGATTCGAGTTTAGACAGTGACTTCATGGATGTTCTTCAAGTTGCAGATCAGATCTTCAAGTTTAGCACTTGAATCCATTCCCAATGGACTTATAAGGCTATTGGTCTCTTCATCTAGTAGGAAGATGGCCCCCAAAAGTCACCAAAATCAAGTTATCTAAGTAATTCTCCTAGTTATTTGGATATATTATATTTCATTCGACTCGATGTTTCATATTACAGTTACGCACACTCAAGAATGCTCCTTCGCACAATTTTCTTGGCTGCAATTATTCTCGTGCACCTTCTTCCTTTTTGTTTTTGTTCCCCTTCTCTCTGCATTATGCTATCTCCTTCCATTTCCCCTTTGTTCCTTCATCCTGTGTGCCTTCTTTCTTTTCTATCTTCCACACACTCCTTGCATACACTTATGCTGATTTGCTATCCAAATTGGCTAAGTCCCTTACATGTTTTCGTGCTTGCGCGCCTTGCACTTCCTCTTTTAATTGCAATCCTTTGTGCACCCCCTTTTCCTTCGCCATCTTGTGCCCTTCCATAGTTGAATGCTCATGCCTTGCTTCCATATTTACCTTTTGTAAGTATGCCTTCTTTCCGCCATGCGTGTTTTGTTCGTGTGGCAATATCTCGCATGCCTACCTCTTGCTTCTACACCTTGTGCTCGCTTCGTGGGTCCACTATGCCACGTCATTTTTCAGACTTGAGTATGCTACATGTAATCTATCAAAGCAAGTCAACAGAGTGCCAAATTTGGACAACTAATCAGTGTGTGACATGTGGCAGAAAAGATAAAATAAATCAAGAGTTGGCTGATTTCTTGGCTTAGTCAGCGTGTGCCACGTGTCATTGCATGTCGAACATCTCTCGACATCTTCGATAGCCGTATCTTGTTGCAGAGCTCGATTGACGCGTACTTGGACTTGTTAGAGAGCTACTGACACTAGCCACATGTTGGACTATTCAAATTCAAATCTAAGTGGGATTTGGTAGGTAGAAAATAGGGAAACATCTTTTTGATCATCAATGTACACATCCAATTGACCCCAACCACAAGATTTCATCATATCTTACCTTCTTCCTTCTTCTACATGCTAAAAAGACATGGGCAAACACATTTGATAGCCTTGGAGGTATTTTACAGGCATTTATCACTTGTTGGTGGTTGCATATTTGAATCTAAGTTTCCCTCTCTTTCTCCTCCTCTTCTCTCCTTCTTCTATAAATAGTAGAGTTTTTCTTTGTAAAAAAGGATCTCTCTGTTGTAACGACACCATGCCAAAATGGTGGCCAACTTCCCATGGGTCTCAAACCTTGGCATGGTCTCTGTAATGTATTCTCACCTCCTTTCGTGAATGTAAATGACTGTGCATCCCTTAAGCAATAAAATCATGTTTTATGGAACTCTTGTCTTCCCTTTCTCATTTTTATTACATCTCGCTTCTCTATTTACATTTTATGGCATGCTATGTGTACTTCTTCTTCGCAACCCATATGTTCATGTGTTGCGCATGCTAGAAGGCCAAGCCCGTGTGTTGATCTATGGCGTGTGTCATCTTCCCTCTTCTCTTGCGCCTTTCTATTTCCTTCACCACTCATGGAGAGAGATCGACCCTTTCCTTGGTGCTATCACCTTCCTTAGCTTAGGATTTCCCCTTTTTACACATCCTTCTATCCTGGTCCCTTAGCATGTTTAGTCTAGGATTTTCTTTCAGCATTAGGAGTAGCAGTAGCATTAGAGATAGGTAGAGGAACTGGACTTCTTTAGAGATCCGTCCCAAGCGCGCAAGGTCCCATAACTTGTGGAAAGTTCCATTGTTGTATCAAACAGCTCGGTTCTCCTAGATCCGAGATGTGGGTGTAATTTTGACCACTTATAGAACCATTGTTAAGAAGCTAAGTGGGTATAAACCTTCCTAAAACCCTAGTTTCAGAGTGATAGACAAAATATGAAGGGTTTTGGCCATGAAATTTCTCGGGAAGGTTGGTATGAAGGTTCAAGAATGTAGATAATTCATCATATCTCATTTTGGTGGTGACAACATGCTCTAGGTGAAATGGTAAGCTACAAACAATATCGGTTTTGTAAATATTTGTAGATACATGCATGTATTGTAGGGTTCATGAAGTGAAACCAATTGATTCCTCTAGCTTGGGATGTAAGATAATTGATCATGAAAATTTTTGGACATTTTTTCTGCAAAAAATTGATGAAATATTTCTTCTAAAGTTGCCTACCACTAATGGCCTAAAGAGGTCAAAACCAGTCATGGAGGTCCAAGAGGTGTTTAGTAGAAATGCATGGTGTAGCAGTGAAATATGAGCATAGATAACTTTTAGAGGTCTAGTATGATGTGTTTGAGCTCATGGTTTGATCAGATGAGGTGTTGTCATGTTAAATCCCTAATGGTCTAATTATCCCTATTATGATTTTCAATAAGGTGGTAGAAACATATATTCAAATATGGATTTCTTCATGTGACATATGTATATGAGTGTTTGAGGAGGAGTGTTAGGTACCTAGTGATGTTTTCTATAAAGTGATTGAGTGTGGAAGTGGAGTTTGAGGTGTTAGATCTTGATAAGCTCAAGATTGGTTCTTGAGTCCTATATGCATATTTGAGTAGTGTTAGAGAAGGAGGTGTTTTGGAGTGTTATGCCCTGAATTGGAAGTTGGTATGAGTTGTGTTAGTTTTCTAAGGATGATATATTTATATTGATATGCCACATGTGTCTTGAAGAGGTGATTTTTTGTATAAACCACCTTGTTTTGAAGACCTATTTTTGAGCATTATCAACATGCTTAAGCGAGGTAAGAGAGTTGGAGGATTTGAGGTATTATGTCATGTTTGATAGTGTCTCATGGATCTGGAGAGTGAGATAGGATCATGTTACATTAGTACATGTGCCCAAGAAGTCTTGACAAATTTATTTGAGGTGTGAACCAACTCACTTTTGGAGATTGATAAATTAGGTGCTTAGACCTAATAGGTGATACTTTTCAAATGAGGTGGTGCATATTGAAGATGGATAGAATAGAGTTGTTCAAGTATGAAGATGGTTTCTTAAGGTTTTTATGAAGTTTTCTAAGTTGATGGAGTCTTGGTAGAGCTGTCTTGTGCCCTTAAAGTTCAAATTATGACCGTTGGGAGAGATGACTATTGTTTTAGGTCTAGTTGTGCAAGTTTGTATTATAAGGCTTATGCCGACCTATATGGTCCTCTTACATAACTTATTAATGTTTGTAAAGTGTCTATTCATGTTTTTATGACCAAAATTACATGGTATCATGGTATTTATCTGACCTATATAGTATTGTGGCATGATTCATGTATATAAAGAAAAGTGTAAATCTCATTTGAGCTAGTGATGAGGATGAAGGTTTGAGCGAGTAAGAGGAAGTGTGTGAAGGTGTAAGAGGGATATACGGTAGAGAGAGAAGAGAAGAGGCATGTAGAGTTGATAAGAGAAGAGGATAAGAGCTTCAATATCATATGGCATAATTAATACAATTTGATGCATACATAAGTGAAGAAGGAGAGAGAACAGTTTGAGAGGGTTTTGAGTGAAGAGGGTTGAAAAAGTGATCACAATCAATTTGTTGAGAAACAAGGACATTAAGTGATCTTCATATTAGGTGGTTGAGTGGGTACTTGGTCATCTTGGGGGGTTGTATCCTCCTTGTATATTTGGTTCTCTACTAAACTAGGGGTTAGTGCTCCTTGTAGGGTTGGTGCCCTACTAAACTAGGGGTTGGTGCTCCTTGTGGGGTTGGTGCCTCACTAAATAAATCTCTTGTGTTGTGTAATATACATAGGATTCCTTTGTGTTGAGTAATATATGTAGAGGTTTAGTGGGTTTTCTTCCCTTTAGGGTTTCCCACATAAATATGGTTTTCATGTGTTCTCTCTTATTTCATGCTTGTGTGGATGGTTGATATGTTGCTTGATGATTTCTAAGTTAATTAATTTTGCTCATATAATGGATAATGAATATTGAATGGTTAAATACAATTGAAGTAAAAGTTTTAATTACCCGATTCACCTCCCTCTCGGTCATTGTGCTTCTAATAATGACCTACCCTTTAATTTATTTGTAAGAGATGAATTCAAGGTCAAATTCAATCATTAGCATGAGTCATCAAGTGATACGATCATTGCGATATAGTTTAGAATGCATGGATTTGAGTGGATTAAAGTTGGTGACAATGTAAGTTTTGTGATTGACAAGGTAGTGATAGAGTTTGGAAGTTGTGAAGTTTATGGTACAACACAAATTTTCTACTTTTGAATAATGGGTTTCATAATCATTAAGTGTGCGGCTAATGTAATAGATGATTTTATCATTATATTTTTCATCTTGATGTGCCAACATGGCTCCCAAGGCATGGTCATTCGCGGAGATATAAAGATAGAATGGCTCCCCCTCTCCCGAAGGTGCAAGTAATGGAGGAGATAAGATATATTGTTTGAAGGTATCGAAGGCCTGTTGAAAATTATTGTCCCACTTAAAGTGGGTGTATTTCCTCAGAAGGTGATGGAAAGGTTGACATCAATATGGTAATTGAGAGATGAAATGAAAAATAGATTGAATTTTTTTTCTTGAAGGCTACAGAGTTGCTTGAGATTAGTTGGTGGGGAATTTTGATAATGGATTTGAATTTGGTGGGGTCAACTTCAATTCCCTTGATAGACACTATAAATCCTAATATTTTTAGTATTTTTCCTATGAGAACTCGAAAAATGCACTTATCGGGATTAAGACGGAGATACAAATTTAATAGATTTTCAAAGTGTTAGAAATTGAGGAGAATAAATAAATAATTAAATTTAATTATATT
This sequence comes from Taxus wallichiana var. yunnanensis, assembly GCA_018340775.1. Lineage (NCBI taxonomy): Eukaryota > Viridiplantae > Streptophyta > Pinopsida > Cupressales > Taxaceae > Taxus > Taxus wallichiana. The sequence goes on from CM031234.1 coordinate 565,067,837, forward strand.
AAATATCCAAGTATTAATTTTCATGTACAGGATTATAATTTAGATATGTGCATAAATTAAATGTAGAATGACAAAGTAAATTCATAAAATGTAAATATCACACAACACAGGTTTTACGTGGGGAAAACCATAAAGGTAAAAACCCCACAAAAGCACTTTCCTTTAATCAATAATTTTTACATACAAGTTTTTCACCCAATGAATCCATTTCCTCCTCATGACCCACATTAATTTACTTGCAAAACAATATTCAAATAAGTATTCAAAATATGAATATTTTTTCTCAATCTCACCTTTTGGGAGAGATCACCCTATTAAATAGGGTGGGTGATTCGGTTGCACACGGGTGCACCATTTCACTCTAAATAAATTAAATCATAATATTTAATTAACACTTCCACCTAATGTGAAATGGGTACCGACAAATTAAAAAAGTTTATAAATAGAATTTAAAATAAGGGTTGAAGTAGTGGCCCACCTAAATGGTGTCCCCACTTAATATTAACATCCCAACACTCCCCCTTAATGTTAAGTGGGGAAAACATGTCAAATTACCTTTTTCTACAAAAGGATTTACAATCCATAAATCATCAACAACGATTTAGGCTAGCATGTAAACAAGGGAAATCATATAGATATTCCCACAAAAATTCTAAGGACAAGTGCTTTACATATGAAGACTTACATAAGATTATGGAGCCTTTTATAAAATAAGGAACTCCCATAACTAATGCTTCATTAGGAATTACAAGTAAACTCACATGTTGTGATCATTTACTTAAGACTCACATATAGTGATCTTTTACAAAATGGAGGAAGTATAGGAAGTTTACAATAGGTCCGTTAAGAGGTGGCATTGTCATGCACACTCCTATTTAATGGAAAATTAGAAAGGCATAAGCTGTTGTCCACTCAAAAATTTCCCGCACTTAAAAGTGAATTTTCAAAATTTTGAGTATTGAATGTCTTCTCTATTGTCTTTGAAATGTAAAAGCCAAGAAGTTGTAATGAGATCTGCATTCCGGGTCATTACTCATGTGTTTCTCGCGTACTTCGCGCATTTTTGTTCCAAATGTCCCAAACACTTCCGGACCTGTTGTCACGTTTTCGCCCGGATTGATCAAGTCGCGTACTTCGGAACTTTTTGGCCCAAATGTCCCAAGTCAAAAAAGTGCGCTCTGTTCCAATTTCGGCCAAAACACCCGAACCGCGTACTTCGCGCTTTCTTGTCCCAAATGTCCCAAGTCAAAAAAGTGCGCTCTGTTCCAATTTCGCCCGAAACACCCGAACCGCGTACTTCGCGCTTTCTTGTCCCAAATGTCCCAATTTCAAAAGTGCGCTTTGTTCCATTTTTGCCCGAAATGCCCCAACCGCGTACTTTGCACGTTTTCGTCCCAAAAGTCCCGAAATGCATTTATGCGCCTTCTTCCTGCTTCGCCCGAGCCACGTGTTTCGCGCATTCGCGTTTCACATGTCCCAGATGAACCAAGGGCTATCCATACTTGGTTTTTTCCGCGAATATGTTGCCTTTAAAATTGGTAGATATGAATTTAATGCGCATTGATTTCCCTTTCTCTCTCCAAAACGGCTATATAACGGGCAGACCCCCTTTTACATTTTTCACACTGCTTCTTTGCTCGAACCCCTGCAATCTAATTTCCTGCGCACAAACCCGTTCCCTACTGCAATTCCTTCCCGAGTCTAGATTGCATTTCTCTCTCAGCTACTATCAGTATGAAGATCAAATTCCAGGGACAAGAGCAAGTTTCACCACTAGAGTCTGCCGTTCTCAACATCGGAGACAGTGAAGCTCGACATCTCGATTTCGGTGATTTTTGGGCGAGGATGGCAGATGCAAACCCTACTCCAATGGCACAAATGATTCACGACAGCGGTTTGGCCTTTGCTGGCGGTTTCCCGATCTCGGTACAGTGTGCTGATACCGTGCTTTCGTGCGGAGCTCATTTCGACCCCGCCTCAAGTGAATTGACCAATATACACGGGGAACTCATTGCCAAACTAGATGCTGCCACCATTAGCCTTTGCTCGAGAATCCCAGAGATGGATAATGCCATAGTCGTTTCCCAGGATCAAGCATAGGCCCTGTTCAATCAGGACAGTGACAAATACAAAGCACGGGTGGCAAAGACTTGGCTGAAGAACCCTAAGAAAGGAGCTTCTCGTCTGACCAAAACCCTCTTGCGGGTAGATTTCAATGAAGAGTTGTCCGATTTCATAATTCTGCTGGCTCGGGTTATGGGTTTGCCCACTACCAACGAATTCCATTTCTGGATGTGTCCGCTCATCAGTATGGTGTGCGAAGGAACGCAGAACATCAACTGGGCAGAGATCATCAGCATGAATTTGGCGGAGCAACTGTCCAACGTGCAACAAACGAAGAAGTTCTATATGACTTCGTACCTGATGTACACTCTGGCAGCATCAAGGCAGTGGTTTGGTTTCTCTTACATAGATGAACACAAAGATGATCCAATATATGCATACTGCCCGCAGTTCACCCTGGAGACCAGCAATCGTAACTTCAGAAGGGTCAACGACGCTTTCACCATGTACGTGGTCAGGCTGCTCGAAGGCGATACTGCCAGGAGGTTTTCTGATGAAGCTATGACTCTGATATCGCACTACGGTGCCTACTTCATCCAGTTCAGAAAGTTCTCTTATATCAGGTTAGCCGGCTATGAGGGCTCCCCTCTGAGACTGCCCATGTTCTGTAATGATAAAATGGCCTTGATAGAGATATGCAGGCAACTAGACAAGTTGCATAGAACCTGCAGGGATAAGAGGATCACTGGTTTACACTTTCCCATCTCTTTGGGAAATTATACCTGCAAAACAGCCCTAGATGCACAGAATGTAGAAAGAGCCCTGGTTCCCATCACGGTTCACTTCTTCAAGCCAAGGACTTGCTTCGACTTGAAGAGGTTCATTGGGCAGAACATCAAAATAGTCTATCATCATAGAGTTGATACAGAAGACTATTGGGCTGATTGTGCTGATGATTTTGAGGCTAGAAGGAGGCACTATGGCAGATTCTCCTTGCAATTAATTGAAGAACTCGGCCTATATCAAGTTCCTGAAGGGCTAAAGGATGACAACTCTGATCTATACTCGTATGAGTATGAAAATGTGGTTATGCACACTCCTTTAGAGGACGTGGATTGGAACAGGAAAGAGAGGGACGACCTGGCTGAGATCCTTGCTCCAGTTTTGGTCAGGACTAGGGTCTGGTTTGACAGGAAAGTTCGAGAGTTCAGGAGGCATTCAGGAGAATCCTCTTCTAAGGACGCTTCAACACCGAGAAGAGAAGCATCTATTCCAAGGTCTGAGACACCAGTGAAGACCCCTCCTGCCTCATCAACTCAGGGACCTGCAGAATCTACTCCTTCCTCATCCACCCAGGTATATAAGAAGAAACTCAAAGAAGTAAAGAAAGAACCTGTGGAAGAAGATCTCCAGGAAAAACAGGCAAATTTGCCTATAGGGCCAGAGAACATCATTGTTCTTAGTGAAAGTGAAGAAAGCGAAATGCCAACCCCTGCAAACGCTCCTGAAGACCCAGCTGATAAAGATAAAGAAGTGCAGAGCACCGAGCTTCCAGGTGCTGTAGATTCTTCTACCACAATTGCCTCCAGTGCCCCGCCCACATCTCAACTCGAGTCAACAGCTGCACAGACCTTGAGCGTCATGAGCTCCCTGTCTCTTGGTCCCCTTGCCCCTCCTGCTGATTCCTCTTCCTCTTTCGCGTGGGTGCAACCTTTGGTCGACAAAAAGAAGAGAAAATTCTCCTCTCAAAGCTCGGGATCAAATTTTGATGTTGTCGCAGCCTTGTTGGGCACCACCCCTTCTCGTGCCAAGAGAGCCAAAGTCACCTCCAGAATAGTGTCTGATGCTCAAGGTCAGCAATTCCTGGAGATTGCCAAGCCTACAACGGATAAATCAGAGCAGGACTTGCAGGCATCTGACTTGGAGCTCTCGAGAATCCCAATGGGAGAGTCTACCCCTGAAGGTGAAATTCACAACCTCCAGGAAACAGTCACAAGAGTCATTGGGAGGGTAGAAAAGGGCCAGCAAACTATTGAACAGTTGGAAGAACAGGCCCAAGTTCTCACAGGTTTCATCAAGTCCCTTTTGTCTAAGGACAAAGTTTTGGACCCTACCCCCTTGACTGCTCTCCCACCTCCTGTAATTCTAAGCCAAGATGAAGTGCAGAGTATTAAAGATATGCACAAGCATTCTGTCTATGGCAGAGCTATTTTAAGCCATGGTGGAAGACATGCTTGTTCTTTGGGTTAAACTTCATCGATGAAGCTTTCAAACTCCACGAAAAGGTGAGCAATATGCAATCTGAAGCTCTCTTCTACTATCAATACCATGGATAAAGAGCTCAAAATATGGGCGAGTTGCATAGTAGACCTTTGCCTTATGGGACGAGACAGACGAGAACATTTTGTTGGCGAATAAAGTTTTTGATGATGCAAAGGACAATCTATCAAAGTCCTGGGTCTACAGTGTGGATTGGAAGATCAGAGTCTTGGAGGAGGCTTTGGGAGAAATGAAAAATAGCTGGCAGAAGGGCGAAGCCTTCAAGACATTGGTTGTCTCGGCTTTCAAAGATATACATTGTCATCTTCAAGATGAAACTTCTGGTGCCCCCCTTTCCTTACAAGAGATCAAAGCTCAGTTCAGAGCTTTTGTAAAAGACAATTTATTCAAGGAAAGCTCCATCTCCAAAGAAAAAATGAAGGAGATCTGCTCTCTTCAATCTGCCATCGAAGAAGCAAATAAAGATTATCATACTCATGTCAAGTTTGATAAAGAGATGGAGAAGTGTCTAGGATTTTGGACTCAGTCGGCAGCCAACACGTCAGTTCCCCGTGGCAGAGACATAGCTGAGGCGTTGAAGAGATTCAGACAGCGGATTCTGAAGTCAGTGGGTCCCTCTCAGTGATCGGACACCTGTCTTCTTCCTCATTCTTTTCTCTTCTTCCCTTTCTTTTTCCGTTTTCTTCGTAATAGTTTGAGGTACTGCGAGTTGGCAGTCCTTAACTATTCTTTAGTTAAAAGAAACGGTTACAAAAAGTAACTGACTTGTAAGCTATATAATGGTATTTTCTACGCCATTCGAAGGAGGAAGAACTTGGCATATTTTCTGGAAGTGTAAATAGATCAGAGAGAAATCAATACAAAAGGGCTTTCCATTCATTGTCTATCTAATCTTTGTTATCTCTGTGTTTTCATTTAATTTCGTGAAGATCATTTGTTTCTAGTTCGTTAGTCTCACTGATTGCATATTTTCAAATATTGCGAGTATAGTGATCTTGTACAACCAAGAAGGAACTTTGTGTCCTTGATTAATGAATCTGAAGAAGGTTATTTACAGAACTTTGTGTCTGGTAATCTCATCTTGTTCATCCAATGCAAACGATCTTGTTTTAAATTCACTGCAACTTCGCATACATAAAGGATTATTCTGCTATCTATAATTCTGCATGTTGCTCTTCTGCTCACCCTCGTATTCCCTTTCCTCAGTCCTTTTGTAACTGATGATCCTTGTGGAAAACACTTTCGTAATATCCAAGTTCAACCATAAAATCATGTTTTGTATATTTGTAAATAAGTTCGTTTCTGAATAAGGGAACCTCTCCCATTAAAGAGGAGGGACTTCTTGTCCCCTGACTGTTGCTCTTCTTAAAATTCCTATTTGACGACCAACAGTTTTTGGCGACTCCGCTGGGGAGAATCATATTCCAGTTCTATAATTTTTCGATCATCTTTTGATCTGGCGACTCCGCGTTTTACTCGAGGGAGAAGGACCCTTGGTATTGAAGACTCTCAGTTTCAGCTTTTGGAGCAGCAGGGTTTTCCTCTTCCTTCCTCAAGAAATAGAAGAACTCGTTCGACGAGCACTCCACCTGTTCAAGAAAGAAGTCCTACGGGTGGTATTCCTTCAGAACCAGCTAGCCCTAATCTTCAAGCTTTGATTCTTGCTGGTGTTGCAGTTCCTCTCCAAGCCATTTTTCAAAGAATGGCGGCGCCATTACCATGGGGTCATCGTGTCGGGCCCCTGGCCCTTACTCAGCCTTTGCATGAGTTACCTAGAGGTAACCGGAAGAACTTCCCCAAGTTCAAAGGCGACGGCAAAGTGCATCCTGATGAACACATCGCAGCTTTCATTGTTGCCTGTGGAGTTCTGGGAGTCGAACATGAAGACGTCTCCGTGAGGCTGTTCGTTGAGACGTTACAAGACAATGCTGCTGATTGGTTCTACCACCTTCCGGCTAACGCTATCACCGACTGGAACACGATGAGAACTCAGTTCGAAAACCGTTTCAAGCCGGCAGAAGATGTGCATGCTTTGCTTGCCCAAATTTCTCAGATAAAGAAAGATTCACAAGAACCCATGAGAGAGTTTGTGGCCCGATTCAACAGACTGATCAACAAGATTCCTGTAAATACTCGCCCTGTTGATCAAATTCAAAAGTGTTTCTTCCTAAATGCTCAAACGCCCAAAGTTAGTTATGCACTAAGAAGGGCTAATCTCGCAACATTGGTCGAGGATCAAACTCTTGCTGTTAGTATCGAGGATGACTTGATCATGTCAGGGAAGTTGAGAAGAGACCCTCCCAAATCTAAGTCTGCTGCCTCTTCCTCTTCCACCCCTGGACTTAATACTGATCCATTAGTTCAGAAACTTGCAAATGATCTTATTGCTATAAAGAAACAATTGGCTCAGCATGCCCCTTATGCAGATGTTCCAAGAAGAAATTTCAGCCCAGAAATCGTTTGCCTGCTTCTCAAACAAGACTAGCACTTGAAGGACCTCCCGTTAAAGTTCCTGTGAATGCAACTTGTGAGGTTGAAGAACCAGATGATGATGAAGACAATGAAGCTTGCGAGGAGTATGCGGAAGAATTTGATGATGAGGTAGAAGAACTTGAGGGATCTCGGGTTAATTTCTTTACCACTGAGGGCATCGATGATGGAGATGATTATGATGAAGTGGTAGCAGACATGAATAGCGAATCATTTGCTGTCATGACTCGAGAACAGACAAAGCAGAGGGAGAAGGTGACACAGCCCATAAAGAAATCTAAGGAGCAGTCGGCAACTATCCCTGTTATTGCAAAAAGGGGATTTCCTATCCCTACTTCATCTGCACCAAAGGTGAGTCCTATCAATCCTGCTACCAAAGTTGCTTCTTCTTTTTCTCCTAAAGTTGATAAGCCTAGAATTTCAAATGATGATGGCCCATCCACTTCTGGGTCTTTTGATATTGTTGATCACCTGAAAAAGACCAAGGTCCAAATCTCAGAAGCTGAGTACTATCAGACCCATCCCAAAGCTTTTGCCAAGATGATTCAATTTGTTAATTCCCATTCCAAGACCACCTCTAAAGGCCTTTTACCTACTCCTCCTTCTGCACCACAGCCCAGTCTGGTAGCTGCTGTCACCTCGCCTGGTGACAAAATTAAACCATTTTATGTAACACTTCTCATAGCTGGCCATAGACTCAGTAATTGTGTCATAGATTCAGGAGCCTCGGACAATGTCATGCCAGCTAAAGTAGCTCATGCTTTAGGCTTAACCCTCACTCGTACTTATGGATCTTGCTACTCTATGGAGAGTAAGGAAGTGCCTCTGGTTGGAAGGATTAAAGATGCACAAGTGGCTTTTGCTGCCTTGCCTGAAAAGAAAGTGTTGGCTACCATCCTAGTAGCAGACATCCCTCCTTCATATGGAATGTTGCTAAGTAGGAACTTTTGTAAAGATGTGGGTGGGGAAATTCAAATGGATTGGTCACATGCCCTTGTACCGGTTAATGGACAAATGAAGAAGCTGCTGCCTGAGAAACAATCTGAGTATATTGTGCAGAAGACGGATGATCCTAAAGCACAAATACTCTATGAGGATATGGGTCATGGTAATTACATGATTATGTCCCCTGATGAAATCCCACCCCCCAAAGTGTCTCCTAGAGATCCTAACGGGGTTTGGATTTTAGAATTTGATGGAAGTTGTTCCTCAGCTGGTTCTGGAGCTGGTGTCCTGCTAGTGTCACCTGAAGGAAGCCTACACCCCTTTTCATTCAAGTTACAGTTCGAGAATACTAATAACACAGCAGAGTACGAAGCTCTCATTCTCGGATTGCAGGTGGCCAAAGAACAAGGTGTAAAGAACCTCCTGGCTCGTGGTGATGCAGAGCTGATTGTAAAGCAAGTCAGAAACCTCTTTCAGGTAAAAAATGGGAGGCTGAAGCATTACCGGAATCAGGTTTGGGATTCCATTGAATTCCTTGATGCTTTCTCTATTGAAGCAATACCTAGGGAAAAGAACAGCAGGGCTGATTCACTAGCTGTCTCAGGGTCACTGCTGATTCCTCATCCTGATTTCTCTCAGGACAAATTCACCATTGAAATGGTCCATCGGCCTAGTGTACCTGACAACACCAATAACTGGCAGGTTTTCAATAATGATCAGCATTTGCTTTCCTTCCTGGAACTCAAAGGTAATTTTGAACAACTGTATTTTGAGGGAAGTGACAACCTGCCTCGTGAAAGTGTGTCCTTTGGCCAAGCTGTCACCCAAGGAGAAGAAACAGATCAGGAAGGGTGCATTAAACTCAAAGGAAACAAGATTCCTAAAGGCTTGGTGAGTTTGGAGGAATTATTTGATAAACATGACAGGTATGTGAAATCTAGAGCTTCCTCTGGGCCTCAACAATCAGCTGAACATGACAAAATCAATATTGGAAGTTCTACTGACCCCAAGCTCGTGAATATCGGAAAATGTTGCACAGCAGATGAGAGGAGAAAAGCAATTGATCTTCTAAGGAGGTATAAGGATGTTCTTGCTTACTCTTATGAGGATCTAAAAGCCTTCAAGCCAAAAGATATGCAGCACTCTATCCCTCTTAAGCCTGGAATTAAGCCTTTCAAGCAGAAACAGAGGCAGTACAACCCCAAAATAGCTGACACCATCTTTCAGGAGATTCAGAAATTGTTGAAGGCTAAAATCATCTTTCCCATTCACCATTCAACATGGATTGCAAATATTGTGCCTGTTAGGAAGAAGAATGGTGAGATCCGCATCTGTGTTGATTTCAGGAACCTGAATCAGGCTTCTCTGAAAGATAATTATCCTTTGCCTATGATGGATCAAGTATTGCAAGCAGTAACAGGATCGGAAATGTTATCTATGCTTGATGGATTTTCTGGATATAATCAGGTAGAGGTTGATACTGCAGATCAACACAAGACAGCCTTCACTACTCCTTGGGGCACCTTTGCTTACAAGAGGATGCCTTTTGGGCTCATTAACGCTGGTGCCACTTTTCAGAGAGCCATGGATCTGGCTTTTGGAAGCTTGAAAGGGAAGTGTATTGTCATATATCTTGATGACCTGACAGTGTTTTCCAAGACAAGAGCGGATCATTTTGATCACCTAGAGACAGTTCTGCTAAGATGCAGAGAGCATGGAATTTCTTTGAATCCTAAAAAATCTGTTTTCTGTGTCACAGAGGGAAAACTATTAGGGCACATTGTCTCCAAGGATGGTATTAAGATTGACCCTGAACGAGTACAAGCTATCCAGCAAATTCCTCTCCCAACCAGTAAAAAGGGTGTGCACTCCTTCTTCGGTAAGATCAATTTTTTAAGAAGGTTCATCCCTGATTTTGCAGAGTTAACTTTGAATATTTCTCAAATGATGAAAGGGAAGCAAACATTTGGTTGGTCTTCTGGAGGAAAGGAATCCTTTGAGGGTATCAAGAGAGCTATCGCTAAAACTCCAGTTTTGGCCTGTCCTGATTTCAGCAAAGATTTCATCATCTATTGCTATGCTACAGATAATACCCTGGCTGTTGTCTTAACTCAAGAAGACTCTAATGAGCATGAACTCCCAATTGCATTCATGAGCTATATTCTAAAGGATCACGAGTTGAAATACACCATGATGGAGAAGCATGCTTTTGCAGTGGTCAAAGCTGTGAAGCAGTTTCGTTTTTATATCCTCAACTCTCACTCCATGGTGCTGGTTCCAGATACAACTGTTAAGTCGATTCTCACACAACAAGAATTTGGATCCAAGAGAGGGAACTGGGTTGCTAAGGTCCAAGAGTACGACATTGATATCAAACCGACCAAGCTGGTTCGTGGAAAAGGTCTTTGTGAGCTCATTGCTGAAGGAGCTAAACATGAGTTGCTGGAGGAGAAAGCTGACATTCCTACTGTTCTGTTCCTTAGCTCAGTCGATGAATGGTATGCTGACATCGCCCATTTTCTCACCTATGGGGAATGCCCCTCTCATTTAACTGCCAAGGAAAAGAGGACTGTTAAATTGAGGTCAGCGCAATATGTATTATGGGAAAATGCTTTGTTCAAGCGTGGCTTAGATGGGAGATTTTTGAAGTGTGTGGACAAGGAACAACAGAGAAAATTGCTCTCAGCTTTTCATGATCAGGCATGTGGAGGGCACTATTCATCAACGGTCACTGCTCACAAGATACTCCGTGGAGGATACTACTGGCCTTCCTTGTTCAGAGATGCATCCAAGTGGGTGGATAAATGTGAGGCTTGTCAGACTTTTGTGGGAAGACCTAAACTGGCGTCGTTGCCTCTCAAGCCAGTTGTGATTGAGGAACCATTTCAACAGTGGGGTTTGGACTTCATTGGTGCACTTAATCCTGCTTCTAGTGCTGGTCACACTCATGTGCTAACTGCCACTGACTACTTCACCAAATGGGTGGAAGCTATTCCAGTCAAGAGCACCACTTCTGAAGTGGTATGCAGCTTCATCAAAGAGAACATCTTGGTAAGGTATGGTGTACCTAACAAGATTGTAACAGATAATGCTTCAAACTTCTCCTCAACTGAGATAATGGATTTCTGCTACGGGTATGGCATCTCACTGGCTCATTCTTCAGATTATTACCCCCAGGGAAATGGGCAAGCAGAATCCACCAACAAAAATCTGGTGACAATTATAAGGAAGTTGGTCAATGAGTCTCAACGAAACTGGCACAAGAAGCTCTATGATGCTCTTTGGGCAGACAGGATCACACCTAAAAGAGCCATTGGAATGTCCCCTTTTCAAGTGGTGTATGGAGTTGAGGCTCAATTGCCAGTGACAGTGGAACTGCCAGCCTTACACCTAATGAAGGCCATTGAGGATACTAGTTTCAGCGATGCTCTGGATAAGAGAATTATGTACCTGCACAAACTGAATGAAGACAGATTGATGGTTGCTGATAGGATATCTGTTCACCAGCAAAAGGTAAAGGCCCTGTTTGACAAGAAAGCTAGGTTCAGAGATTTCCAAGTTGGAGACACTGTGTTGCTATGGGATAAAAGACATGAACCTCGTGGCAGCCATGGAAAGTTTGATTCCCTTTGGCTCGGGCCTTTCAAGATCAGGCACTTTGCTGGTAAGAATTCTTTCTATCTTGATTACATGGATGGTTCTCCCCTCCCACTTCCTTATAGTGGGCAGTATCTCAAGTTGTTCAAGTCCTAGGTGACTAGGGAGTCCTTTGTATATTGCATACAGGTTTTTTTTTTCTTCTCTACTTTTGGTGTGTTTTCCTTTTGTCGTTTTGGTGTGTTGCCCTCTGTATTGGTGTCCTTTTTGACTCCGTTGCCCAATGGATAAGGTACTGGTCTGCTCCCCGATTTTGTCTAAGTTCTTGCCTTGCCTCATTCCTTGAATTTATGCCAAGTCATCCCCAGAAGGAGCCAGCTGTTGTCCACTCAAAATTTCCCCGCACTTAAAAGTGAATTTTCAAAATTTTGAGTATTGAATGTCTTCTCTGTTGTCTTTGAAATGTTAAAAGCCAAGAAGTTGTAACAGATCTGCATTCCTGGGTCATTCTGTGTGTTTCTCGCGTACTTCGCGCATTTACCATTCCAAATGTCCCAAACACTTGGGACTGTTGTCGGCGTTTTGCCGGATTGATCAAGTCGCGTACTTCGGAACTTTTTGACCCAAATGTCCCAAGTCAAAAAAGTGCGCTCTGTTCCAATTTCCCGAAACACCCGAACCGCGTACTTCGCGCTTTCTTGTCCCAAATGTCCCAAGTCAAAAAAGTGCGCTCTGTTCCAATTTCGCCCGAAACACCCGAACCGCGTACTTCGCGCTTTCTTGTCCCAAATGTCCCAATTTCAAAAGTGCGCTCTGTTCCATTTTCGCCCGAAATGCCCCAACCGCGTACTTCACGCGTTTTCATCCCAAAAGTCCCGAAATGCATTTATGCGCCTTCTTCCTGCTTCGCCCGAGCCGCGTGTTTCGCGCATTCGCGTTTCACATGTCCCAGATGAACCAAGGGCTATCCATACTTGGTTTTTTCCGCGAATATGTTGCCTTTAAAATTGGTAGATATGAATTTAATGCGCATTGATTTCCCTTTCTCTCTCCAAAACGGCTATATAACCGTGAGACCCCTTTACGTTTTCACAATGCTTCTTTGCTCGAACCCCTGCAATCTAATTTCCTGCACACAAAACCGTTCCCTACCTTGCAATTCCTTCCCGAGTCTAGATTGTATTTCTCTCTCGCCTACTATCGTATGAAGATTAAATTCCGGGGACAAGAGCAAGTTTCATCGCTAGAGTCTGCCGTTCTCAACATCGGAGCAAAGTGAAGCTCGACATCTCGATTTCGGTGATTTTTGGGTGAGGATGGCAGATGCAAACCCTACTCCAATGGCACAAATGATTCACGATAGCGGTTTGGCCTTTGCTGGCGGTTTCCCGATCTCGGTACAGTGTGCTGATACCGTGCTTTCATGCGGAGCTCATTTCGACCCCGCCTCGAGCGAATTGACCAATATACACGGGGAACTCATTGCCAAACTAGATGCTGCCGCCATTAGCACTGCTCTGAGAATCCCAGAGATGGATAATGCCATAGTCGTTTCCTGGGATCAAGCACAGGCCCTGTTCAATCAGGACAGCGACAAATACAAAGCACGGGTGGCAAAGTCCTGGCTGAAGAACCCTAAGAAAGGAGCTTCTCGTCTGACCAAAACCCTCTTGCGGGCAGATTTCAATGAAGAGTTGTCCGATTTCATAATTCTGCTGGCTCGGGTTATGGGTTTGCCCACTACCAACGAATTCCATTTCTGGATGTGTCCGCTCATCAGTATGGTGTGCGAAGGAACGCAGAACATCAACTGGGCAGAGATCATCAGCATGAATTTGGCGGAGCAACTGTCCAACGTGCAGCAAACGAAGAAGTTCTATATGACTTCGTACCTGATGTACACTCTGGCAGCATCAAGGTAGTGGTTTGGTTTCTCTTACATAGATGAACACAAAGATGATCCAATATATGCATACTGCCCGCAGTTCACCCTGGAGACCAGCAATCGTAACTTCAGAAGGGTCAACGACGCTTTCACCATGTACGTGGTCAGGCTGCTCGAAGGCGATACTGCCAGGAGGTTTTCTGATGAAGCTATGACTCTGATATCGCACTACGGTGCCTACTTCATCCAGTTCAGAAAGTTCTCTTATATCAGGTTAGCCGGCTATGAGGGCTCCCCTCTGAGACTGCCCATGTTCTGTAATGATAAAATGGCCTTGATAGAGATATGCAGGCAACTAGACAAGTTGCATAGAACCTGCAGGGATAAGAGGATCACTGGTTTACACTTTCCCATTTCTTTGGGAAATTATACTGCAAAATAGCCCCTGGTTCCCAAAACGGTTCACTTCTTCAAGCCAAGGACTTGCTTCGACTTGAAGAGGTTCATTGGGCAGAACATCAAAATAGTCTATCATCATAGAGTTGATACAGAAGACTATTGGGCTGATTGTGCTGATGATTTTGAGGCTAGAAGGAGGCACTATGGCAGATTCTCCTTGCAATTAATTGAAGAACTCGGCCTATATCAAGTTCCTGAAGGGCTAAAGGATGACAACTCTGATCTATACTCGTATGAGTATGAAAATGTGGTTATGCACACTCCTTTAGAGGACGTGGATTGGAACAGGAAAGAGAGGGACGACCTGGCTGAGATCCTTGCTCCAGTTTTGGTCAGGACTAGGGTCTGGTTTGACAGGAAAGTTCGAGAGTTCAGGAGGCATTCAGGAGAATCCTCTTCTAAGGACGCTTCAACACCGAGAAGAGAAGCATCTATTCCAAGGTCTGAGACACCAGTGAAGACCCCTCCTGCCTCATCAACTCAGGGACCTGCAGAATCTACTCCTTCCTCATCCACCCAGGTATATAAGAAGAAACTCAAAGAAGTAAAGAAAGAACCTGTGGAAGAAGATCTCCAGGAAAAACAGGCAAATTTGCCTATAGGGCCAGAGAACATCATTGTTCTTAGTGAAAGTGAAGAAAGCGAAATGCCAACCCCTGCAAACGCTCCTGAAGACCCAGCTGATAAAGATAAAGAAGTGCAGAGCACCGAGCTTCCAGGTGCTGTAGATTCTTCTACCACAATTGCCTCCAGTGCCCCGCCCACATCTCAACTCGAGTCAACAGCTGCACAGACCTTGAGTGTCATGAGCTCCCTGTCTCTTGGTCCCCTTGCCCCTCCTACTGATTCCTCTTCCTCTTTCGCGTGGGTGCAACCTTTGGTCGACAAAAAGAAGAGAAAATTCTCCTCTCAAAGCTCGGGATCAAATTTTGATGCTGTCGCAACCTTGTTGGGCACCACTCCTTCTCGTGCCAAGAGAGCCAAAGTCACCTCCAGAATAGTGTCTGATGCTCAAGGTCAGCAATTCCTGGAGATTGCCAAGCCTACAACGGATAAATCAGAGCAGGACTTGCAGGCATCTGACTTGGAGCTCTCGAGAATCCCAATGGGAGAGTCTACCCCTGAAGGTGAAATTCACAACCTCCAGGAAACAGTCACAAGAGTCATTGGGAGGGTAGAAAAGGGCCAGCAAACTATTGAACAGTTGGAAGAACAGGCCCAAGTTCTCACAAGTTTCATCAAGTCCCTTTTGTCTAAGGACAAAGTTTTGGACCCTACCCCCTTGACTGCTCTCCCACCTCCTGTAATTCTAAGCCAAGATGAAGTGCAGAGTATTAAAGATATGCACAAGCATTCTGTCTATGGCAGAGCTATTGAAGCCATGGTGGAAGACATGCTTGTTGCTGGGTTAAACTTCATCGATGAAGCTTTCAAACTCCACGAAAAGGTGAGCAATATGCAACTGAAGCTCTCTTCTACTATCAATACCATGGATAAAGAGCTCAAAATCTGGAGCAGTTGCATAGTAGACCTTCGCCTTATGGGACAGACAGACGAGAACATTTTGCTGGCGAATAAAGTTTTTGATGATGCAAAGGACAATCTGTCGAAGTCCTGGGTCTACAGTGTGGATTGGAAGATCAGAGTCTTGGAGGAGGCTTTGGGAGAAATGAAAAACAGCTGGCAGAAGGGTGAAGCCTTCAAGACATTGGTTGTCTCGGCTTTCAAAGATATACATTGTCATCTTCAAGATGAAACTTCTGGTGCGCCCCTTTCCTTACAAGAGATCAAAGCTCAGTTCAGAGCTTTTGTAAAAGACAATTTATTCAAGGAAAGCTCCATCTCCAAAGAAAAAATGAAGGAGATCTGCTCTCTTCAATCTACCATCGAAGAAGCAAATAAAGATTATCATACTCATGTCGAGTTTGATAAAGAGATGGAGAAGTGTCTAGGATTTTGGACTCAGTCTGCAGCCAACACGTCAGTTCCCCGTGGCAGAGACATAGCCGAGGCGTTGAAGAGATTCAGACAGCGGATTCTGAAGTCAGTGGGTCCCTCTCAGTGATCGGACACCTGTCTTCTTCCTCAATATTTTCTCTTCTTCCCTTTCTTTTCCGTTTTCTTTGTAATAGGTTGAGAATCTTTGCGAGTTGGCGAGTCCTTAACTATTCTTTAGTTAAAGAAGCGATTCTACAAAAGTAATCGACTTGTAAGCTATATAATGGTATTTTCTACGCCATTCGAAGGAGGAAGAACTTGGCATATTTTCTGGAAGTGTAAATAGATCAGAGAGAAATCAATACAAAAGGGCTTTCCATTCATTGTCTATCTAATCTTTGTTATCTCTGTGTTTTCATTTAATTTCGTGAAGATCATTTGTTTCTAGTTCGTTAGTCTCACTGATTGCATATTTTCAAATATTGCGAGTATAGTGATCTTGTACAACCAAGAAGGAACTTTGTGTCCTTGATTAATGAATCTGAAGAAGGTTATTTACAGAACTTTGTGTCTGGTAATCTCATCTTGTTCATCCAATGCAAACGATCTTGTTTTAAATTCACTGCAACTTCGCATACATAAAGGATTATTCTGCTATCTATAATTCTGCATGTTGCTCTTCTGCTCACTCTCGTATTCCCTTTCCTCAGTCCTTTTGTAACTGATGATCCTTGTGGAAAACACTTTCGTAATATCCAAGTTCAACCATAAAATCATGTTTTGTATATTTGTAAATAAGTTCGTTTCTGAATAAGGGAACCTCTCCCATTAAAGAGGAGGGACTTCTTGTCCCCTGACTGTTGCTCTTCTTAAAAGTCCTATTTGACGACCAACAATAACAAAGCATGAAACTTGCAAAATTTCACAAGTATTCAATGGCTTTGTGAAAATATCTAACTTGATCTTTGGTTGAATAGAACTTAAGATAAATATCATCATTTAGAAATTTCTCTCGAATGAAGTGCATATGAATCTCTATATTATTTGTTCTCTAATGTTGAACTAGATTGTTTGCAAGAGAAATATAACTCTGGTTGTCACATAGAAGAGTAGTGATTCCTTTGACGCCCATATGGAGTTCATCCAACAATATTTTCAGCCACATGGCTTGTAACACCCATGTTATGATCATCCAAATTAAGGGGAAAAAATTAAAACATACCCTTAATATACAATTAATGTTATTAATGATTAACATTATTATTTAGCTTACTACTAAATAATCCAACATTATTAAAATATTCATAATCCATCTAATAACATACAATAACCATGTACAGTTGTAAGGGTATATCCAGATCTCCATGATCTCCTTAAGTCACTCTAACCGAGTGTGTATACTTTGTATACTTGGTTAAACCTTTTGAGTTATGAGAACTATGTGCATCTCCTAAGTGCCTACCTGGAATACATTCATGCAACTTCCATCTGATATCCAACACTAATAAATTAGGGGATTAGTGAATAAATAATGTAGTCAGCTAATACATTACTTTGGCCAAAGTTTCAAGCATTGCTTTGCAAGCTTAGTTTCGAGACTGCACACTAG
Organism: Taxus wallichiana var. yunnanensis; assembly: GCA_018340775.1. NCBI lineage: Eukaryota > Viridiplantae > Streptophyta > Pinopsida > Cupressales > Taxaceae > Taxus > Taxus wallichiana. Next base: position 565,085,104 of record CM031234.1, read on the forward strand.
CCTACGAAACTTGTCTTCCATCACCACACAACCATCTCAATATAGTTATTTGGATTTATTGTTGTTTAATAAGGTGAATTAGTTAAGAAGAGGGAGATTCCATTATTAGCTCATTTCCCTAAATGAAGAGAATCTCATCCGTACCATCTTAGGATTCCTATGGGAAAGATAGGGACCACGTAATGATTACCCATCATTACGTCCTCACTACCCTTCCCGTAGCCATCCTAAGTTGGCATGAAGCTAAGATTCTTTTAGCAAGTCGTTTATAAAGTGTATTCTCAGAATACTAATAGGTTTCCATAAGAGGGTCTTAGTAACTCAATGAGTTACTAACTATTATTAGTTCCTCTTATCGTACTTTTAACAACTTAATAATTGTTGTTAGGTGTAGGTTAATCATTCGTTATTCATCCCGAGTCATTTGAATACATTTACTCATCATGATTAGTTCATTATTACTATAAAGTACATATACATCTTTATTTTTTTCCATTGTTTCCTTTTGGTTAATATGTCGGTATTCATTTTACTTTGATTATTCCATCTTAATTAATGAAATAAAAATAATCACATAACTTAAGAAATTATTAGCTTAATTCATAAATCAGCTTTACAAATTAAATATCTACATGTAAGAGAATTCATATGACCAAATTACAAATGAGAGACAAATATCCCAATCTCCATTAATAATGATTTACAATAATCAACAAGAATGATACATTGGGCCATAATGCCCTTTTTAAGATGCGATGATATTTCAATCACACAAACTAATTTATTACAAATAATCCTTTCAAATTTAATTCCAAATAAAATTATGACGCAAAATAATCACATATACTAATCCAAATGGTTACTTCAAGTATGTGGGAATTTCCTACAAAACAGTAGGAGAGAGATATATATGGGTCAATTCATATGAACTGACATGAGTTCGCATACTCTTATTCAATGATGTAATTATAATGAGATAATAAAATAAGAGATGGAATAAGATCTATCTTTAATCAATGAGATATAATGTAAAACTCTATAGTTTGTAATATGAAATCTGCCTTATAACATATCATAATGAAACTTCATAATTATATAAAAACATTATGTCCATTGTTAATACAACCATCCTATTATAACTTAGACATTTAGACAATAATGGATCATATACTGCATCACAAAACATCAATTACAAATTTAATAACTCACAATATTTTCTAACTTCCCATTATTAATGACACCTAGAATGTTCATAATATATACGGTCAATAACAACAATGAAACAACTCATATTTAGCGAGTTAAAATTTATAAGATTACAACAATCAATCATATCCCAACTAGAACCTAAATTAAGCGAAAGCGTAGACCCTTAAATTCCACTTTTGCAATCTTATTTCCAATGCATGCAAATAACTCTCATTCTTACCAATGCCATTATAATTAGTGATTTCTACTAATAAACTAACATTTCTTACCACTTTGGCCAATCAACAACACTTTGTTGATTACCTATCCTCTTTCGCATTCATGATGCCACTTTACGACTTAATTGTAAGTCAAAATCCTATTCCAAACATACAATTAGTGATTATTAGATAATTAATCCTATTTTACCCTTGTTTTGGTCAATATACCCTATTATTGACTCACTCCTCTTCCAACCACTCAAAATCACCCCACTTCACTCCACAACATCTTAGCAATCTGTAAAAGCTTATCATAGCCTCCTAATTAACCTTATGTAGACACCAAATTTGTGTCTTACGACCCCCGTGCCCCGCATCTCATTTTTCGCAACCTAACCTCATCACCTAAACCTTACACAATTATTTATTAATTACCTTATAATTAATAAATCCACATCGCCATACCTACCACCTCATTTCGCCACCTCATCATGACCTAGTCCTAACCCTAAACTAACCTAATTAATACCTATAACTTGGTCTACATCCACACCCATAACAAAATGACTCCTCACCCGCACCTAAAACCAACCTCGTAATGACTTGACCAAGCCCGCAACTAATCCCTCGGGAGAAAAGGAGGGAAAGTTGGCTATTTTACTAAAAATAGCCCACTTTGACCTGACCGATACCGGTTCCTACTCGACCGCCGTCGGTTATGTAACCGCCATCGGTTCCCTGTAAATGACCTCCCCTAACCAAAAACAAAGTGTGGGATTTTCATTTGATCAGAAGGAGAAGTCATTGGAAGGATCCAGAATTTTTACTTGGCTGAACAGAGACAAGTGAAGGAAAGAGAGGAGTTTGCAGAGAAGGACATCAAGCCTAAGACTGCAACTAAATAACCAGAGCCCAGTGACACTCATCCAAGCATCAGGAGAGGAGATAGCTCATCTCGGATTGTCAGACCATCCTACCTGAACCCTGCCTTCGGCATCACAGTCCTTGAACCTGCATTTTTCATCAGGAACTAGTAAGTAAGTCTTATATGTTCTTTTAATAATATTTATTGGATTTCTGAATCACAGTAATTACAAGTCTACTCCCAGATCCACTACCCGGTAACACTCTCCATCTAACTTACATTCCTCTACCCCTACATTGCCCCAAGAACAGCTCCCATACTCTCTGAGTCTTCTCCATCACCTCATTACCTATCCTCAGTCATTTTACCAGCCTTATAAACACCATAGCTATCATATAGCCAACCTTCACCAAACCCCTTAAAACACTACCCCCACCGGTATCGGTTATCATCAACCAGTACCGGTGACAGTGACCGGCATCGGTCACTGTGATTCAAAACCAAAAACCAGCCTTTCCTCTACTTGTTTCAACGAGGCAATTAAATTGTGATTTTACAATAATTTGTGTTAATTCATATTAGCAGGGGAACTGACCACCTTCGAAAGGAAGTTTTATATTTCCTGGGCCCAAGGTAGTTCCCTCATTTATTGTCTAATTAAAATCTAGTGGTCTTGTATTCTTACTTGCAGGTAGTCCTTCCAAGACAAAAAGGAGTTCTTCGCAGTCGATCTGATCTTTCTCTACGGTACGCGCACACCCTCTTGACATTCAACAGGTATTCCTCCTAGCCCTAACCCTTATCTATTTCTCAAAGGAATGAAAGGATAGAAGCAACTCTATTCCAAAAGCTAAAACATTTTGTGCGAAACATTTTGGCATGCCCGGTGGGACCCATTTCGGGTTTCTTTCTTTCTTGCTTGCTTTCATATAGGGAGCATACATGCTGTTTTCTTCTTCTTAAAATTTCACACGATATTTTGTTATATTTGGTAAAAGAATTTGTCTTGCTTTCCCAGCTTTTACATTAGTGAAAGTCATCTTCTTTGCTTCATCGAATAACATTTTCAATTTGGGTTTAAAACACGTGCATCCCATTTTTGCGTGTTGTTTTCAATTCTAGTGAACGTAGAATAAGTAACAGGTCATACACGTGGGGGTGATTTCCACGGTATTGATAAGAAATTAATCTTACTTTCACTGCACAACACGTACCGAATCACTTCACAATTAACACAACAGCTCAAAACATCCCCCCTTTTTCCTCCGCCCGATTGAGGTAACCTTATAGGCCAAAACAAACTTCACATTTCCCCTAAGTCTTTTGTTTAGGATTCTGACATCATTCTGCGTCTAAGGGCATAAGCTCAAATTGATAAAAACTAATCCTAGGGTTAGTCTGTTAATTTGCTTGTGTATCTTGCTTGTTTTCAGTTCTGTTTCTCTGTCATACACTGTTTTTTGTGATCACTTCAGAACAGTTTGGTAGGCATACTAAGCACTGTTAACCCCAAATCAGTAGCTTCTTACAGTTTCTTATACCAGTCCTATTATACCGACATCGGTTAAGTGACCGATGCCGGCTACAGTATAACCGACATCGGTTAGCAGACCGATATCGGTTACAGTCTTTTACAGTCCCTGACAAACCAGCAACCTACCAATTTCACCATTCTGAGGTTGTTTCTGTTCCTGATAGATTGAAACCCTACTGTGTACTCTTGTCCATGGTTGTTATCACTCGGAAGCAAGCCACCGCCATGGTTTCACATGCCTGCTCTGTGCCTTTGCCTGAATCACCCCCTTCACATTCTATGGGGAACCCTACGGACACTAGTGAGGTTCCTAAAATCCCTGTAGGAGATAAGGAATTTGCAAAATTTTTGGACGCTAATCCTAGCACTGTACAATATTATTTGTCTCATGCCCCTGACCGTACACCCGATGGTTAACTCCTTGTTGGCATGCCTATTAGTATAGCTACTCAGTTAGCTCCTTCTCCACCTGATAACTCCGCTTTGCTTTACGCATCCTTAGCCCGTCTCCCAATCCAGCGGCCAGGGGTTCATACGACCATGATTGGCTTTCCTTTGGTTGATCTTGGGCCCCACATATCATTACCACCATTGCTCCTACCTCGTATCTCTTCAGATTGCTCCTTTCATGACTTGCTCTTTGTCACCTATCCACTCAAGCTTTCCTTCTCAAGCTCCGCCCACCTTTTCATTTCCACACACGTATCCGGTGACCTCAACATCTTATATAGGACATCCCTATTCGGGCCGCCTCAACACATTCGTCCTCCATACCTTATCAACATTTAACGCCACCATTATCTAGTGGAGGCCCTTGGCCCAATCTGCCTCCGTTTACTGCAACCGCACCATCATCTCATCCAACCACGGATTTCATCAAACAAATGATGGACAAAATGTAAAATCTGGAGGCTTCTATTTCAGGAAGTCATAGCGCCTTGACATACGAGCAAGTTTGTGGGAGCCTATCCACCCTTTTGTCCCCCTTCATTCATATCCTCCTCAATGGGAATTACCAAAATTTACTCGTTTTAATAGTAAGGAGGATCCTCAACAACACTTGCGATCATTTAGACATGCCTGCTATCTAATTGCTCATGATGATGCCTTACTACTCCACACCTTTCCCATGTCCTTATCAGGACCCGCCTTGGAGTGGTACAGTGCTTTAACCCAGCACTCAATCTTCTCTTTTAACCAACTAGCCCAATCTTTCTTGGATCATTTCTCCATTAACATTGCCAAGAAAGTATCTATCACCGACCTCTATGCCATCCGAAAATTTGAAGATGAATCTATTGCAGATTTCGTTGGACGATGGCGGGGCCTTATCAACCAACTTACATATGCCTTGCCTCAGGCCGAACTTATCGAACTTTTACGCGGGCCTGCGCTAAGCACATCTCTCCTACCCTCCAAATTCAAACTTTCCGCACATTTGATGAGGCCTTTACTATGGCTCGAAAACTAGAGATTCGAGCCTTAGAGGAAGAGAAATTGCGGTTGCGCAACAAAAACCCCAATTTTCGAACCCAAGATTCCACCAACAAACCTAACACCACCAATCCTCACACATCGACTGCTTCGAAATCAAAAGGAGCTGTGCACGCGGTGATGGTCAAATCCCAACCACCGTCTAATACCCCGCCAAAAACCACCTATAAGTATAAAGTGGAGCCCATCAACTACACTCCCTTGGGAGAAACTTATGGTGTCATCTTGGAAAAATTGCTTAAAGTAGGAGCCATTACCTTACCTCCTGTTAAACCTCACTCCGGGTTTGATTCCACCCGCACCATACCTTCTTGGTACAAAGAAAATGACTTCTGTAACTTTCACCGCGTAAAGGGACATAGTCACGAAAACTGCAAGATGTTGAAAAACATAGTGCTAGGAAATGGTTGATGCAGGGATATAACCCTCGATAATCCTAATGCCCCCGCTAACCGAAATTTGAAAATCTTCAACAAACCATTCCCGAACCACTCATCTAGCAGTAATGTAAACCAAGATATCTTAGCCGAGGAGAGTGTTCATGAAATCCATGCAGTTTTCGACTCCCAGCCAAAAGCCTCTATCGAAAAAATTCTGAATCAAGCCTCTTCACTAACGCAGGAACCCGAACCCCCTTCATCACCATCAAGACAAGACAAAATTCTTAGCGTTCCTTTACCCATCGAGGAATTAACCACCCAGAGGTCTCTTCTCACAGATGAGCCTTCTTACACCACATCCTTGCAAGATCTGTGAGTGGATGTTATCTAACTTATCTATTTCCCAAACATCTCCTTCTACAATTCTTCTTTATACAAGAGGAAGGCTCGCCACTTCTTTTGTCATCCTTAGGACGAGAAACCTCTTGCACCAACATCACCAAATTCTTTAATCATGACGGATCCTCTCAAACATGCCCTCCTACCTATCAGTTCTTCATCACCTAAATCTTTTCAATGACCGATTGACCTCTTAACACCCATTGATACGAGTGCCTCATCTACACCTGTATCACACCCATAGTGGATCGGAATCACAACCCACCTTTCTTCCATACAAAAGTTCCTATTCACGGGCGAGGATTGTCATCCCTTAAGAAGATAGCGAGTCCTATGGGAACGTTTGAGTACCCCCTATTCTACTCAAATGCAGATGACCGACCAGACGCCTCTACTATATACCCGAAGTGTTTACAGAAGCTTAAAATGCCTATATCCTCATCTTCACCCCCTCATCACTACCAAGTACCTCATCCACCTCTATTAGCCTAACCAAATCTTGCCCTACGCTTGGGACCTCACCAATACCCAGTTTAACACACCCACCCAAACGACTAGATTTATCTAAAAATAAAGCCATCCATCCACTTAGGAGACAGACTCAATCTCCTCAACCTATGCCTCTATCACAACTAAAACCATCGTCGTCACACCTACCTTCCATATTGGGACCTCATCACTCCACCTTGCATCAATATATCATACCTCCGCGTTTTCTTTAAAACGACCTACGACTTTGCACCCATACGAGAGATCCAAGGGTATATCAACACCATCATCCCGCGTATCCTGTCTCGCCTATCAACCCTAAACAAATTCCATCATCAAAATATTTGTTTGCTGTCACTCCTATTGCTCCGTGGTTGTTTTTGATACCACATCATCGGTGGCCTCATCATCTAACCAGCTAAACATAGCTTCACGTGCCAAAGAAGCCACGTTTAGTTAAATCCCATTATCAAAATCCCTTGGCTAAACCGCCACCCATACAAATCAACCATACCCCGTCATTACCAAAAACTACCCAGTCAATAGCTTCATCTTCCTCTGACTTTGACCCACTCAAAGGGTCTTACGCCAAAATCCTTGCTATATTGGTGGAGAATGCGACCATTTCCCTACCCCCACTTAGACCTTATGATCCTATAGGTTATGATGAGTCTAAAATCTGTGCTTACCACCGCACACCAGGACATGATGTAGAAGGATGCAAAGCGTTGAAAGCCATACTTCATCAGTCACCTCTCTCAGACAGAAAGGTTAAACAAGACAACTTACGAAGGGAGAAACCTTTAGCTTCAATCTCCTCTCCTATACCACCTGTCCTCGCTTCATCAAAATCTATCATTATTACAACCCCACCTCTCGAAGACCATGACTTATCCCTACCATCCTCCTCCTCTCGTGTTCACGAGATCAACATGATTAGTGTTGCCACTCGAGGGCAGAAAAACAATGGGAAGGTGAAAGAAAGCACACCTGCGGCCTCTCTTTCTCCGTCCACCATCCCGATCGCACCACCACCTAAAGTGGTTATTCGTGGACCCGCCTACCCCGTCTCTAATGGAGTTGCCCACCGAACCATGATCAAACAGCTTCACCAATCACCTGTAAAAATGACACTGTATGATCTCATTCAGACTTCTGAATCTCATCGACAAGCTCTCGTTGACATCCTCCAAGGGATAGAGGTCTTACCTAATGAAACCTTACTGTTACCTCCATTCTAACACCCAATCACGTTGCTTCGCTCACCAAACAACCTATCTCCCCAACCACTTCGCCTCTCTGCTCTACAACAAGCCGCCATGTCGGTTTCTCGAGAAGACGAAATTGTTGACTTTGGTGCAGAAGATCCTGACCTTGCTCTTTTCATCTCAGCTTATGTCCGGGACATTCGGGTGCGTTGTGTTATGGTTGATGGGGGCGCTAGTCTAAACATCATCTCTTCAAAAGCCTTCCAACAACCAATGAATATCCCTTCTAGCTACATGAGTGCCAACCCCATCATGTTGCGGTCATTCAATGATGCTATTACTTCTACCTTAGGCATCGTGATCCTTCACATTCATGTAGGACCACGTACTTTACCCGAACTCTTCTATGTCCTTGAGGGAGAGTTCCAATACAATATGTTGTTAGGCCGCCCTTGGATCCGGGCTATGGGATGTGTTCCCTCCACCTTACATAGATGCATAAAATTTGAGTACGAGGGGAAGTCCTACACCATAAAAGCTGATCCTCCCCCCTTCAAAACCTGCAATATGTTATATCGCCCTAACGATGTGCTTGTACCGGTCAAGACACCCATTCGTCCAACCCAACCATCCACTTCAACCACACCTCTACCATCCACTTCAACAGCACCTACACCTTCAACCAATGAAACCGCCGTCGCAAATACCACTTCCTTTCCCGCAGCTAACATCCCAACCTCCGACCCCTTAGTAGATGTTTTTCAACGCCTTACGCTGGGGGAGTATTGCCTATATAACGTTAGTTCTTTCCATACCCCACAGGAGTACGGACAGTTACATGCGCATCCTACCTATGACCGTCGCGTGGGGGAGGTAATCTCTTACGGACCACCTAATTGTCACACCAACCTAACGTATGGGGGTGTCGACGCATCCTCCGTTACCCCTGAACCTCCTCTTGGTGTGGTTCCTTTCCAATCCGATTTTCAATACCTAACAAATCGTCATTTCGCCCTCACCTTCTTGACTCGCTGTGCTTGGAAAGGCTTTGGTTTTGGTCTTTATGAACAAGGCCGACATACAATCATTCCCGTAACTACATGCAAGCACAATGATCATAGTGGTCTCGGATTTCCTGAAACACTTACACCGAAGGAACCTCGTGTCAGTTGTCTCCTGGAAGATGACGACGTCACCCCTACCGAACCATCATCACCCATTTTGCCATCGTCACCCACAGAGTCGATAGATCCTGAATCTATCCCTCCTAACTTTTTTTTTTCATAAATGCTATCTTCCTAGGTCCTCTCACCTATCAACGCGATAATGAGGACCCGTCTTCTCTTCCCTTTCTATATCCAGACATGATCGAAGAGGATTCGCCTTCAATTAATGTTGTTGAGTGCCAGGATGACTCTATCCTCACTTACCTTGGTGCGGACGACTCCTATATTCAACGCGCCTTACCGTCTGAAACTCAAACCATGTTGAATGAGTCGACTATAGAAATCAACATCCACACAGAGGAGGATCCTCACATTGTGAAGATCGGACAATCCCTTAACACATTATAACAAGCCGCCTTTATTACCTTTCTCTCGTACCGCAACCAAGCTTTCGCTTGGTCTCTGTTGACATGCCAGAATTGATCGACATTGCTGTCCATAACATTACCACGAAACCCGATTCCAAGCCGTTAAACGTAAACCGAGAAAAATGCATCCACGCATTGCCCTCTTGGTCAAAGAAGAACTTCAACGACTCCTTTCTGTTTCCTTCATTTTACCTATTGACTATCCTCAATGGATTTCTAATATCGTACCTGTCACTAAAGCGACGGGGGGACTTCGAATATGCACGGATTTCTGAGACCTTAACCTCACTTGTCCCAAGGATGACTTCCCCCTACCAAGTATTGATCAACTTGTTGATCTCATTGCACGGTCATGAGATGCTTTCTCATGGATGGCTTTTCGGATACAACAAAATTTTGGTAGCCCCAGGCCGATCACCATAAAACGCCTTCATAACTCCTTGGGAACCTTTCATTATCGTGTCATGCCGTTTGGCCTTAAGAATGCTTTGGTGCGACCTATCATGGGATATGAATTACATTTTTCATGACATTATGCACACTATCCTTGAGGATTACGTCGATGATCTTCTTGGCAAATCTAAACATCGCAGTGAACATCTCGATGTTTTAACCATTATTTTCGATCACCTGTTACAATATTCTGTCCGTCTTCAACCAAAGAAATGTGTCTTTGGTGTCCTTTCGGGAAAACTTCTTGGTTTTATCGTCTCTTTGCGTGGCATTGAGGTCGATCCATCTAAAGTCAAAGCTATCCTAGAAATGCCCCCACCCAAAAACCTCAAACAATTACGTAGTTTACAAGGTAAACTTCAATCTATCTGGCATTTCATTTCCCAACTCTTGGATTGATGTCAACCTTTCCATCATCTGCTTAAAAAGGACATTGCCTTTCAATGGAGCGAAGAGTGTCACCAAGCCTTTGAAGCTCTCAAAGCCTATCTCTTGCAGCCACCCGTGCTTATCCCACCTCAGGACGATCGCCCTTTCTACCTTTACCTTTCCACCACCAACGACGCTTGTAGGAGCCATGCTCGCACATCGTGACTCCGAGCATTGAGAACAAGTCATTTATTATATAAGTCTTACTCTCGTGGATCACGAGACTAGGTATACACATGTAGAAAAGTTGTGCCTAGCCCTATTATTCATGGCCACCAAACTCCGACACTACCTCTTGAATCACAAAACTTTCGTCATCACCAACACGGACCCCATCCATTATATGTATGCCAAGCCTCATCTAAACCAACGCATCGCCGATGGCTTATGCTCTCTGGCGACCTCGACCTTGAATTTATATACGGAAGTCAATCAAAGGACAAACCATTACTAACCAACTCGCGGAAGCCCCTTTACTTGGGGAGCAATTTACCAATTTTAATTTCCCCGACGAACTCATCGCCACTCTTTCACTCAGGGAGGAGCCCTATCCAATGACCCTCTTCTTCAATGGATCCAAATGCTAGCGTGGTGGAGGAACCGGCGTTGTTCTCATTCCTCTTGACGTTGAGCCTATGCCTCTTTCATTCGGCTCGATTTCCCTGCACTAATAATACAAGCGGAATACGAGGCCCTTGTTTTGGGTCTCGGGTTGCGTTACACTTAGGAGTCAAATCTATCGGCATTTTTGGTGACTCTCAATTGGTAGTCAACCAAGTTATGGGCATCTACCAATGTAAAATGAGGAACTTCAAAAGTACAAACATTACGTGGATTCACTTCGACCTTATTTACTCGTTATTCTATCCAAACCATTCCTCGCTCCACTAAAAATTTACGGATACTATGACTTGCTTAGCCTCTCAAATTCCTGCCTCACCAACTGACTCTGACATATTCGTCTTGGTCCAACAACTCTTTGCTCCATCTTATTCAGCCCTGGTTGTTTGTATGATAAATAATGTGTCTGCTAATTCGCAGGATATCTGGTATCACCAATTTCACGACTACCTCACAACCTCTGTTCTCCCACTTGACTTAACGAGTACCGGCAAACGTGCTTTTCTTAAAAATGTTTCTTGTTATGTCGTCATGGGGGGACTCCTTTATAAACGTGGCTTTGATGGCATCCTCCTTCGATGTCTAACTGGCGCGCAGGTCACCTATACCATCCAACAAGTCCACGACGGTATTTGTGGTGGACATTTTAGTGGCCTTGCCGTGGCCAAACAAATCCTTCACCTAGGCTATTATTGGCCTACTCTTAATAATGACTGCTATGAATATGTTAAGCGTTGTGTTATGTGTCAACAACATGCCAACCTTCAACATACTCCTAGCCATCCGCTATAGGTCGCACGAGATCTTTGGCCTTTCTCACAATGGGGTTTAGACCTTATTGGTGAGATTCACCCACCCTCTTCGCAATGTCACCGATGGATAATCACAGCAACCGAATATTACACAAAATGGGTGGAGGCCATTCCACTCATTTCAACCAAAAAAGAAAAAATCGTAGAATTCGTTAACCATCACATTATCTGTCGTTTTGGTGTTCCTCATCACCTGATAACAGATAATGGTAAATCTTTCAAAAATAAGTTATTACAAGACCTTTGTAACAACTTCAGTATCAAACTTAGCTTCTCATCACCGTACTATCCACAAGCAAATGGCCAAGCCGAATCTTCTAACAAAACCCTGACCAAAATTCTCATGAAAGTTGTTAACGATTCTGGAAGAAATTGGCATGATCACATCCCCTTTGCCCTTTGGGCTTATCGTACTAGCATTCGTACCTCCACTAATGCCACACCATTTTCTTTGGTATATGGTACCAAGGCTGTCTTGCCTCTCGAAATACAAATACCCTCCCTCGAGAATATCTCTTGGGACATTCTCACCAATGATGATTTCCGCCAGAGCGGTTAGCCCAATTAGAGCTTCTTGACGAGCGTCGTCTTACGGCTCTTGACCACCTTCAAATCTATCAAAAATGCATCAAGCGTGCTTATGATAAGCGACTTCATGAGTGTACCTTTAAGGTTGGTGATCTTGTCCTCAAAGAGAATCAACATGTAACCAAACTAGAAAAGAGCAAACGTGGCAAATTTACTCCCAATTGGATTGGGCCTTACATTATCACTCACACTTATGGATCAGGCACTTATCGTTTAGCTTCGCTTAATGGTAAACCTGATCCTGAGCCCCTTAATGCCTCGCATCTTCGACCATTCTACTGTTGAATTTAGTGTTATATCACTTCTTATCTACCTTGTGCTCATCCGTTGAGCTCATTTACCATCGCATACACTTTGTTTCCTACATCTCAAAATCAAACCAAGCTCACATGGTTTGATTATCACCTCCCCTTAAAGATGCCTTCCCCTTTTTAGACTAGTCCATGACTTCAAAGTATCACATGATGACACATTCTTAACTAAACACTTATGGAATTTTCTTGAGTCAAACTTCCTACAAAACTAGATGCTTTATGCCCAACGGACATGTAGACCTCGAACTTATACATAGATCGCTCCTCGAAGGACAACTATATGCCAAACTATTGTTGCTTTATTATATATAGATTGCTCCCCAAAGGACAGCTATACACAAACGCCGCATCTGCCAATATAAATAGACTGCTCCCTTGAAGGACAGCTATACACAGTCAGCCTTTATCAGAAGCTTCTCGCATTGATCAGCTTCGTGAAGACCTCAAGAGTAACAAAATACATATCCCTTTTAGACTTTCCACATCGATCAATCTATATTCAGCAAAATAAAAGCCACATTCAAAAGCACTTTTGAGTCATGGACTTGTCTATTTAGGTTTGGTTCTCTTTCGTCAGGATACTCACTTTATAACAAGTTCTCTGCGCCTCAGCTACATGATCCACCTCACCTCACCATTTGTTTAAACAACGAACCTCAAGGGACGTGACGTATACCCGATATATTGTGATTATACCACTCTTTTCACCTATCGACTTCTCGTCTATGCAAGGTACCTAGGGGTTTAACTTCATTCTATGTTATTATGTGGTTTGTTTGGCTCTTTGAATACGGGACACTTTTGCCTCTTTTGCTCGACTCTAGGATTATGTGTTGACCTTAATCAGGATATGGTTCCCTACCACTTGGGTAGGCTAACTTTCGCTTCACCTATACCTATACCAACATCGCCAATTCCTTACCAACACCAACAACATTACCCTACCAATATCAATATTTTTACCAACCAACAAATTGCCTAACCATACCTAAATTGCCTGAATTCACCTCTCCCTGGTCCTAAGGGAGAACTACATCGGTCTGAGGCCCCTCCTTGCTTTGTGTAAAGGGCTATGTAGGCAACACTTAGGAGACATGGTGTCTCCCAAGGTTAGCTCGACCATCCCCTACCATAACCTATCATGTGTTGTAAATATACATATTTTAGTGTATTTCTTTTCGCCAACATTCATCTTTATCATTTAAAAAAAAAAAAAAAAACAAACATTCACAACATGACCCTTCTTATTATTATAACTCAAATTAACATACATATTCAGGTTTATGTAGATGTTCAACAAATACATCTTCTATCATCGACGCGCAGCAGTCGGCATCCTTATTTATTCTTATACCTTTCTAAAACTCACTTAGACCCTTGCTCCTCATCCCGAACTGGTGATGATCGTGATCATCGACGCCTCTCGCTTGGGCCTCTCCGTCCTCAAAGGCACCATGGCTATTGGTACCGCCACCGATCTTCCAATATCTCCTGCAACATATGAATACGCTCTCTTGCATGGAGGAATCTCGCCTCTAGTCTCTCCGCTCGTGACTCGCAATGCAACAATCTGTTGTCTCATTCACTGCATTTGAGTGATGAACTAAACCCTGCAGACGATCTCTCTCTGCTGTAATCACAAATATGTCGGGACGATCACGTACACCTCGTAGCTCTGCTACCCACCATAATCTATAGGCCTCTGTCGTTCCTCGCATCCATTACCCCGCGATCGGTTGCTATCTCTTCGGTCCTTCGGAGGTGTTGGCCGGGAGGTGAGAATGATGCCTCCGCGTCGATCCTCTTATATGGTCTATAAGCCGGGGTATATCCCGCACAAGTCCAAATTTTCGCCGCATGCAATCTAGAGGAATCCTCTCATACTCACTTGCCCTGTGCCCCGTGATCCACCTCACTCGCTCTACACCCTCAACTCGTCGCCTATGTTCTCTGTTACCATATAGTTCCCGTAAGGCCTCCAAGATATCCGCATCATCACCATCTCCCATACCGCCTATAATACTTGGTGTCACTGTCATGGCACGGGATCTTGCCTCTTGTTCTATCTGGACCCATCGTCTGAATCCCAACCTCTGCACTCCTGTCTCTCCTGACTGGATGGGTCGGCCTATTGGTCGCACGCAAACAATGTGCTCATAGGCCCAACAATGTAATAAGTATGAACAATCCAGTGACGTCCTGTGACTTCGCTGCAAGCCCATAAACCCCTGTATAGCTCCGCCAAATATGCAGGTGCCCATGCAAAAGTCACGTTCCTTTCTATCATTTCCCAAATAATACACATCAATGCTTTTGGAAATCTTCCCCCATCCGCCCTCGGTAATGCATAATACCCCACCGCTATCATTAATACCACTGCCAACCTTGTTGCCTCAGGGTGTGCTGCATACATTATACCATAAGTGAATGTCAAACCTCGCTATGTCAAGTCCCGTGCGTATGGACCAAATACTGCTGTTATTGCTCCCCACGCTGCACTTGGCCCTGCCTGATACACTGGTCTTCCTATAATTGGGATCCTCAAGAGCCTAAACACATCTTCCAATGTCACTGTCATCTCCCCTGTTGACAGAAAAAATGGTATTCTTCTCTGGATTCCATCTCTCAATTAACGCCTGTAACATAACATGGTTACGTGTGATTCGTGAATAATAGCAGAGTCCACTTAATCCCAAACTATTTATCAATGCCCATTTAGCTGGTGTTACATCCACTCGGATCCGTGACAATAAAGCTGACACTATCATTCATCCTGAGCCCTGCCTCCGCCTGCACACATCAAAATGACACACAGCCTTTCAGTAAATCAAATCCCTAAGGGTTTTTCTCACATTCTAGAAATTCCTACAGTAACCGATATCAATTATAGATAATCGATATCGGTTTACTAGCCGATACCGGTTATCTCTAAATGATACCGGTCACTGTCAAAATAATATACAACATGCTTCAAAACATACACCTGCGATAAATATTTTGCCCGTTTACTCGTCTCTATACCTAACAACATACGCGAAACCCCTGCTTACCTACCCCATCACACTCACCCCATCCCAAACCCTTGCCTATCACCTTTTCTTTCTCATCTTTATCTACTTACTCTCCCTCATCCCATTCACAAAACATGCAAGAATCAAATTACAACCAAACAACTTACCTCTTGGGATGCAGCAGCTTGAGGTGGACCCTGTCTTCCCTCTCGTCTCTCCCTACTGGATGCTTCTCCTCGTTCAGCCATGTTCACCACCCTTTTCAAATATAACTTGTCTTTCTACCTTCTGAATCTCAGCCCACACTCACTTTACCTGTCTCTTTCCTCCTTATCACTCAATTCTCTCATGAAATTACTGTCTCGGTCGTCAAAGCAAAATACATTCGCGTATTTAACTTCTTGCATGACTCTAAAAATAAGAACTTAAGTTGCCACCCAAGCTTTTCTATTTTTAGAAAAGCTCATTTTGGAATAACCGGTATCGGTTACCTAACCGATATTGGTCTATTCTCTACCGACGTCGGTTATCTAACCGATATCGGTCACATGCCTACTTTTTCTTAAACATAGTCCTTTCCTTTATTTTCTACCTAATTTTTGTGGCACCCGCCTCTTTTTCCTGCATAACAACACCATTATCCATATTTGTCATCAACATCACATCAATATCTCATCACAATTTCATCAACATCATCTATCTATAATAAAAAAAAAAGGCCATCAACAAAGACATCAAAACCATCCATATATAAACCATGTGAATCAAACTCATCATCTATATATACACACATTCCATTTCAAAAGCCATCAACAAAAGACATCAACACCATCAATATATAAACCATGTGAGTCAAAATCATCATATATGTATACATCAAAGGTTTCAAATATATAACTTGCCCTGCATAGGGGCCTCTATGATCTCATAATAATACAAAGCCGGCACACAGGCCGTAATAACTGTCAAAATCTCAACTCGGCTCGCAGGCCGGTCTCTCATATCAAAAATATAATCGGCTCGCAGGCCGGTATCAACTATACAACCCGTACTCGGCTCGTAGGCCGGTATATACAACAAGATGAATAAATGAATGAATGAATCATATGTGGGCACGCAGGCCTCTATATACATAACCGGTTTACAGACCGGTGCCTATATCCAATGTACAAACAAAAACACCTATCTCCGCTCCAGGGATGTCTCAACTCTCCCCACCGCCCTCAGCTCCTCTCCCTACGGGTCCTGGCGCTGGCTCTTGCCTTCTCCCTGTCACCGACCCACCGGCTGTAGCTACACCCCCCTGGGATCTCTGACTCCGAGAGGTCTCGGCTCTGTGTGCCGCATATGGCTGATAGTCGGCCCGGTACCATCAAGGACATCCTGATAATACCGGGCCTCGCTCTCGCCTCCATATAGCGGGCCCGTGCGACCATAGCTGCTGGGGCTGGTCCCCGACTCCTAATATCAATGGCCCCCCTGGCCCAAGTACACCATGTGCTGTGGGTGTGCGGTGCAGTGGGTGTACTGTGCTGCGTGGGTGCGCGGTGGCGTGACTGCACATACTGTGCTCGTGGCTGTGCGGTGCCGCTTAGTGGTGCTGTGGCGGTGCCTGTGGTGGTGCCTATGGCTGCACTCTGGTGTGCGTGTCGTACTGTGCAGTGCCTAGGCTAGGCTGCCTCGTAAGACACCTATTCGTGCTGTGTGCAGCAGCAAGCTGCCCCTGTAATAACTACACCTGTCCCCTGAGCTGGTCCCTCTCTGCTATAACAGCCGCTAAGTCTGGCTGTACGGGCTGTGCTCTCCTCGCTGCTCTCTCCCGCCTTACCATACCAAAAAGATCCTGTGCGGTGGCGTCGTCCACGGTATCATCTGCGGCCTCTCTGCTACCCAATCTGGGTCCACGGGCTGTGGTGTAGGTAGTGGGGCCTCTACATCCTCCCTCCGGTACTAAGGGAAGGGAGGTGGCTCATCCTGTCATAGCCCCTAACTACCGCCGCATTGCCCTCCAGGGGTTTCGCTCATACTCTCCCGGCCTCCGTCCTGCTATCTAGAAAGTATCTTGGATCCGGCCGCAATTTGTGATCGGGCTCCTCCACGGGGCTGATGACCTCTGTAAGGCCTCCATACAATATCAATGCGGTCACACCTCTACCAAATGACGGTAGTAAGCTACATCCCATCTCGCGAGCACCGCTCGTGGTGGCCCACGACCCCCAACCACCTCTGAAAACCATATCTGTATATCACCTGTGGCCCTGGCTGCTGGGGCAGCCCTACTGGTCGAATACATATGATGTGCTCATATGCCCAGCAGTGTAACAAAAATGTGGAACAAATCCCGAATCGCCTCATCGGCGATAGCCCCACTGACTCTCTGTATAGAATTTGCACTGTATACTTTGGTGCCCAAGCATAACACGTATGCTCCTCCACCATCTCGTGTAGCACCCCATCAACGCACGTGAAAGCGGCCTCCTCTCGAGTTCGGGAGGGGCGAAGCATGTGATGCTATCATCATCAACACGGAAAGCCGTGTCTCGTGTCTGTGGGCATGATACATGTCCCCATAGGTAATGCTCTCACTGTGATAAGTCAATAGCGCGGCTGCATCCCCAAATACCTGTAGAATGCTGTCCATAGCTATCTCTGCATCTACCTGGAATACTGCCTCTCCATCGATCGGCAGTCTAAGGATGCAATACACATCCTCCAGCGTAATAGTCATCTCTCCGGGGGGAGATGGAACACATTGGTCACGGATCCCATCTCTCGATGTGGGCAACCATAAGACTGTGATCCCTATCTATAGCCCTATATCGCTGGACTCCGCCGAGTCCCACCTCGCGCATAATGGCCCACTGCGCTGCGGACACGTGTGGCCGCATCCGTCTCAACAGCGGGGGCATCCTATCCCGCATAGTCAGCTGCTGACGTGCCTGCACAAATCACCCACTTCATTAGACCTACCCTTTCAAACAACAACTACTTTAACCTTCTATACCCCCTTTTACCCACCCGACCACACCCCGACTCTATAACACACACCTACACCCACCTATTTTACCATAAAACCTTTACGATATCCCCTTGCCTTATCTCGCACCCTACCAATCACTCAGCTCTACTCTCGCCATTTACCTATGCCCCTACCAATTTAACACCTCCCCATTCATGCCCAACACCTAATCTATCCTAACCGCACCAACCACACAACCGCCCCATTTTCCCCCACCCACCAATCACCCTTCCTATCAACCTCTACCCCTTCCCTCTTCACCCCCAAAAACACAAAGCCCAACAATAAACACAAAACCCAAACCACTAATAACAAAACACCCAAACAACAACCCAAACAATAACAAAACACCCAAACAACAACCCAAACAATAACAAAACACCCAAACAACAACCCAAACAACAACCAAAACTCAAAACAACAACAAAACCAAACCAACAAAATAAATAATCCTAACTAAGGACCGGTACCGGTCACCCATGACCGCCACCGGTCCTCTCTCCAGCATCTCTCCACCGACGCCGGTCGACATACGACCGACACCGGTCAACCACAAACCAACCTTGCCCGAAAACTTCGTGACCGATGCCGGTCGCTTAGTGACCGCATCGGTCACTGTAAAATCACAGAGCCGAACCCGACGCGGCCCCCAAACCCATTTTTGGCCTATTACTCCCTTTTTACCCATTGAAAAACCCTAAAAACCTACCCACCCTACCGTTTTAGCCTAACTAACCTACCTACCCTCTCCATTTTCCAAACAACTTCCATTTATTCATTCTTTTATTAAAAACATGGATTCCTACCCAAAACCCAAATCTAGCTTAAAAACATTAAATTCACATAATGAGAGGTTTCGAACCTACCGGTATGACTACACGTCGTCGTGGTGGGATAGATGGTGGTGGTCTAGCTGGTCCAACACCTCCTGCTCCTCTTGGCTGTGTCATGGCTATAAATCCCCTCTGCTGGGTCCTCCACCAATCAAATGCTACCTCCTACTCGCTAGGGCCTACCAACCACTCACTTCTCCACTCAAATAGTGCCACCTCAGCCGACAAATTCAACAATCTCACAAACACACCTCAGACAACTAAAATTGGTTTTTAAATTGACAATATGACAATGATAGGTTGTATTTTTCTTTTTATAGGTTTTTTGACCTATAACCGATATCGGTTATGTTGTGCCCTAATGAACCGGTATCGTTCCCTAGCGATACCGGTCATCTATAGCCAATATCGGTTTCATACCTATTTCACCCCAACTCCCACCCTTATCCACCACTCTCTACTTTTTCCCACATCGCCTACACCCACCCTTGATAAATCACATTTTTGACTTCTTTGGCACGACCTACGGCGCAACTAGCCATTTGGCCCGACCCAAGGCCGCCACCAACCATTTGGCCCGACCTAAGGCGCGCAACCAATCCTTTGGCCCGACCCAAGGCCCACAACCAACCAATCAGGCCGCTTGAGGCTGCGACCAACCATTTGGCCCGACCCGAGGCGCAACCAATCCTTTGGCCCGGCCCAAGGCCACAACCAATCCTTTGGCTCGACCCAAGGCCGCAACCAACCATTTTTCCCGACCCAAGGCGCATGACCAATCATTTGGCCCGACCCAAGGCCGCAACCAATCCTTTGGCCCGACCCAAGGCCGCCACCAACAAATCAGGCCCGACCCAAGGC
The DNA here is from genome assembly GCA_018340775.1 of Taxus wallichiana var. yunnanensis. NCBI lineage: Eukaryota > Viridiplantae > Streptophyta > Pinopsida > Cupressales > Taxaceae > Taxus > Taxus wallichiana. The sequence goes on from CM031234.1 coordinate 565,105,417, forward strand.
TGCACCACTCAAATACCTCGCCCAAAACCAACAAATTACAATTTTACCCACCCATCCTGTAGCTTTTTGTTCAATCGAGCTCACCTGTTCGTGTTTTAGCATGATTAGGGTACTTGACTTGATCCGTTGACCAACTTTTCCTAGACCTAGACCGTGACGTTTATCTCAACCAAACCAACCATTTGGTACTGCTGAACATGCCTAAACGTTCCTGTACCTTACTCGTTATATCCCCTGGAGCTACTTCCTATGCCTTGGATACCAGGATTATATCACCCTTGTTTGGATAAACTATCGACCTTTGCCTATGAATTGCTTGTTTGCTCTTCAAATCATGTACCCGGTCGTACTCATCGCATTTCAACGTGCGTCCTTCTTTGGACCTACCCCACCATCTCACCATCATCTCAACACCATTTACCCTTTATCAACTCTATCCACGATTTCACGCTACCTCAATCGTGATAGATTTGAGGGGATTACCTATACCTTACTTGAGGGGTAACCACTTCATATTATTGCATGCTGACTTTACAAGACAAGCTACATGACAATAAGGGGCTAATGTAGACACCAAATTTGTGTCTTACGACCCCCTGTGCCCCGCATCTCATTTCGCAACCTAACCTCATCACCTAAACCTTACACAATTATTTATTAATTACCTTATAATTAATAAATCCACATCGCCATACCTGCCACCTCATTTCGCCACCTCATCATGACCTAGTCCTAACCCTAAACTAACCTAATTAAGACCTATAACTTGGTCTACATCCACACCCATGACAAAATGACTCCTCACCCGCACCTAAAACCAACCTCGTAATGACTTGACCAAGCCCGTAACTAATCCCTCGGGAGAAAAGGAGGGAAAGTTGGCTATTTTACTAAAAATAGCCCACTTTGACCTGACCGATACCGGTTCCTACTCGACCGCCGTCGGTTATGTAACCGCCATCGGTTCCCTGTAAATGACCTCCCCCAACCAAAAACAAAGGGTGGGATTTTCATTTGATCTGAAGGAGAAGTCATTGGAAGGATCCGGAATTTTACTTGGCTGAGCAGAGACAAGTGAAGGAAAGAGAGGAGTTTGCAGAGAAGGACATCAAGCCCAAGACTGCAACTGAATAACCAGAGCCCAGTGACACTCATCCAAGCATCAGGAGAGGAGATAGCTCATCTCAGATTGTCAGACCATCCTACCTGAACCCTGCCTTCGGCATCACAGTCCTTGAACCTGCATTTTTCATCAGGAACTAGTAAGTAAGTCTTATACGTTCTTTTAATAATATTTATTGGATTTCTGAATCACAGTAATTACAAGTCTACTCCCAGATCCACTACCCGGTAACACTCTCCATCTAACTTACATTCCTCTACCCCTACATTGCCCCAAGAATAGCTCCCATACTCTCTGAGTCTTCTCCATCACCTCATTACCTATCCTCAGTCATTTTACCAGCCTTATAAACACCATAGCTATCATATAGCCAACCTTCACCAAACCCACCGGTATCGATTATCATCAACCAAGACGGTGTGATGTTGACCGACATTGGTCACTTTGTGATTCAAAACCAAAAACCAACCTTTCCTTTACTTGTTTCAACGAGGCAATTAAATTGTGATTTTACAATAATTTGTGTTAATTCATATTAGCAGGGGAGCTGACCACCTTCGAAAGGAATTTTTATATTTCTGGGTCCAAGGCAGTTCCCTCATTTATTGTCTAATTAAAATCTAGTGGTCTTGTATTCTTACTTACAGGTAGTCCTTCCAAGACAAAAAGGAGTTCTTCGCAGTCGATCTGATCTTTCTCTACGGTACGCGCACACCCTCTCGACATTCAACAGGTATTCCTCCTAGCCCTAACCCTTATCTGTTTCTCAAAGGAATGAAAGGATAGAAGCAACTCTATTCCAAAAGTCAAACAACGTGCATGCGAAACACCCTAAGTGGTTGATTAAGGCTCCTCACATCTTAATCACTTGTTAATTCAATAATTAGGATTAACAAGCCTTAATCATAATTAGCAAGTCTTAATATTCTTTTTAATTTTAATCCCACATGTGTTAAGATGCAAGTTTTCCTCAAAGGAAAAACTATAAATAATACTAAGTACTACCTTCCAACTTTACACCATGCTTTGATTTGCATCTCATATAAGAAATGTGATTTATAGCCAAGCTCAATCCTTGCATAAAGTATTCAATGGGGTTAGTAGATGGGTATCCAATATGACCTTGTAGTCATTTGGAGAGAACATCTCACCTTCCTTGGAGTAGCAACAAACCCAATTTTATTGCCCTCTTCGATCTATTTAGGTCGATGTTAGTTTAGCAATTCATACATAGTAAGGATGATTTGTAGATTAATGTTTAATTCCATTTAGTTTACATTCATAGCATGCTTTTAAGCTTTGATTATTGATGTTACATTCTTAAAGCTTAGAGTTTGAATATAGGTGGCAATCCTAGTTAGTCATACTATTTTTTTTGTAAATTTTGGGGTGTCTTCATTTGGCATGCCGGTGGGACCTTTACCCCATTGTATTAATTTTTAAATCTTTTTAAAATTGTTTCAACGTTTTTAATTTAAAGATTTCTAGATTAAATTCAAGTTTTTAGTTTACATTCAAGTTTTCTAGTTTAGTTTCAAGGTTTCTAGTGTAGGTTCAAGCTTTCTAGATTACTTTCAAGCTTTGTAGATTAGTTTCTCAAGCTTTTAGATTAATTTCAAAGTTTTTAGAGTAATTTTCAAAGTTTTGTAGATCAATTTTCATTTTGATAGTTGTTTAAAACTAGATTAGTAGTAGAATTTGTGTTTTCATGTTCTTTACAGGATAAAAGGAGGTGAAGTGCTGTCAAAATTTCCTCAAAAGGTCAAAGTTTTGATCTTTTTCAAAAATTCCTTGTCAAAACTCATATTTTGGTCACCTAAATGAAGACTTGCTGTGCATCAAAAGGGGGTGCTTTTGCATCAATGGCCATGCCTGTTCATCACTTTGTATTTTGGACCTTTGTGTGGGACTTATGCCTATGCATCAAAGGGGGCACATGTGCATCAAAAAGGGCGCTTGTGTATCACCTGGCCACACCACACTTACATTAATTTCATAACCTATCTTCCGGAGGCCATAAATTTTTCTCCCAACCTCGAAGCGACTCCATTTTTTTACTTGGAAAGGTATTGAAGTGAATTACAAAATGGTAAGATAAATTTGGGTTTAACAGTTACCAAAAATTTAGGGTATTAATTTTTTAAAAACTAGTCATTTTATAACATATCTAAATACTTTGATGAATGTTGTTTTCCCATGATTTACTTGATGTAGACCAAAGCTTGTGTATGCTCTTCTCTTGCACCTCTTGGTGATCTTGAGAATCAAAAAAAACTTTGATCTCTATCTTTTTAAAATTGACTTAGGGTTTTATGAGTGATTTTGTTTCATGCTTTGTATGAGTTTGGAATAGGGTTTTGTATTCTCTTCTCTTGCACATTTTTGATCTTGAGAATCAAAAGAACCTCTAAAATAATTTTTGCTAATTTGGAGTAAGTAGAAAAAATTATCATTCATTTCTATGCTTAAGGGAATACAATTTCATTTTGGTATGTACATGATCTTTTAGTTTAAGATCTTTTTCACTTGATAAATAACCGAGGCTAAAATTTGTGTATGCTCTTCCCTTACACCTAGCGTGATCTTGGGAACCAAAAGAAATTTTATTCTTTCATTAAGAAGCACTTGGATTAATTGGGAATAAAACTTAATTTTCAAATTTTTATGGTAGTTAATTGATTTACAAGATTTTCATCTAGTTGGGTTACTTGTTGTGTATGCTCTTCTCTTGCACCTAGTGTGATCTTGAGAACCAAAAACAACATTTAATCCTATTTCTATAATATTGTAAATCTTTTTGAACTACTAACCATTTGTGTGAAGGACCTAACTCTATCCAAAGAAAGGATGACTTAAAATCTAATATTCACGTGTGTTGTAGGTTGCCAATGATGGTCTAAACCAAATTTCTTAATCCAAAAGATAAAAAACACACCAACACACCATTCAAAACACCGTATTGTAGGTTTCAATTAAGAGCTATGGCTCATCTTATTTAAAATATAACATAACCCCTTTGGCATAAGCCTTAAGCTACAATAATGGGGCTGGTCCTAGGAACCCTAAAGTAGTTCACGCAAGAGGGAACCTTGTGAATGAAACAAAAAAGTGATCCAACTACCCAATTGACTAGTACACCTTGAAAGATTAGAGTCAAAGTTATTTCCATTGTGACCCCAATGATAGTACAACTGAACGAACTAGTTGCTCATTGTAGTAGAAGGGGTAAAGTAAATCTAGGATACTCCTTGGGAAACCTTGGAAAACCGAGCTTGAGAAGTAAACTTGTGACACATAGAGAGAGAACCACCTAGGAAGCTTTTTGGCTTGGAGCCATTTGTTTTTGACATCGTATTCTATAGAGCTCTCACAAAGTGACAACTTTGTTAGATTCAAACTCTTGTTTTTCAAACAAGGGAAAGAATCTCTTAAAGTTGAAACCATGTGATATTTCATCACAAAATCTATTTAGTGTTACTTTGTCCTAGTTTTTCACTTGTCCTAAGACAAGGTGAAACTCTGCCAAAGTTACACCAAGTATTTTTCACCACCACTTGGTTTACACCTTTGTTTTCTTGTTGCCCATTTTAGGAAAAACGAAAAGAACATACGTGGATACCATTAGAAATAATCGTGTCCACCAATTTTGTAGTCTACTTGCATGAATAGGTTGTAATGATGGAATGAAAGTGTGAATGGTACGTCATCAAGTTCTAGTAGCCCTTCTTGTCTCAAAACCCATATTGAGACTTATTATCATTGTAGTTAGGTTGTCTTATCACTGAATTCTTTTGAGTTATTATACCGCCCACATTATAGCCATACAATCATGATATTTTCGTCTTGTTTCCATTGTGAAACTTGGCAAAAGTCTCTACATTGTAATGTTACACTGCTTGCATGCATAGTAATTCCTTGATATACTTAGACATAGTTTTTACATCCTAGCCTTGTCTTGAGTTTTGTGAGTGTTGAGGTTACTTTGTTAGCATCGCTATAACACCATTTTGATACTAAAATATTTTTTTCTTGCAAATCTTGATTAATGTGTCCAAATAGCGTTGTTACGCTGCTCACATTTGTATCATCCATTTTACAAGACTTAGACTTTGTTAGTATTTAGAAACTAGTTTTTAGTATACCTTGTTAGAGGATCACGTCAACACTCTCTTATCATTTAGGTCTTGTTTGTTTCAAACTTGGCCTAATTGGTGATATTGTGTTGTCACTATTTGGTTTCAAACCTATCTCAAATAAACATAGGGAGTAAAATTTTTGTTGTGACTAGTTTTGAGTATTATACGTCATTGTATTGTCCTAGATATCTCTTTTCATACATTACCTTGTTAGGGTAGGTAATTCTTATTCTTTGGTGTCCTTAGGTTCATATTGATCCTTCAGATTCGTGACCATTTATTGTTTAGTATTCTTTGTAATGATTTAATATCATTACGCTACTTGGTTTTTCCTAGGGCCCATGTTTTCCAAATGTCTAGTTGGTTTCCATTGTGTTGCCCAAATCAACACATGAATTCCTTCCAATTGAAGGAGTTCAATCACACTATCTCGGTCTAGACATTTGTATCCCACAAACGCCAACAATGACCAACTATCGTGAGGTTCCTTATACATATGACACTAAGGAATCAAATTTTCAACATTCCCATCAAAGGATGCCCATCATGGCTAAACCTCATTTGGTTCTTCACATTAGAGAAATCGTTCGGTACCCTGTTCCCCACCTTCATCTCATAGTCGGTGGTATGGTTTAGACGCTTCTGATCTAAATTATTATTCGGGTCCCCCGAATCTTCTTCTGATTCCAATACAAACTATTCTTCTAATTATTTAGATTCACCTCGGCCTTTTGAAAATTCTCATTAGAGTTATTCACTCCATTCGAATCTTAAGTTGCAATCCTCCATTTCTTCACAGGAATCCCCTTATCAGTCACCTAAACAACATCTTCCTCCATTGAAGATCTATGCGGCTCTAAGATCCATCAATCAAACATCTAATTTGGTTCTTGAGTCACGGTCCTCCCTTTCTTTGCAGGACATACCTTATTCACCGCCTTGACAACCTTTTCCTCCATTGAAGATCTGGGTGACCCAAAATTCATCTAAGTTGACACCTACATTGCAATCTACTAAGTTGAATCCCATGTCATAATATTCTAAGTCAAAACCTATGTTGCAATATCCTAAATAGACTCCCATGTCACAATCTTCTAAGTTGACATGTTGTAATCACCTAATTCGACTCCTATGTCGCATGATAATCTAAGTTGATGCATACGTCAAAAACACCTTAGACAAATCCTCTATCACAATGATATGCTGATTTTATTCGCAATCCTCATTATTTCGACAATATGCCATCTTCGGGAAAGCCAATGCCAATCAGTTCTAAATCTACATCTTCTTCTACTCGCGAGATATCTAGATCCAAATCTACTTCATCTCTTGAGTCATCATCTTCTAAAACTTCCACACTAGGTGGACCCATTTCTTCTAGTCAACCTCCCATGGTAAAAAAACACCCATGCTGATCGATTCATTTTAGAATGAAGAAGAGATCACATAAATCATGGGGTCACATGATGACATTCCCCTAGAGGATCACAATCAAGGATGCTCTTTAGACCTCGATATATGCACGTATTATGGGGAAGAGGTTGATTCTGTTGGTCTGACCATAGAGGAAGACCCTAGGATCATTGAACTTGATCCTCCTCTTATTATTCCGTCTTCACATTCTTCATTGTGTGATGAAATGCTTGGGTCTGGTATTGATCCACAACCTATCTTCTCATTACCCAATATTTCTTTATCTATCAAGATTCCTCTGTCACAATCTCACTTTAGGTCACCACCTGGTAGCTCATCATCTGCTTCTATATGTGGGTAACCTACGAGTATCCCTTCATCATCTATTTGTGGCTCACCTTATGGTAGCCCATTTTCTTCTATCTCGGGGCCACGTTCTAGTAGTCCCTTGTCTTCTATGTTGGGGGCACGTCCTAGAGACCCCTCATCTTTGATTCTTGTGCCACGTCCTAGTAGCCCATCATCTTCCATATATGAGACCGGGGTTCATTTTAAGATAGCTCTAGAAAATTGGAGGTGGAAAATACAGCGAATATCCCCGGTTTCAAGAAAGGTGAATTTGGGTTTTCCGAACTGATTTTTTGCTAGGTTTTTTAGATTTCGCATATCGACACTTGACACGATGTGTCAATTGACCATGCGTGTCAGACAAAGACCATTGGCGCCATATTGATGCACGGGCCTTGTGCGATGCACTCAATGGTCCATTGACACACGCGTCGATGGCCATTGACTGACAGATGGTCGCTTGTCATTCTCAAAGACTCAAGCACAACTACAATGGTGACTACAAGTGCATCCCAACTGCAAGCTCAAGACAAAAATCAAGAGGAAAATCCAGTCCTATCCACTGGGCAAGATCATCTACAGGAATCCTTTGTGCCCCCACATCCAGACTATTTTATAGATGACTTCCAAATACAAAGATTTGATCGATGCATGTGAGTTTAGTGGGCTCATTAAGATGCCCCATTTCAAAACAGACCCAGATATTTTGAACTACCTTCTCTCATCTTACAATATAGAGGATGACCTGTTTTATGTTACTATGAATGACGGCCGATTGTTTCAATTCGGTATCGACGCAACTGACATCCATCGGTTTACGGGCCTTCCATTCAGAAATTTACCCTTTGTTACAATGAAGGAAACACTCGTCGAAGACGATAAGAAATATCTCGAATCGACGTTCGGTTTCCATGTTGATTGTAAGTATAATTCGTTTTCATTCGTCATTTTTTATTTAGTTTTGATTGTGATACAATTTAATGTTATATTAATTCCCACTATTTTTTGGCATTTGCAGCTCATGTCAATAAATCCAGGCATGGTGTGGATACGCAAGCAATTGCACACCACTTTCTTGCTGCAATGATTTCCTTTTTTCAATCCAGAATAGTTTTACAGGGTCGGAAAACAGATATACCAAACTGGGCCATTGCATACATTGTTGCAACTATCGCAAAACAAAAATTTGATTGGTGCACCTTTTTATAAAAAAAAAAAGAACTGACATAACAAATGCAAAGCTTTCAGAAAAACCTGTCATTTACTCCACAAACTATCTCCTTGGCCTTTATTACGAGGCTCTTTTAAATTTAAAAGACAAACCAATTCCCACTTGCACTGACGAGGCGTTGATGAAGTTGTCAATTCCATTTGAAGAACAATAGGTATAAACTATTAAGTTTGTATTTTGACATTACACTATGCACAGGTATTAACAATTTACTATTTGCAGAGAAGATTTATGGAAGCCCTTCCCCAAAAAAAGGCGTTATCAAGAGGAAGAGGCCAACAACATCGTTGAGGCTTTGGGAGATTCCCAATCTGAAATGGAAGCTCACTCCTCTCCGAACCCCCAATAGTTTGAATTCATTAAATGCCAGAGAAGTAATACCTTTTCATGTATTATTTACAAATTCCAAATTTGTATTTTCATTTTCCAATTTAAATTTTACCCAATTGAATTGACATACAATTCAATGTTGATGACATTGTAGGGACTTTGGACCATACGCGTGTTTGGAAACTCAACCATCTTCCCCAACTCACTCAGTATAGTCATGCATGCATTTGTATCTTCTCAACAACCACCAATTACTACTCCAACATGGCCACCCTTAGCACCATGACAAGCTACCCCTCAACAACAAGGTACAAGTTTTGAATACTACTTCATTTAATTTCATAGTTTTTGCATTGTTTTCTAGTTTTTCATATGTTTTTTCTTGAACTTTTCAAGCACATTGCAGTCCTCCTTCTATTCAAACAATGGCACCGACCCCCTCAACCAATAATATTTAAAATGCCAACCAGAGGAACAGGAAAAAGAACATTGGTAAATGCATGCCAATTGCTCCGGCCCCTAGTGGGACACTAAACATTGCCTCCTCCTTTCGAATTCCAACCCTCTCACTTGGTGGCTTGCCCAAAGTGCAAAGCATATCGGTTTTGAATAATATAAATTTAGATGAAGATTACTTGGGCATTGATAGCAATGACCCAACTGGATTTTTCAATACCCGTGAGATGATTCAAGGCCAGCAGGTATACTTCAATTTCAACATACTTTACCATATTGAATTACATTTCACTTTAGATTTATTTGTCTGAATCTTGATTAATTTTATCACAAACAGGATCAAGCCACCCAAAGGTAGAAACAAGTAGCAGTTGATCTCAACCGAAAGCCCCCATACCTCTCCAGTGAGATCATCTTCATCAGATACAGATGGTGAACAAGTTGCTACCTTTTCCTTTGGAGAACTTAATTGGTTATGATTGTCAATCCCATGTCGGTGAGTTTATTCTACCTCATATCAGTCAGCTCATAGAATGGGAGAGAAGGGCTAAAGTACTTATCAATGAGATTATTAGTCGTTATGAAAATTATTGGCAAAGGGATAGTTTATACGCTGTAGTCCAGAATCAACCTGCGAAGATGGATTCCTTACTTACCCAAGTAAGAAGTGGGACTATCACGTATAACAACAACTATAAAGATGACATTTTGGATAAGACATTAAACAAATTGGAAAATATTAGTGCTGAGGCCCAGGCATATTTTAACAAATGGTCTAAGGACAAGGATCTAGTAGCAGTTGCAAATGCCGAGAGAGATAGAGCGGTCGTAAGTATTATCACTTTCAAACAATAATTTTTGTTAATTTAAAGTTTTCTTATTTTAGTAATATGTTGAATTGACATTACTTTTTTTGTGCAGTTGAAATATGAAAATTTGAAGAGTCAAGCAAAGGTTTTCCAAGTTCACTTGGAAACAATGAAGAACAATTTATCCGCAACAAAGAATTTGAAGGAAAATATTGTTTTGGTTAACAAACAAAACAATACACTAAAGTGGATAATTAAAGAGCATGACTTTGACCCTGAAATATTATTCAAAGCTAAGGCAACAGCTGATCCAAATTTGTTGTCCCATGGAGATGCGACAAAGCAAGAAGAAAGAATTTTAAAAATCTGGACAATGTTCATGGAAGATCTCATAAGTTCTGGGGTTATTTTTTACCATTGGGGAAAGGGGTACAACCAGGTGAAGAAACCATTGGGGAAAGGAGCACAGGAGTTGAAATGGATACAGAAAAAGAGGGTTGAAATTTTTATTATTGAGTGTGGAAACTTGAAATATTGAGTCTATATTTGAAAATTTGAAACATTGAATGTTGTGGTCATGGCATTTGAATTTTATTATCTGGATTTGATAGCCTTTGAAAATTTGAAATACTATATAATCTTTAATTTTATAACTTCCTATATATTATGTATAGAATTTCTAGATTGTATATGGAGTTTATGTTTTTTGGTTTACTTGTAATGATGATTGCATTAGATAGGGATGATGACGTATGTTTCTTGTTTACTTGGATTATCATGAATTGTATGTGGACGTAGATTTAGCTTCAAGCACGATAATTCTTCTTCTCTAGACATTTAAACTTGTTTTAAGATAATTCTTCTTCTCTATACTTGTAATGATATGATCATGATGACATTAGAATGGATATAGATGATGATGAATGATGATAATGGATAATTGTTTTAAAAAATGGAATGTGTTAGGACAAGAGACATTTCTTTAAATTTAAAATAGATAAATAATTGTTTTAATAATAATTGTAGTGTCAGGATTATGATAATGATATGATATATATGGATGATGATGAATTTTATGTGGACGTAGATTTAGCTTCAAGCATGATAATTCTTCTTCTCTAGACATTTAAACTTGTTTTAAGATAATTCTTCTTCTCTATACTTGTAATGATATGATCATGATGACATTAGAATGGATATAGATGATAAATAAATGGAATGTGTTAAAATGGATATAGATGACATTAGAATGGATATAGATGACATTAGAATGATATACTTGTAATGATATGATCATGAATTGTTTTAAAAAAATGGAATGTGTTAGGACAGAGACATTTCTTTAAATTTAAAATAGATAAATAATTGTTTTAATAATAATTGTAGTGTCAGGATTATGATAATGATATGATGATGATATGATATATATGGATGATGATGAATTTTATGTGGACGTAGATTTAGCTTCTAGCACGATCGTGGATGATGAATTGTATAATGGATCATGGATTATGAATTGTATAATATGGAAATATCTTCCTCTGTAAAATTCAATTGTGTCATTTTATCCCACAAAGTTTAAAAAATATATCAAAGCATTTTGCAAATATAAAAAATAAATTAAACATAATTGTAAGAAATCAAGAAAGATGATATGATAGGGTTTAACTTACCTCTAGTGTTTTAGATGGCTGTGAAATCATCACTGGTAATGTGCTAGATCTTTGTTTTAAGAAAACTCAACACGAGAAATGGATTAGTAGATAGATGGGTGAGTTGCTCCGACATTGTCAGTCCCGAGAAGTACCAGCTTCCTCGGATGGATGTCAACCCACGTTTAAAAAAAAAAAAAAAAAATTGTATTTAAATAAATGTAAATATATATACCTGTAACATCTTTAATGATAACAAGAGCTGAAAAAAATTTAAAGTGACAAACAATAAGATTAAGGTGAAGAAGATACCTATTTAAAGTTGAAACAATCCATTATCAATAGCTTCTTCAAACTCGATGTTCTCTTCTATAGAGTGTGACGATGCGCCAATTCCACTCTCAACGTTGGGAACAATTGTACTTGTAGTTGTATTATTCACACCTCTTCTTTCACAAAGGGAATTCCAATGTGTAATTTCTCTATCGAAAGGAAAGGTTTCCATGGAGTATCGAGATACATAACACCTCATGCAACTTTCCATATTTTTATCCAACTGTTTCTCAGTTTTGATTTTATAAATGATAATGCACTGAAAACCCTTTCATCCTCCATAGACCCCAAAATCATTGTTTGGCATAACTCATATAATCTGAAATATTCACTGATATCTTCTTGTAAGATAGAACTTTGATAGATTCCTCACCACAACCTTGTAATAGCACCACTTTCAAAAGGTTCATCTAAATTTTTATATTGGTTCCTCATTGTTGTTGCAAAATTTGTTGATTGAAATTTTAATAAATCAAGCATTCAGTATACCTTTGATTTCCATACCCTTGAACTCTGAAGTCTTTGTGAAATGTTCCATTATTGTACCCATGGATTTATGGAAATGCTTTCTTACAAAGTCACATGACCACCTTCAGTATTCCAAAAATTAGGATTCATCACACCCATGGCTTCAAGAATTTTATCTTTGGAGAAACGTTCTCTAATTTCTGATGATAAGGATTCTGAAATTTTTTTAAGCTTTATTCTTGTTTCAACTATAACAGACTCAAAGAGATTACGTGTCATGGGAACATCTTCTCATTCCGATCCTGTAATATCTTGACGTTTTTGCAAAATGTGCAGTGGTATGTCCCTCCCATTAACAGTGATGCAGAGGTGATCGTGGATATTAAATCTCAAATAGTTACTGGGATTTTTAAGATCTAATAAAGCTTTCCAATTCTCAAAAATAGGTGTATCAAAACTATCTTGGGAACAATACAAGATATCAAGACTTTGACATACCATTTTTCTCATCCGTATAAAATCCACAATATAGATTAATCTCCCATGTGCATGCTTCATCAGTGTATTGATCTCCTGCAACATTGGAAGAATACCAACCAATGTAAGCAATGTCTCCAAATCAGTTAAACGGAACAACAAGTCCCTCACCCTATCAACTTCATGATGATATTTGTGCATGAAACCAACCAATGAAGGATACTCCTCACGAACTCTGCATGCAGGTTCATACAAAGAGATCCATCTAGTCTCAACATCTTTTAGAAGTTTTTTGCCATCTGTAATTCCAATTGCAAATTTTGGAACTCAAGAAATCACTTTGGGCTGCTTTGCCATATAGGCATGAAGTTCTCTTATAAGGTCTTCTAATTTAGCAACATTTTGTGGTTGCTTACCATTTTATACGCTAAATTCATTCTGTGAGCCATACAAAGTGAATTGGTAGCATATATGGGGCCACTATTGTTTGTAATAACACACAACCCTTGTTTGGTGACCCTGCATGATAGATGCACCATCTGCTCCGATGCATACCAACTTCGTAGCAATTTCATAATCAGTCATTCCAAGCAATATCTTTCAAATGAGAAACAACTATTTTATGTAGGTTTTGGCATTACAATTTTCAACCATTTTCATAACACCCAATAGATGAGGTGTCCTTATATGATTTTCTAAAGTATAGATGTGGATACATACCCATGCAGTGTTGTCGACTGTTGTCACTTCATCAATTGAAAGAGAGATAAACTTTGATTTTTTTACATTCTCTTTCAAATCTTCCTTCTCTATCATCGAAAGGCATTTTTCCATTTCCCATCCACTACTTTAGACCAATGAGACTGAGGTATGTTCAACATTCCATTATATTGATACAAAACTTTGAAATCGAGGAAATCAAAATCGGTCTTCCTTTCTTTAGTATGTGAAATAAAGTAGAGAATTGTATGAGTTTTGCATGTAGATTTGTTTGATTCATCTTACCAATTTGCGATGTGATCATTCCTCCCTTTTCCATGAGATGTCTGCATTTTTTTTCTCTGCCTCATAATCCGCTATGTATCTAACATGCATGCATTCTTTTTCAGTTTTCCACCTGTGTGTTTTGATTTTCTGGCCATCCGCCCCCGTTACAGTCAAATATTGTTTTCCACAATGTTTTTCTATAGTGTCCAACTTCATTTGCATTTTTTGTTGCTTTCCCAATTTCCACGTACATATTGTACATGTACATTCAGATGGGATCTCTTCAGAATTAGATGATTGTACAGGTTTGATAAATGGAAATTTAGCTACCCAATCAAACTTGTATGACCTGCCAATGGTCCACATATTCTTGTTCATTTTCAATGTTTTACTTTTTTGAGTAGAATTTTGAGCAATATCACAATCACCTGGTTTCCTCTTTCATGAACTAGAATTTGAATTTGATTTTTGTGTTCCATTTTGTTGAGTATTTGTATGTGTGATATCTTGATGCACTTCTGGTTGCACCCCAACAGGAAGAATATCTTCAAGATCTGGCATATTATCGTAGGTGTCATTTGTTTGATACTATGCAAGAATGCATGTCCACCTCAATAATACCTTCCACACAGTCAGTATTTTGATTCTTTCTGGTGGCATCTATATGGTTGTTGGTATTTTCAATATCTGTATCAGCAGAGTTTCCAAAATACTTGAACAATGATTTCTGAGATTTCTTAGTTACTTTTAGGGTCTTCACATTCTTAGGACTAGCACCTTCCATTATTTTGAACAGAGTCTGTGTCAACAAAAGAACCAAGTAGCGATTAACGAGTCGAGAGTAAAAATTACTCATCGCCAACAATCAATGGTATCCCATCGCCATCATGTCAACTAACCCTATCGCGCATGTCAAGGTGTCAACTATCCCTCACACGTCACCAAGGTGTCAACAAGGTGTCAACTATCTCTATCACACTTATGTCACCAAGCGCATCAACTATGCTCACTCAACTATCATCTCTCAAGCATCGCCAACTATTCGCATCATCGCGTCATCAACTACAATATCTCTGTCATCATACTCTCTATCACGTGCATCAACAAGGCTCACTCTCTGTCATGCAGTTCAAACTCTCTATTCCTCGTCACTTGTGTCTAAGTATACTCTTACCCCCTTTATCGATGCATCAAATGAACAAACCCAAAAATAAATATCTCATTTGTCAGGACGCATTTAAAATCACCTTTTCAAATTTTCCTAAAATCAACTATATCAAATGTCGCATCAACAACTAACCCTAACAAGCTAACAACAATCTGGTGCTTAAGAGTATGCGAGTTCAAACTTCACGGTATTGGTAATTTGGTAAGCTACTTGTGGTAGTACCGTAGTATACTCGATCTTAGAATGAATCACCTAGGTTTTTATAGGAGATGTTTTCAAATGAAGGCCCTGACCCAAAAATTATATATCCTTTTTTCCCAAATTTTTATCAATGAACAGACCCATCACCGCTTCTCAAAAATCACCTTTTCACTAAAAAATTCCAAGAGCTCCAAATCTCACAACAATTTAAATGATCTTAAAGTTTAGAATCAAATATAATTCTAAAATGCACATCAAAAAAACCATCAAGTATGGTGCAAGGTGCATAAACTTCGGATAGGGAACTCAATCTCCCAACACAAAATACACATTTCATGATAAAGGCGTTAAATGCCTATTAAGTATGAGCTCACCACGATGATCGAGATCGGGATACTATGAATATTGATAAGCAAACACGCCTAGTCTTCCTTATCAAGGAAATCGCTAACATTATTGTTATATCTTATCATAAAAATGACCTTTTTGGTCCCACTTTTCAAAAAGACAAATACAAAAAATGAAAAACATTTCAAAAAATATCAAAGGTAAAGATCAAACATTGCAATCCGGTATTGAATACACATGGATGTTCTTTCTTCCCTTTCTTGCTCTTCTTCTGCAAGTCTTCCTACCATTTTCATCCCTTCGGTGATATTTTGGTTAGCCAAATCACACAACATTTTGTGAAATTTATCTCGATGGTATCCATTTGACCTTTGTCTTTTATCACCTTGGTAAATTAAATAACGACTAACCTCATAGAGATCCTATCACAATCAACATCTAAAAAACTTGTTGCGAAGAAATTTTGGATATATTTGTTGACACTAGCGAATGTCATCATCACAAAAACTTCCACCTCCTTCCATCAGGACATTAGTGTTTCTTAACCCCTTGTCAAATAAGAGAGCTAAAATAAGTTTTCAGAAAGCAAAATAAAATCAATCAAATCAAAAATCCAAAGATAAAAGCAAAAGAAAATTGATATATAACTCTCTTAGGGTATTTCCAATAATCTCTATCGAGGCTATGGACACTTGACTGGTAGTATAGAAATGTTGTGATTAGAATCAAATACATCTCCTTTGGGGCTATGGACGTCTAGTTGGCGGCGAAGCAATGTATGACTCTCCTTCCACAATGCATTCACAAAAAAATCAACTTTGCAAAATAAATCATTCCTACACATTAGATAGGGTGTCTTCACTTGTTTTCTATCAAATATTCCCTCCAAGAGGTAATAAATTCCATAGGCACACACCTTTGGATCTCTATGAGAAAAAATGATTAGTATGTTACCAAGTGTTGTTTTTGGACCTTGTTCGACTTTTACTCTAGTTTGTATCTTGTCTCACGATTCGTGCCTTTGGCTAATTTCTTCTTCATCATGAGGCTTCTAAGCTACATTCATTCACATTTGCTATTCTTCTTCTTCATTTAGAACATCCATCTGTATAATATTACCCTTTTTCCATGTTTGCGAACACCTTTGTCCCCTTCACAAAAATAATCTTCCACTTAATTCTATCATGTGCTTCTTGGCCAACTTACACTGGGGGCATCCTTGCTCCTTCCTATCACATCATTGGGTTACGTTCATCATAATGTTGAACCTACCTATATTAGCCCCGATCCAAACTCGCACATGAATATTTTTCCTTTGAATATTCCCATATAATGTCTTGGGGCAATTTTGTATCTTCACCGTCTTGCGCATACGTGTGGCATTATGCCCTTACACATCCCATCGTCATTTGGGGCATCCATGTTTATTTGTTTCTTGTACATAGCTTCATAAAACTTTTAAAAATCAAAACGATATAATTTTTTTCAAAAACCCAAAAAATTGGTAAAATCATTAAAAATATTTTTTTACAAAATATAAAACTTTCCAAAAAATTGTAAATGATATGCATGCAACTAAAACCTATATCAAATGCAATGTCCTCGAACATCAAAATTTGTCCTACAAAAACATATTTATAAGGTTTTTGCTTGTTCTTGTCTCAAATGACTTGCAGATAATCATGATCTACCTCCATTAATAAAGTTGGCTTGCTTAATATGTCAAGATTCTGCAACAATGAGTCGCAAGAGACTGTCATATCACATGAATGTTTTCCATGGGACTACTTGTGTTCTCTGTTATTCCCCTCGCATGTATTCTTGCTTGGGGCATAAATTTTTAAAACCTTATCATTACAACATGAACATTCGAGAATCTGAAGCTTGACAACAAAAACATTGGTGCAATCTGTCTTGAACGTTGTTTTTTTGAGTAGGTGTGATTGTATCTTTGGTTTCTTTGTTAGGTTAACTGGTTTAATCTCTCGTATTGCATTACATTATGTATATTACATGGAGTTAAGCATCATTTTACTTTCTTATATTGCATTACATTATGTATGTTGCATGGAGTTATGCATTTTTAGCAATGAACAAATGTTAGTAATTTAGCTTTTCATGTTATCTTACACTTTTGTTTGTTTCAATAAAGGATGATGATGTAGATCTAGGGGCAAAATGATACAACAAAGTTGTTTATTGAAATATTGGGCTTGTCCTATATGCTCCATTATCATTTCTTATTAATACTAATTTTTCTTCTAAATCACCTAGGGAAATGAATAACCATGTTTATCCATATCCTTACTTCTTCTATGTGTTTCCATCATATTTTTTTTGATCGTATATTGACTTATTATATCACCCCATCGACACTTGAGGGGACATCCTTCATTCTACTATTTTTCTTCAAAATTTACTTGCTTATGCTTGTCTACAATATTTGGAGTGAATTCACTCACTTCACCTCAAACAGGCAAATGTAGACACCTAAATTTCAATTTTGCAATCTTATTTCCAAACGCATGCAAATCAATCTCATTCTTACCAATGCCATTATAATTAGTGATTTACGCTAATTAACTAACGCTTTCTTACCACTTTGGCCAATCAAAACCACTTTTTTAATGGTTAACCTCTTTCGCATTTAGGATGCCACTTTACGATGAATCATAAGTCAAAATCCTCTTCCAAACAGATAATTAGTGATTATTAGCTTATTAAGCCTATTTTACCCTTGTTTTGGTCAATATATCCTATTATTTTCTCAAAACCCTCTTCCAACCACTCAAAATCACCCCACTTCCCTCCGTAACATCTCAACAATCTTCAAAAACTTATCCTAGCCTCCTAATTGACCCTAAGTGGTTGATTAAGGATCCTCACATCTTAATCACTTGTTAATTCACTAATCGGGATTAACAAGTCTTAATATTATTTTTAATTTTAGTCCACATGCACTAAGATGCAAGTTTTCCTCAAAGGAAAAACTATAAATAAGACTAAGTGTTACCTTCAAACTTTACACCATGCTTTGATTTGCATCTCATATAAGAAATATGATTTATAGCCAAGCTCAATCCTTGCCTAAAGTATTCAATGGGGTTAGTATATGGGTATCCAATATGACCTTGTAGTCATTTAGAGAGACCATATCACCTTCCTCGGAGTAAGTAATAAACCCAATTTGATTTCCCTCTTAGATCTATTTAGGTCTATGTTAGTTTAGCAATTCATACATAGTAAGGATGCTTTGTAGATTAATGTTTAATTCCATTTAATTTACATTCATAGCATGATTTTAAGATTTGATCATTGATGTTACATTCCTAAAACTTAGAGCTTGACTATAGGTGGAAATGGTGTTAGCCTTTCCTAGTTAGTCATACTATTTGCTTTGTAAAGTTTGGGGTGTATTCAGAAACTAATGAAGTAGATATGTTTTAGGGAACCTTTTTAGTTATCCACTCATGTATATTAATGTTGTTTCCAAGAACATATGCAATCCCATGTAAGGATTCATTTAATCGTAACATGAGATAATCCAAATTTCTAGTCCCAAGAGAGAAAAAGAGAGTTCATAAATAGTAACCAAGTAATCATCAACTGTTTCACATATATAAAAAATAAGTAATAAAAGTAGACATAAACCTTTATACCCTTTCTAAGAGTTTTTCCCTACTAACTCCAAAACAATCATGCTCAAAATTGGGTCATTATACATATATACCAATAACAATAACCCAACACAATCAAATTGAATAAAATCTATTACATCCATGAGGGAGAGGGTTCTATGAAACAATCCATACATTATAAAACTATTTTTCCCAAACCGAATTTGGTTTAAAACAAAACAAAAACCCATTTAATCTGCACTCGCATGGTATTTCCCACCGTTTACTCATATCAAAACAAAATAATGAAATTAGTAATGCTCAAGGAAGGATCCATAACCAAATGATAACAACAATGCTCAAAGGAGATCTATAACCAAATGATAACAACAATGCTCTAAGAAGAGCTATAAAAACTAAATAAAACAACAATGCTCTAAGAAAGAGCTATTTAACTTAACCAGTTTGTTTTCACTTCCTACAATCTCCCATTATATTTTTCCATATTTCACACAATAATCCCAACCAAATAGATTTAGAATAATATTTTCTAAAAAGAGTTGGGACAAACTTCCAAATCATAATAACCAAAATCCAAAAGTGTATGTAGAGAAAGAATGATAACATATATGCTCTAAAAAGAGTTGTAAAACTTGTGTTTATTTCCCCATATTTCACAAAATAAACAAATCCAATTTTTTTTTCAATAAGATAAAAATCATGCTCTAAAGAGGAGCTCTTAAAATCGATCCTTTATTTCTTTAAACAAATCATGCATAATAAACCCAAACCCAAGGCCAAAACATATCCAGTAAAAGAATAACAACAATTCTCTAAGAAGGGACTAAAACTAACAAGGTTCATTTTTATTTCACACAACCTCCTTATATAATTTTCCATAGCATAATAACCAAAATATAAAAGCGTGTTCAAAGAAGGAATGTTAACAACAATGCTCCAAAAAGGAGTTGTGACTAAATTTAATTATTTTTCCATATTTCGTAGACACAAAATCATGCACTTTAGACATTATTTAGTCCCGGTCTTATACTACTATTCATATGGTTTTTGAGTGAAGAAAGTACTAATTAACCCCGTCTCTTGGTCATTTTTATTTACTTTCTGTCGTAATTCCCAACCTTCACCGCACATATGCCCAGTATTTTTTTGAAATTTTCCATAATTTTATCTTGAATGGGGTGCCCGTCAATGCCTGGTCCCAATTGGGGTGCCCTGATCCTTTTACACTTTCCCGCCACTTTTTGGGCACTTTCTAGCCATTCGAGCTTCTTATATTTTTGGCGATCGGCCTTTTCGGGGTTAATTACAAAATTAGAACAAGATAACCATATAAATATAAAGCTATTAGACCATAATGAGGGACCAAGCACTAGGCATTAATATCATCACCTAAGGTTTCATCCATCAAAGGCTCCATTTATATCCACATAGTTCCATCACAAGGCATAAGGTGGTTCATCTCGCATCACACAAGTATAGAAGGGCAGTTTATTCATTCCATCCACCATTCTATTACATTTTCTACACATAATTATTACTCACTTATTTCACAAAGTGCAATTGGCATAAGAGCACCTAGGGCATGATGGCACACACTTGTACATAGAAATACATTGGATCTGAAATGTAGTGCAACACTCAGTTAGTAAGTCCACCATTTTGGTAGTGAGGAGAGTTTGACCCCTTCATATGGATCTTTTTTAGGGTTAGTTGTTTGTTTTGGGGTTTTTAGGTCTTCTCTTCATCATTAACTACCAACGACATACATCGATTACAACAAAGTTAGTGTGATAGACAATGAGGGCTTCGGATCATCTAGTGACCTATAAGTTTGGTGTTTGGAGAACTCGCATGACCAGGCACCCACAGTGCCCCGATCCTCTCACAGCACCCCATTCCATCCAAACAATCTAGATCAGCCTATGAATCAGATAAGCTCCTTCTAACCCCTCTTTACATATTAGGGTTTCTAATTTCATTAGCCTAGTTGCTTGGGTCACTTTTCATATTTATTTAGCTGTTATTTACATCATTTTAGTACTGTTATTTACTGATGTTCTTAGTTAGATTAACTACCTAGATTCCCCATTTTAGTTAATCATTTTGGTGAACTCGACTCAATCTTCACACCTATAGGATCCCCACTCTTTGTCATCCTAGAGCCTAGTCATCATGAACATCTCAATCACTAATTATTTTCTTACACATCCTGATGTAAGGTATAGAGTCCAACATCTTCTAGCTACTACCCACATTTGTGTTGACATGCATCCTAAATCAGTGTATCAAAATTTTGTTAATGCATTCTCTCAACACTTATCATTCAAATCTAATCTTCTCGCTGATTTCAAAACTTTTGATAATGACCCACCCTTGCATATTATGATTCACATTCTCAATATGGGTATTAAGCGTACTTTATTGGATAATGCTTCGGGACTCAACTTATGTCTAATGTTGTTCCTTCAACACCTTAGTCTTTCAAGCCATGAAGTTAGTCCATCTTTTCTTTCACTACGTGCTTATGATGGTTCTATTCGTCCATGTGTTGGTCACATTACACTACCTATCATTGTAGGGCCCAAAACTATCCCCACTGTGTTTTTGTCATTGATTTCCCAATCACCTATAACTATTTATTAGGTAGGCCATGGCTTCATGCCATGCAAGCTGTCACATCTACTGTGCATCATTGTGTTAAATTCCTCCATGAAGGCATTGAATATATTATTCTTCGTGACCGTGACCCATTCCAATACTGTGATCATGATCCTAATACTAGTTTTCCTATTCCACGTACCGATAGTAAAAATAATCCTCAACCTATGTATGAACAACCCCACTTACCACCACTTGAAGGTTTTATTTGTGTGATAGATGCAGTTTATTTTATGCCACCTACTACTACTACTATGATTCCTTATTAGGGGCCTATCTAGTCCATGGATGTCACTCTATCACCTACGCCTTCACATATACTGCCTCTGTTAGCATGCTCACCTTTCACTTGCACACTTTTCATGAATGACTCATATTGGGAACATATTCCATTTGATCCCACTTGTGATGTTACTATCTATTCACATGATGGTCTAGCTCGACTCAGTTTTTCTTTTGAAGACCTTTATCCTCCTACTCATGATCCTCATTTATATTATGGCTTCATCACTATTACCGCTGCTTACGGTCTACATGTTTTCCATATTACAGTCTATCTAATGTGTTAGGATACGTTGGTTATTTCTTAGCTGTCTATTCTTATCCTGTTATCACATTATTCTCTGCCACTTTTGTGGATCTTCCCAGCATTGTTAGGGAGTCAGTTTAGTTTCTTCTGTCCTATATAAACTGGACGTGTGCATTGTTATCATCAGAATAATATGAGATAAATAAATCTATCTCTTCTTATTTCTCTCTGTTGCTCTCAGTTTGGTATCAGAGCGACTGAAGCTGTCTGGATCCGCGCAAGCTCCCCGAGGTTCATATTCCTCCCTTTGCTGCTGCGTGAGGATATACTCTTGCTGGTGGGGTGAGAGAGGCACGAACTCTGCTGGTGGCGTAGAAGAGAAAGGCGTGTGGAGTGCGTGAGGAGAAGCCTGTTTTTTTTTGGCGTGGAATGTTTAAAAAAAAAAGCACATAGAAACTTTGCCCACGCGTTTGGAGATCAGTGGCTGTGCGCCGTATTGCAGAGTGAGAAGAACAAGATAGTTTGAATTTCGAGTGTTATCATTGGTTCATTCTGCACCGTTTTAAACCTGCGTCTCCTGGATCGGGCAAATTTCATGAAGCCTTGAATAGCGTGACTGTAATCCATCGTACATGGCAGTGAATGTTTGTTTCCTGCAGTTGTGAGAAGAGGCAGTGGAGGGCCAGGTTCGATTCCTGGGCGTGTAAAGCCGGATTCGTTCTTGAACATACACGCCAGTCTAAGAACAGATTGCTGTTTGTTTTCATATTTGTGAGATACGGCGGTGTGATTGATCCAGCTGAAGATCAATCCAGAACTTGGAGCCAAAGCCTGAAGCTTTTACAACGTAGCAGACACCATGGCCACATGCGTGGAAACAAGTGACATTCGAAGAGCTTGTGAATTTTGCTACAAAGCGGGAAGAAGCTATCACTTCATCGAATGGGGAGACTCGGGACAAAGCCTTGTTCTCAAAGCCTAATCGTGGCGGAAGAATAGGAAAGGTCCCCAGAGAAGCCAAAATAGCCGTAATCCAAACAGAAAGATCAAAAGTCAAAGAGATGGTGTCACATTTGCAGAACCAATACTCACGACATCGATCATCTTTGCTGCACAACACCTCGAAACAAGGGTCTTCAAACCATACAAGCACATCCGGCGCGAAGATTTTCAAAAGTCTAAACGACGCCCCTACTGGAGAAAGCAAAAAGGACATCTTGCGGCAAAGACAACAAGAGGATGATGAATCTGGATGACGAGACATCGAAGGAGCCCATTGTAGTAAGAATCTTGTACTCGTCTCTCAAACTTCTCACATTACGAAGAAAGTCTGGTTGATAGACTCTAGTGCAAGCAAGCATATGTCAGGTGACAAGAAGCTGTTTGATTCACTACGCGAAGAGCCAACTGGAGATCGAGTTCGGATAGCGGATGACAAAGAGTACATTGCAGAAGGAATAGGGAATGTGACCATTCCTCTGGGGCCACGAAAATGTACACTTACAAAGGTACTATATGTTCCTGGCTTGACTAGCAATCTTTTGTCAGTTACTCAGCTCTTGAATCATCACCTTAAAGTTGAATTTCTTGTTCAAAATGGCATTAAATCATGCTTAATCTCCCGACAAGGTACGATTCTTGCTAAAGCCTTTGTAAAAGATAAGTTATTTGCTTTAGATATTGTTTCATCTTCTGCAGTAGCTTTATCTGCTTCAAACATAGAATCAACTGCCTTATGGCATTATAGATATGGACACTTGTCGGTCGGTTCACTGCACCAGATGAGTTCAAAAGCAATGGTCCGTGGACTACCCAAATTGTCCAGTTCCTTGCCTATTTGCCCTGGTTGTCTTGGCAGAAAACAACATAGAGATCCGTTTCAAGCGAGCACCTTCCATGCCAAGAAGTGTCTGGAGATAGTTCATACCGATCTGAACGGCCCATTGCCTGCTTCGTTTTCAGGATACAAATACTTCCAGTTGTTCGTGGATGACCACTCTCGCAAGATGTGGGTATATTTCCTAAAGCAGAAAAGTGAGGCTCTTCAACACTTTCAGAACTTCTATCATCGTGTTGTCAAAGAATCTGGACAACCACTTCTTCTACTCCGCTCAGATCGAGGGGGGGAATTCACATCAAAGAAGTTCTTGGCCTTCCTAAACCATCACGGCATTAAGCAAAGACACGATCGCTCCCTACACGCCCCAACAAAATGGCATTGTTGAGCGTCGCAATCGCACAGTGATGGAGATGGCTCGCTGCATGCTATCAACTGCAAAGCTAGGAGAACGCTATTGGGCTGAAGCAGTACAAACGGCTGTATATCTTCTCAACAGGGCACCAACAAAGATTCTACTGAACAAGACGCCAGAAGAGGTATGGAGTGGTAAAAAGCCATCAATTTCTCATTTGCGAGTATTTGGTTGCACAGCATACATGCATGTTCCAGCTCAGAAGAGAAAGAAGGTAGAGCCAAAAACACTCCCGTGTATCCTTCTTGGCTACAGTACTACCTCGAAGGCGTATCGTCTCATGGATCCTGAGACAAAGAAAGTATACGAGAGTCGGGATGTGGTTTGTGACGAGTCATCCTTTGACTCAATAGTATCAACAGAAGATTCACTTCCAAACACATCTCACCGATTAGTCTCTGAATCAGATGATGAGCTGGAGGAGACTACTCAGAGAAAAGAAATGCTACCAGGAGAACTATTTGTTGATCTTGGAGAACTGCAGAATGTGACTCCACATCAATCCTCACGGCAACGACACAGTTCTTCTCAAAAGCAGCCAAGTTCTCATCCGAAGTGGGTACAAAGAACTATCAAGGACTCAAATTTGCAACAACTCCCAGATACATCATCCGGAGTCAAAACAAGGAGTCAAACAAGAAATGAGGTAAACTTTGCACTCATGAGTTCACTGATGAATAGCTCCGAGCTGACAATGTTCGTGAAGCACTCTACCAAACTCGGTGGAAGGAAGCTATGGAAACAGAATATGACTCACTCATGAAAAATCGGACATGGGAACTTGTTGATCTGCCTACAGGAAAGAAACCCATAGGCTGCAAATGGGTCTTCAAGACAAAATATAAGGCAGATGGATCCATCGACAAACATAAAGCACGACTTGTAGCCAAAGGATATGCTCAGAAAGAAGGCATCGACTATGAAGAAACCTTTGCACCCACTGCGAAGATGAAGACCATCAGGGTAGTTTGCGCACTTGCAGCACAGAAAGGATGGAGACTTCAGCAGATGGACGTCAAGAGTGCTTTCCTAAATGGTGATCTGAAAGAAGAAGTATACATGACCCAACCTGAAGGATTTGTTGATGAAAATCAGCCTAAAAAGGTATGTCGTCTCATCAAATCTCTTTACGGACTGAAACAAGCTCCCAGGGCATGGTATATCAAGATCAACGATCACCTTCTGCAGCATGGGTTCACTCGTAGTCCCTCAGATTCAAATCTGTATATAAAGAAGGTAGGCAAAGAAATTATCATTCTGGTTGTTTATGTAGATGATCTTGTGATCACCTTTGGTAGTTCGAGAAGATCAAAGGTTGATATTGTAAAGAATGATCTCAAAAGAAACTTCGACATAACAGATTTGGGGCTACTACATTCGTTTGTCTTGGCTTGGAAATATGGCAAAAGGAGCATCACATCTTTGTCTCCCAGACAAAGTACGCCAAGACACTCCTGGAAAAATATAGAATGTCTGATTGTAAACCTATATCCACTCCCATGGAAAAAGGCTTGCAACTTTCAAGATTCCAGGACTCACCTCAAGTAGATGCTACTCTCTACAGGCAATTGATTGGAGGGCTCATCTATTTGACATACACCAGACCAGATCTCTGCTATGCTGTCAGCTATCTTTCCAGGTTCATGCAAGAGCCAAAGAAATGTCACTGGAATGCAGCAAAGCATGTTTTGAGATATGTCCGAGGAACAACTAATTATGGTCTGGAATATAAAAAGAATGATCAATTCTTCCTACAGGGATATGTCGACTCGGACCATGCTGGATCTGTTGATGATAGGAAGTCAACTACAGGATACATATTTCATCTCGGATCTGGACCAATCTCGTGGATAAGCAAGAAGCAGAATGTTGTTTCTATCTCATCCACAGAGGCAGAATATCGCGCCGCACGAGGAGCTGTGTGCGAAGTGATATGGATACGTCGCATTATGGATGACCTAGGAATTCCTGAAAAACAGTCACCTATTCTCTATTGCGACAATCAAAGTGTGTTGAAGCTCGTGCAGAATCCAGTCTTTCATGAACGAACAAAGCATATTGAAATTGACTGCCATTTCATTCGAGAGCACGTCTTGAACCATCAAATTCAGCTCCAATATTGTCCTACTGAAGCACAAGTTGCTGACATTCTCACTAAATCTCTTGGAAAAGTGAAATTTGAATCTTTCAGAGGTCACATTTGCAAGAATAATGTAATAAGGGGGGGAATGTTAGGATACGTTGTTTATTAGCTATAGGATACGTTGGTTATTTCTTAGTTGTCTATTCTTATCCTGTTATCACATTATTCTCTGCCACTTTTGTGGATCTTCCCAGCATTGTTAGGGAGTCAGTTTAGTTTCTTCTGTCCTATATAAACTGGACGTGTGCATTGTTATCATCAGAATAATATGAGATAAATAAATCTATCTCTTCTTATTTCTCTCTGTTGCTCTCATAATGCTCATTCCTCACTCTTCTCCACTCATATTAGGGAAATCATGGCTTGATTACATCGGGGCACTCTCGATCCACGGTCATACATACATATCTTTCCCCATGCCATTTGGTCATGTCTTTATCTCTGCAATACTTTTTTGGGCTATTTTCAAAATCTCACTCTTGGTATGCGCACGGTTGTCCACTTCCTCCATTCACTAATGAGGAATATGCCATGGGTATGTACAACTTACGCCTCAATGGTTCATTACATGATCAACTAGACACTATTGCTTATCAGGTATCTAATGCTTATCCATATGAATTTGACCTGAAACTGACAATATCTTAGATGACATTACATGATCGATCCTTCATCTTCCATACTTGGGGGCATAACATATTTCACATTCCCCCATCACATTAGAATTAACGCATTTCTCATCTTTACATCATCATACATCAATATTATCGCATATGCATACTCATCACACACTTTAACGTTGACCATTACTTGATAAAACACTCTTGTGCTTGGTTCACACTTGATTGTTGAGGGATACATACTACACATGAACCACACACACCGCACTAGGTATTACACAATGCGTCTATTCATACATCTCACGTCATACATCATACATACTATATTTAGATATTTGTGCATCTATACATCTTACATCATACGCCCTACATTCAAAGCTACATAATTTCAACGTTACATATTTACATATAGTACATACTTTACACATCATATTAGTGTTCATCATACATATGTCACACCCCTATTATCCATGAGTCTAACATTACATCATACTCATTATACATACTACTCATCACACCTACTATTCTTAGTCTACATACACACTTTGCATTGCCTCATATACATCGTACATCACACATTCTACACATCACATTAGTCTTTATCATACATACATCAACATTTGGGTTGATTACACACTTTTAGACATTATACATTTCATTCATTACATGGTTGTCCATATTCATCACCTAGGATACACACATTGATTATTCCGCATTTACATGTCATTTATAGGTTATCTACACATGTTGCATTCTGTCACATCAGTCATGTTTTCACACTTATATACACCATACATATCATCTAGACCATCCTTATATTCATCATATTACACTTCTATTGTCTACAGGGTTAGCATTACATACCACTCACCCTACATACCACATACTAAGTCTACCTACATTACTAGTCTACCTACACACATTGCATTGCATACTATTCTTCACGTGTGGAACATTTCTACACATCGTATGGTCATCTATTTGTTAGTAAAATAGGTTAATCCATTGTTTATTTGCATCGATTAGGCATTGGGAAGATATCGTTTCCTTCAGGGCATCCTCCCGTGAGATGGTTTCACATTCTAAAACCGTTTCCTCGTGTATGTATTCACTATTTTTCATTACAATAATCATTCAACATTCTCTGCATTTTTGTGTTCCTTTATTGGTATCAAAAATTGAGGCTCTTGGCATAGGAGTGAAGTTGTTTTTATTTGTTGGAGAATTTGTCACTTCTCTCCTGCGTGGATTCTCATGTTTAAATGTTTTTCTGTTCATAGGCGTAGAAGACCGTTTGGAAGCATTCATTGGATTTGTTTTTGGCGCAATAAGCTCTTTTGGCATGTTCCTGGTTTGTCTCTTACCTTGCGTTGGAGGAGTGGACGTGTTGGAGGGGAGGACCTGTTAGATTTGCGTTTGATTTTTCTCCTTTATTGGATCATGGAGGATTAGAAACCTGCGTTTTGATTGAAAGCATCCTGATCACTTTTCCGTGGAGATATTAAGGAAAAAGCCACTCCTGACTATGATCCCCTCATTCACGACTATTTTAATATTTTGGGGAAAGCATAATTACCTTCCCAACTACTTATTGTCAAGGCCAAGATTATTTATAAGCTGGCCGAGAAAAAGGTCAAGGAAACAGGTTTTGGGGAATCTACGGCCGACTGGTAACGATACATGAATTTTTTACCATATTAAGTGTCTTCTTGAGACGTATGGATGTGCTGGAGGCCCTGTATTTTTATCACACCCAATGTGATTATATATTTGGAGAGGTATAAATACCGGAATACAAAGAGTATTATGAAGACATCAAGGGAAATTTGTGTGAAAGATACATCGTTGTTGATCCATCATTCCAGTGTGGGTTATCTCTGCCACAGCAGCGTGGAGAATAGCGTGAAGAGGAGAAACCTAAACAACGTTGATGTAGGAAAATTATGTAAAAAGAAGGAATTGGCTGTGTAAACCACGTGGAGTCAAGACCTTCCATCGAGCATATGCAACCTGCCTTGCAAAGATACTCACTAGTGAACATACATAAGACATGTGGAGATTGTTTGAATCATAAAGAGCCTCAAAGTGATATATGCTAACAAAGTAGTAAGATAGTAGAGGCTGGACGGTACATGAAGGTTGGAAGAAAATTAGCGTTCTTTCGTGAGTTGCCTACGACGGGGTCGCACCATTGATTTGGTGATAATTTTTTTTTTTTTTGTGTTCATGTTTTTTTGTTTTGTGGTGTGTATTTCAATAAAAATGCAAAGCATTTTATAGTTTGGTACCTCTTGAATGAAAGACATTGTGAGGAGAAAAAACACTAAAGTAGCACTTGGCTCTTGTGTAAAGGGTTTGTGGAAATACGAGAAACCAACGAAGTGTACAGTTGAGACATCAGGTCACCTACGGAGTTCGTGGTGAACTGTAGTCGTAAAGCCATATGGGTTCGTGGTAATCCATGGAAACCGAAACCACCGAGGTGTTCTCAAAGATGGATGTACTCATGTCACTTCTAGGTTTTGGTAAGCTTGCGGGGAAAACCAAGGTTTCACTAAGACCAATAAGCCACAAAGATGGCATGCCACCTCAAAGGTGAGCAGGCTACATAGAGAGTGTAATAAATTTTTTTACGAAGTACGAAATATGGGGGAATATGGAAATATGATGTTTATATAAACAATGTATTAAGGGGGAATGCTAGCAAAATAGGTTAATACATTGTTTATTTGGATTGGTTAAGCTTTTCAAGCTATCCATGCCTTCATGACATCCTCCCGTGAGACGGTTTCACCTTTTGGAACCGTTTCATGTATTTATTCAATGTTTTTCATTGTAATAATCATTCAAAATTCTTTGCATTTTCTGTGTTCCTTCACTATCATCACGTACGCTACATTTTCATCTACATGTTACACTCACTACCCTATGACGCACTTTAGTTCCTTGGTCCATACTCAATTGCCAAGGGTTTACAAATAAAATGGGCCTTATTATACTTACACGTTCATTATTCAACCTTCCATCATGTGAAATTACTAGATGTTAGTGACATACGCTATAGGATAAATTGTCACCAATCCCCTCATCTTGTAGTGGTATGAAATTTAGGATACATCACCACTCCCTCTATTCATCTAGTAGTGATATACGCTTTAGGCTACGACATCACTCTTTTGGTCATCTTGTCATGACATGCGCTTTGGCTATAGGGTTGATGACACATCATTTATAGGATGCATTTCATTACCACATACATACACATTCATCACAAAGTGCATTAAACAAAATACACACTTCAACATTTCCCGATGATGCATTCTTGTTTACGGTTCATTCTTGAATGCTGAGGGGGAAAACCCAATGAATCTCACTTCATACATTTCCATTCACTCGGGGGGCACGCGGATCCTTTCATTCCATCTTGCATTCCATTCCACCCATCCATGACATATTGCATATCTTGGTTGTTTTTACTCTTGCTTAAATTTATTGTATATGGTCACTTCGTTACACAAGCTAGTTTGATCTCTTGTATGTCATTTATGTATACCATCCACACATGCGCATTCACATATTTTTCTAGTTGTGATCACATATATAGGTATCTTACACGCAACATGAATGATTTACTTCTACCCATCCTACATTGGTCATTGGGGGCATCCACATTCGTCTCTCACAGGTGTTATTGTTTCATTTTGTATTTAGCACTTTACATTACTTGTTTATACATGCTTTTGACATATTAGTTATCTTTCTAACATGCTAACGGGTGCTTGGTGCAGAATTTGTTTGAGAGGATTATTCCTTCCACGGTTATTTGTTGTTTGTACTTGCTTGTTTTGTTTACTATTGTATGTGTACCTTGCCCTTTGTTTAGTGTGAACAATTGTCAGTTGTACGTGGCCATGATGGCCTTACATGTCTTGCGACATCATGAGTGATGTCCCATGTTCTGACCCACTTTGTGTGGCTTAATTTGTCTTCTTGTGTGTTTACACTACTATATTGCTTGGTAGCTTATACATTGTTTTCGTAGATTACACATTGTCTTATACATGCATGTTTTTTTGTACTAACACTTGTCTTTCAAGTAGCCTCTTATTTGTGCATGCCTTGGTTTCTACCAAGCACATTCCTTTCCCCTATAGGGAAGAGTTACAAAGTTCATGTGGTTGGTCCTCTTTTGGGGCCGTATTCTCCTATCAACAATGTCACATGTACCCCCAAAGAGGGGGGCATCATTTGGGGTTTACATACTATACATAGCTCTATACCTGCAGCAGTCGGTTTAGTTTTCCACCCTTAGCATTGTGGGTTCGTAGTTTAGTTTTCCTCCTTGGCATTATGGGTTTAGTTTAGTCCAACTTCAACCATTGGCATTGTGGTTTATACAACGAGTGAGTTCAAAATAGTCTACGAACCCTGTACGCAACGGATTTCACAGAACATGGTTGTCCTTAGCATTCTGGGGAGAAGTTAGAGGCTTGGAGGTTACAGTGGGTGTGCCTCCCTACACTACTTCAACCAATGGCTTCGAGATCACCAAAAATACTAGGAAGTACAAAGATATCTTCACACATATTCAGGGAAATAGTTATATGTTGGAGAATAATGCAATTTTCTTCCTACACTTCTTCATACTATGGCGTCGGATCACCCAAAAAATGCATGAAAAGATATCCTCTTTCCACACTCTTTCTCTCGAAATGGATCAGGTGCACATGTTCCATTTTTTATTTACATACTTTACATTTACATGCTTTCACATACATATACATGTGTTTTTACATATACATTCATATGTGACTACTTGACCATTTTCTCCTTATAGGTCCATCTATATGAGAAACAAGTAGTCAACAACAAATACAAAAAATGGGGGCAACAAACAAATATCTTGTGGGAACACACACCATGCTAAACATGCGGGTACATTACACACATTGGCAACTACACACCCGTGTCCACCATAGGTTCACTCTAATCACATTTTTGCACTTTTACATCTTAAGTTTCCATGCTCCATCATCTTTTTGTCATTCCATGCTTTGTCTAGTCCTTTAATGCATTTCTACATCATCAGGTACACATCTCTATCTACTTTATGTTACCGAGCGTTTTGCTCACCAACATAAAGTGGGGGAAAATGTAGACATAAAATAATTCACTTTAGACATTACTTAGTCTCGTTCTTATACTATTATTCATATGGTTTTTGAGTGAAGAAAGTACTAATTAACCCCTGTCTCTTGGTCATTTTTATTTACTTTTTGTTGTAATTCCCAGTCAATTTTTGACATTTTCTATCATTTTAGCCTTGAGTGGGGTATGCGGGCTAATCTTGGGGTGCCCATCTAAGTCCGGGTGCCGCCTCATGTCCTGGTCCCGGTTAGGGCACCTTAAACCTTTTTACACTTCCTCGCCACTTTTTGGGAACTTTCTAGCCTTTTGAGATTCTTATCTATTTGGTGGTCGTCCTTTTAGGGTTAATTACAAAATTATAACAAGAGAACAATATAAATATAAAGTTATGAGACCATAATGAGGGACCAAGCACTAGGAACTACTATCATCACCTAAGGTTGCATCCATCAAAGGCTCCATTTTTATTCATCTAGCTCCATCAAAAGGCATAAGATGACATATGAGGGATGTTTATTCTATTCCATCCACCATTTTATTACATTTTCTACACATATTTATTGCTTATTACTTTCATAAAGTGTGAATAACACAAGAGCACCTAGGGCATGATTGCACACATTTAGACATAAAACTACATCGGGTTTGAGATTTAGTGCAAAACTTAGTAAGTCCACCATTGTGGCGGTGAGGACAATCCGACCCCTTCATGTACATATTTTTTTAGGGTTTGATGTTTGTTTTGGGGTTTTGCACACCTTCTCTTCATCATTGGCTACCAATGACATACAATCGAGTACAATGAAGTTAGTGCAATAAATAACGATGGCTTTAGATCATCTAACAACCCTAAAAGTTTTTTTTGGACTTCCTACATAGACTAGGGTGCCTAGAATGCAAACTAGGGCACCCACAAGCGCCTTGATACTCTCTTTGGTGCCCTAGTCCAGCCAAACAGTCTAGATCAACCTATGAATCAGGTAAGCTCTTTCTAACCCTTATTTGCATATTAGGGTTTCTACTTTCATTAGCCTAGTTGTTTGGGTCAATTTGTATATTTATTTAGCTATTATTTACATTATTTTAGTACTATTATTTACCATTTTTCCTAGTTATATTAATTACACTCAAATTCATATTTTAGTTAATCAATTTCTCATATAAAAACAAATGATGCATATAGTTACAAGATCTCAAATAATTAAAAAACGCAAATCGTATAAGACTATATACTTAATCATTTTCCATATTTCACAGTCCAAAAACTGAAAAAATACGTATTTTGATTTCAAATAATAAAATAGAGCCAAAAACACAATCATATTATATCATCAAAATAAAAACAAAGAGTAAGAGTAGAAAAACCCATGCTTGTATTTCTTGGCTCCCCCTTCTCTATAATCTTCCAAGTTGAAACTCCAAACAATACGTTTTCTTTTCAAAAAACTATTTATCCAAAAAATTCCATTATAATTGGAGTTAACAACGGTGAATTCACATGCAAAAGTCACTTTGAAAACATATTTCCCCCAAAAAATCCATGTACAACCCACAATTGAGCTTCCAATAACAAAACAAATGAAAATGAAACAATGCATTCAATGCATGCCTTAGCTTCTCAAGGAAGCTTCCATTTCCCAAGACGTATTAAACTTGCACCAAACCTCTTAATTTCCATGCCACATTATGGCTTATCAAATGACCAGTAAACCATAAACCTCATTTAACATCCACTACAAATATGCCATGTAACTTAGGTTATAACCTAAGTTTAATAAACTTACAAACCAACCAACTCACATGGTGGGGAATCACAATGCCACATATCCATCCAAACCAAGATCCATAATGCCTATCTTAAGTGTTCTTAATGATTGATTAACATGTCATTCAATAAAAAAACATATCATAACATATATGTGTGTGTGTGTGTGTGTGTGTGTGTGTGTGTATACTATTAAATCAATAAATCATCATCAAACACACACACACATATGTATATATATATTATTAATTTATTAAATTATAAAAAAACTTCATTACATGACTAGTAATAACACAAATAAGGACGATCTTTAATAATGAATTAAATCCGAGAAATTAAGATCAATATCGACATTTAGGACTTTTGTCTCGATGAAGTGGATATGAATCTCTAAATGATTCATTATTTGATGTTGAAGTGGATTGTTCACAAAATCAATGCAACTCTAAATGTCACATAGAAGAGTACTATTTCTTTTGACGCACATATGGAGTTCATCCAATATTATTTTCATCCACATGGATTCATTTTATGCTTCCATAACATGTCTATATTCTACTTCAAAGAGAGGAGAAAGAAATTGTTGGTTTCTTCTTGCTACTCCAAGTGATGGCACCTACACCAAACTTGAAAACATATCCAAAAGTATATTTTCTATTTATAATATCACCAACATGGTCAAAATCACAATATCCAAATAATTTTTCATCATTACAAGAATAATAATAAAACCATAATTAATTGTTCCTTTAATATATTTTAGAATTCTTTTTCCATTTTCCAATGATCCTCATAAGGATCCTACATGAATCTAGAAACAACTCCTACTACATATGAAATATCTAGCCTAGTAATAGTAAAATAAATTAAACTTATAACTAGTGTCTATACTGAGTATGATTAAATTTATCACTTGTAGGTTTTGGATCCAATTTAGGACCAACTTGAATGGGAATGTAACAGGTTTATAATCAACCATGTTAAAATATATGCATTTTTAAAACTTTAAAAGACTTATATTATTTAGAATATACCATATCTTAATGATAATATCCTAAATTTAATTTTGATCAATATGATAAGAAAAATATTTTATGCAATCATTATTGAACGTATCCAATACATATATGAAGGGCGTCCCCAACTCTATTTTGATGTGCATAAAATATGGGCCTTAGTAATCAAACATGAAAACATGCTTCATATAGAGATTGATTACCTTAACAACATAGTATATATCTCATAATAAAGGTATGGAAAATTACTACATCATCAATACATCTATATGTAAGAAGTTAATATCGGTTCGTATGGTGTTTATTATAACCATATAAGAAAATTTATCTCGTTTATATTCCTTATGCTAAATAAATTTATAGAAAATATCACCACATTTTTCTTCCATCAAGGTTGATAGGTTATTTTATATTTCAAAAGTGAAGAAAAGTGATTCAATTTATAATCGCATGTAAATTTTTTAACTAAATTAGTAGCATACTATGATTGAGATGCAAAAATAGATTTATGATTATGAAAGATAACCACGCTTTATATTAATCAATTTCTCCTACAGAGTTATACCTAATTTTATACAACCACCTGGATCCTATAGTGTTTCATTTTGAAGGAGGGCGACTAGTTTTCAAGTGTTGTTTTTAATTAGGGCATTATATTCATCTTTCATAGCTTCGATCCATCTATCATCTTGACTGGATTCTTTGAAAAAATTTAGTTCAACCTCATATAGGGTCATGGATGGAAAGCTCATAGGATTCATCATTTTGAAATGTAGTATAAATATTAAACATGTTGGTTTCCAATTCTACACCCACCCAAGACGACAACCTTTGCTTTGAGAGAATAGGAAGGCTTAGAGGATGACATAATATGTTATACATGTAATTTTTAGTTGGGAAGATGTCTGAAATTCTCTTTGGAACCAATCTCTTAGAATTATTGAGAGGCACGTACAAAGGGGATGGCCCGATCCTGCTAATTTTGGTTTTTCCTTAAACTAGGGTGAGAGGACCCATTGGGTAACCTAAATGGAGAGAGGATAATTTGAACTTGATTCCTCTTAATTTTTCAAATGGTGGTTCAATTTGAGCTAAGCATGGCCATGAATATAACACTCACTCGCAACAATTTTCACAAGGATGCCATATATACTTAGTGCATCAGGCACATGTCACTAGAGATAACCAAGTTTAGTTGTTATAATGTTACTTTTGATAGGAATCTGGGTATGAAGAAGTGTCTTCGATGATGCTTGAATATAGAAAAACATGGTGGTAAATAGATCTTTTAGATTGAAGTGTGATGGTATGGGAAAAATATAGTAGGTTTGATTTTGTAAAAGAGGGGGAGTAAATGATGGTTGATTTCCTATAACAAAGCATCAATAACTACCATGACAACATGTTATCCTGGAAAGTAAAGAACATATGATCAAGTAGTGATAATTTATTAAACTAAAAAGATTTACATTCATTGATACTCAACAACTAAATTTTTTTCAGACAATCTTTAAAACACTTAACATAAAATCTCATGCAAGAGTTCTAATGAAGTGTTTATTGCTCATATTCTCCTACGCTAAGATACATTCAACGAATGAAAAAATCACTCAAAGAAGATGGTTGCAATAAGGATTTTAGAATTACATCAAATATTGTAGAGTAAATGCTTACAAAAACAATATTTATTTAGTAACCAAAATGCAACAACCAAGGACTGATCTAGTGTATTACATACAGAATCAATAAACACAAAATTACAATAGAAATTATAACTCATTAATCAGATTTCAACATACAAGATCCAGAACACAAAGCTAGAATCATAAGTAGGCATATGTCATTCAAACTTTCAATTTCTTGACAAGGGGACATGAATTAAATTCCCTCAATGTTCGCGGTGGATGTACAAAGGCAACTACCTTGACACAAAAGCTTGAAAACTCAAAGTCCATATGTATTCCATACAAGAAGATGGGGACATGCAAAGTTACATTAATTTCTTTCAATTTCTCAAAGATAGAAAACTAACCCACCTTAATATGAGGGAAGACCCTCATATTTATAATTTTTTTATTAACTCCTATGATTTCCCCCTAAAAGCATATGCGGGCAATCCCATAAGGCACAACAATAAACTCCATCATTGGGAAATATCTTTCAACTGAAAAGATTCTTCTATATTAGCCATCAATCTGATTGTATTTTTAGT
Source organism: Taxus wallichiana var. yunnanensis (assembly GCA_018340775.1). Taxonomy (NCBI): domain Eukaryota; kingdom Viridiplantae; phylum Streptophyta; class Pinopsida; order Cupressales; family Taxaceae; genus Taxus; species Taxus wallichiana. The sequence goes on from CM031234.1 coordinate 565,142,878, forward strand.
TGTAGATGTGGACGTGTGTAAGATATCCTAGTTGCACTATCTAATCCTCTTTTGTTTTATTTATCTTGGCCCAATCAATCATGTGCTCAGTCATAAACCGTTTGTTCCTTGATGTCGTTATTCTAACTGATTTGACATTTGTCATTTTTAGAAGATATGTTGTGAGTAACCATGAACATTCATTTTAATTTGATTCTTCCCTTGCACAAAACACTTAATCAATCTAAAATAAAGCTTTTTGCCATACATCACTTTGCTTTTTCCTTTTCCAAATTCGTGTGAGAATCCAAAATTGCTCTCGCATTCAATTCGACATGATAATTCATGTGGAACTTTCTTGAATTCATCTCATATGAATTCTTATTGATTCTTCTATGAAGTCGTAACTTTGTTTGGGTATTACAAGTGAATTTTCTTGTGAAAAAATTAGTGTTGTCTCTTTTCTAGCAATGACGGAGATGGAATTGGGAAATTATTTAAAATAGCTTTCTTCAAAAGCTCTGCATATGATATTCAATATTTCTAGCCCGAATGAAGATTTTGTTAGGATGTTGTTCGTGATTGAAGACTAGGCGGAGCCTCTGGGACCATTAAATTCCCGTATAATTCGATTGGATTTTATGAGGAAACTTATAAAAATGAATCCCTTCTTTTCTATGTTCTAGGTCTTATTTCACCATTTGTTTCACCCTAAAGACTACATGGTTCCTGAGTAGTTAAATAAGTTTTGGATCCATTGTAGGCCAACTATTAACAAGAAAACCATTTGTATATCCCTGCATTATTAATCTGAAGAATTTGCAGAGAAGGAAATCATAGTTGATGTCCATGGAGTTTCTGATGACGAGCTCAAAGAGGACATATCCTCAATTTCCTACAGAATAGCTGTAATAGAGCAAAGGCTCACCAATCTTGAAAAGGCTTTGGTGTAATCTACTTATGGGAAAGCTCTTAAAGTTCCACTACCACCATTAAAGATATATAAAAAGGGGCCAATTAATCTAGTAGGTGCATCCAAGCCAATATCCACTTATTAGATTGGTGTACCTAAGCCAACTTCCGCTATGTCATGTTTATGTAACTCAGTGGGGTACTAAGGCATACTTCACAAGAGGGATTAATCTCCTTGAATGGGTCTATTATTATGGGAAAATGTTGTAACTAATTAATATTCTTGAAGGCCAAAAGAAAAAAATCAAGGAGCTTATGGAATTGGGTATGTCTTAACTCGGTAGGAGATATTTAATATGTTCATGGTGCTCACGACCGTGTTAGTGAGAAAATTTTTCTTGTGGACAAATTGGTGGGTTTCAAGCCAACGCTATGGGAATCTAAGTCCCTCTACTTGAACGGTGCAAATTCCATAGGTGCATGCATAAAAGGTGGGTTTTGATGGTGGCCTTTTGACCGGAGATCCAGAGGGGCACTCCCAACCAGGTGTGTGGCAAAGCTAGCAATGTCTTGCTAGAGAAGAAAATTTGTCTTGGAAAGGGTAAGGGGAGTGGAAATGGAGGATATCTGGTTGAAAGGCCACCATCGAAAGACACCTTTTATGCATGCACCTACAGAAGCTACACCGTTGAAGTAAAGGGACTTAGATTCCCATAGCATTGACTTGAAACCCACCAATTTGTCCACAAGAAAATTTTTCTCGCCAACAATTTTTGGCACCCACCGTGGGGCATATTTTGCAGCATCTGCACCTAAAAACGACCTCAGGGTCATAAAATACAAAAATATTCTAGAAGAAAAGTTTTGGAGATTGAATAACCACACAAACTACATGGATGTAAATCATGGCTATTATGGGAAATCCTCCTGTTAAGAGACCTGATTTACTCTTTCACATCCAAGAAGACATTGCTTCTGATATGAGAGAAGCTATTTGGCATAATAGATAAAGTGTCAATTAATACTTCATTTCCATAAGGATTTTAGATTTGGAAGAGGAACATGTTGTCAAATTGGAAAGGCAAAGACAAATCCCAAAGCACCCCAGAGAAGAGCATAAACTTTCAAGATGGCTGATAGAAGATACCGAAAACTGAGGAAAGGAGGAAAAATTGATCCCACATTTGAAGAGCTTCAAAGAGAGGCAAAATCTGAAGAGGAGATAAGGGCTCAACTTTAAGAAATGGAAAGACTCCAAATTGAAGCAGAAGAAAGAGTAGCAATAGAAGCATCCTTAGCAAGATCGGAGGCTAGAAACAATAATAGAATGGGTGATCATGAGCATGAGGTATGTAGGCCTAATGTACTATGGGGAAGAAATATTGGTCCACTTGCTCCTCCACAACCACTTCATGAGCTTCCAAGAGGCTCAATAAAGAACTTCCCAAAATTCAAAGGGGATGGTTCTCAGCTCCTATAAGAACATGTTAGCAGCATTCATCATTGCTTGTGGAGTGTTGGGAGTTGAAGATGAAGATGTTTCAGCTAGGCTCTTTGTGGATTCACTTCAAGAAAAAGTTATTGAATGGTTCTACATGTTGCCCCCAAGATTTGTCACATGCTGGGAAGATATAAGAAGTGCATTTGAACATAGGTTCAAGAGCACAAAATATTGTTAGGATCTTTTGGTCCAATTGGTTCAGATGAAGAAGGAGACCTCTAAATCAATGAGAGATTTTGTAGTAAGGTATGATAGGTTGACAAGAAGGATCCCAGAAGATGTGGTACCCTCTGAAAATAACTTGAAAAGGTTCTTCATCAGTTCTTTGCCATCAGAAGTTGGTTTCTTCCTCAGAAGAGCCCAACCAAGAACATTGAGGGAAGCTAAAGACTTTGCAATTGAGACTGATGATGATCTAATTCTTTCTAGAAAAGTGAAAGGACCAAATGGGAAGCAAAAGGTCAGAGTTCAAATTTAGTCACCATTGATCCAATGTTCCAAAAAATGGCAAATGACCTAGTTGCTTTGAAGAAGCAGCTATCACAAATCACAATGAGGAATGCTCTAAGGAGACCAAATCCTCTGATAGACCAAGAATTGCTCCACCTCCTCATAGGCTTGCTCTTGAAGCACCACCAGTCAATTCCATCTGTGACACTAGGGAATCAGAAGAAGGAGCAGACATTGAGGAAACTAAAGAAGAAAGCATGGATGACTATGAAAACTATCTTGAAATTGAAGAGGTTGGAATGTACAGTGGCTTGATTGAATACGTGGCTGATGAGGAGGAAGGTGATGAATAAGATCCAAGTTTCTCATGTGATGTTTTCACTCGTGCACAATCCAAGAATGGTGTTTTAGCCTCAAGTTGTCAACTGAGAGTAGGAAGAACAAAGAAGATAGCTCTCCAAATCCTCCACTAAACAAGATCATCAACAAGGGATCACCATTACCACCTTCCATGGAATCAACTAGAGAGAAATCAAATTCACTAGTTGTCAAGGATCACACTGTCTGTGCCAAGTAAGTTATCTGATTCTTCTCCCAACTCAAAATTTGTTAAGAGAAATTCTCTTCTAAATGTTGGTTCTGCAAGAACATCTAAATTTCAATCAAAGGCTACACCCCCATCTCCTTCTAAGCCAATTGCTACATTTGAAAAGGAGAACCCAACACCAAAATTAACGATGCATCTACCATTTAAGTCCTCATCCACTGCTGGAACCTCTTCCTCATCTACCATAACTTCATTTGACTTTGTAGAGCATGCTAGCAAAACCAAAGTCTAGCTCTCTAAAATTGAATACCTACAAACACATCCTGCCCAATTTGAAAAATTCATCAAGGCAGTCCGAGGTGGTAACTCTACATCCCCAATCTCTAATTCTAAAGGCTTACTTCCCACACCATCCACACCATCTTCTCAAAACATGCTAGCCCTCAGTGCCTCCACCACCAACAGAGTTGAGCCTTTTTACCTGTCACTTCTCATCAAAGGTTTCCAACTGAAAAATTGCATTATAGATTTTGGAGCCTCAGATAATGTGATGCCAGCAAAAGTTACAAATGCTCTTGGCCTCACTTTGACCGGGTAAATGGCACATGCTACTCAATGGAATCCAAACAATTTCCATTGGTAGGAAGGATGAAGGATGCTCTAGGTGCACTAGTTGATTATCCCGACAAGAAGATACTCATGACCATTTTGGTAAGGACATCCCTACATCTTTTGGTATCTTTGTTGAGCATAATTTTTGTAGAGATCTAGGTGGAGAAATAAAAATGGATTGGTCATCTGCAACTATCCCGGTGAAAGGAGAAATGAAGAAGCTGCTGCCAGTCAGAAAAATGCAGTTCACAATAAGGAAGAATGATGATCCAAGAGCTGATATCATCTTTCAAGATTGTGGGCTTGGAAATTACCTCCTCAAATCATCGAAGGAAGAGGACTTGCCACTTCTCATGGAGGAGGAAGAAGCCTAAATATGGACCATGGATTTTGATGGCAGTCATTCCAGAGTAGGTTCAGGAGCTGGTGTAGTATTATACTCTCCCTCTAATGAGGTATATCCTTTTTCCTACAAGCTACAATTTGACAATACAAATAATATAGTAGAGTATGAAACATTACTCTTAGGTATGAATACAACAGAGGGCATGGGAATCAAGAAGTTGAGATGCAAAGGTGATGCAGAGGTTGTGGTAAAGTAGGTCTGCCAATAATATCAGGTGAAAAACCCCAGACTCAAGCACTATAGAAACAAAGTGTGGGAGTGCATTGAATCCTTTGATGTATTCTCCATTGAAGCTATCGTAGGGAGTAGAATGAAAAGGCTGATTCCCTAGCAGTGTTAACTTCCTTAGTGACACCTCATCCTTCTTTTGGAAAGGATAAAGTGACCATTGAGATGGTGTTCAGACCCAATGTACCGGTGCAATGAAAATCACGGCGGGTCTTCAATGATGACAATATGATCCTAGCCTTCTTAGAAAAAAGGGATACCTTCGATAATATTTTCTTTGAAGGAAGTGAAAACCCACATCGTGAGTTAGTCCCTAAAGAAGAGAAGGAAGGAATTGAGGGAATTGATGAAGAGGGAGTAATTAAAGCGAAAGGAAACAAAATCCCCAAAGGCCTAGTTTCTTTGGAAGACCTCTTTGACAAGCATGACAGGTTCATCCAAGAGAAATAAAAACAATCCTCTCAGTGTCCATCTGATTTTGATCAAGAAAACATTGGCACTTTAGAGAATCCAAGGATGGTTAACATTGGTAAATGTTGCTCACCAGAAGAGAAGAGAAAGTTTGTTTCTCTACTAAAAAAGTACTTAGATGTCCTGGCCTATTCCTATGATGAACTCAAATATTTTAGCCAAAGGAAATGCATCACTCCATTCCTTTGAAGCAAGGAGCTAAGCCCTTCAAGAAAAAACAAAGGCCCTATAATCCAAAGATTGCCAATGTTATCAAAGAAGAGGTGAAAAAGATGCTCAATGCTAGAATCATCTTCCCCATCCACCATTCAACATGGGTGGCTAACATTGTTCCAGTAAGGAATAAGAATGGGGAAATAAGGATTTGTGTAGACTTCCAAAATATGAATCAAGCATCTCTCAAGGACAACTACCCTCTTCCAACCATGGATCATATTTTACAAGCTAGTCACTAGATCTAAAATGCTCTCTTTGCTTGATAGATTCTCAGGGTACAACCAAATCAAGGTGGTAGAAGAGGATTGCAAAAAATAACCTTCACAACACCTTGGGGCACTTTTTCCTACAAAGTATAATGCCTTTTGGCTTGATCAATACTAGAGCCACTTTCCAGAGAGCAATGGACTTAGCCTTCAAAGATTTGAAACATTAAATTTTCATTTACCTTGATGACCTCACGGTTTTCCAAAGAGGAGGGAGATCATATCTGTCATTTGGAGCAAGTCCTTGCAAGGTGTAGGAAACATGGAATTTCTCTAAATCCAAAGAAGTGCATTTTTGGAGTCACAGAAGGTAAGTTGTTGGGACACATTGTGAACAAACATGGAGCACACATTGATCCTGAGAGGATCAGAGCTATCCAAGCACTAGCCTTACCAACCAGCAAGAAGGGATTTCATTCATTCTTTGGAAAGGTAAACTTCCTTCATCATTTTGTGCCTAAGTTTTCTAAATTGACTAAGCATATAACTTCCATGATGAAGCCTCAAGAAAGTTTCAAGTAGAATAAGGAAGGAAAAACAACATTTGAGGAAATCTAAAAAGCCGTTGCCAAAGCTCCAACTCTTGTATCTCAAGATTTCAACAAGGAGTTCATCATGTATTGCTATGCATCAGAACATACACTCTCTGCTATCCTTGTTGAGAAAATGACCAAGGTTTGGAAGCACCCATTGCTTTCATGAGCCGTCCTTGGAAAAATCATGAGCTAAAGTACAACCAATTATAGAAACATGCCTATGTAGTGGTCAAAGCTGTTAAAAGTTTCAGATTCTACATTTTTAATTCCCATACTGAGTTGTGATGGTCCTTGTAAGTGCGATCAAGTCCATTTTGACTCAACAAGATCCTAGGGCTAAGAGAGGAAGTTGGATTACAAATACCCAAGAGTATGACTTGGAAATTAGACCCTCTAATATGGTAAGAGGAAATGGTTTGTGCAAGATGATTACTAAAGATGAAGCTCTCAAGGCTTAGTAGGGAGAAAAAGATGGTGTTTGCTCAACCTATTCAGGAGACAATCCACAAGCACTCTTTGTCACCACTACTGATGAGTGGTATGTTGACATTGCTTACTATCTCACTTATGGAGAATGCCCTCCTCATCTTGATTACAAACAAAGAAGGACACTCAAGCTAAAGGCAGCCAAGTTTGTGATTTGGAATCATGCACTTTACAAGAGAGGCCTAGATGGTTGTTTCCTCAGGTGTGTAGATAAGGAGCAACAAGAAAAGTTTCTCAGGGCATATCATGATCAAGCTTGTGGTAGAAATTTCTCAAAGAATGGTCTTTGCACATAAGATCCTCAAAGGGAGATATTATTGGCCCTCCATCTTTGTAGACACTCAGGATTGGGTTTCCAAATGCAAAGCATGCCAACAATTTGTTAGAAAGCCACAACTAGCTGCATTGCCACTCAGGCCTATGGTGATTGAAGAACCATTTCAACAATGGGGGCTATATTTTATTGGTGTTTTGAATCCTCATTCTAGTGTAAGGCATACTTATGTACTCACTGCAATTGATTACTTCACTAAATGGGTGGAAGCCATCCCAACCAAGCAAGCCAACTCTGAAACAGTCTTGCAACTTCATCAAGGAGAATATCATTGTTCGTTTTGGAATACCACATAAAATTGTTGTAGAAAATGCCACCTATTTCTCTTCCAAGGAGCTCACAAAGTTTTTATGGCTTTGGAATCTCCCTATCTCACTCTTCTGACTACTACCCATAGGGAAATAAACAAGTGAGTCAAACAACAAGAACATTGTTACCATTGTTCGCAAGCTGGTAGATGAGAATCAAAGGAACTGGCACAAGAAGTTATATGATGCATTGTGGGCTGATAGGATCACTCCTAAGAAGGAAATATGTATGTCACATTTCCAAATGTTGTATGGAGTTGAGGTAGAGATTCCCCTCACAATTGAGATGCCAACTCTCAAGTTGCTGCAAGAAATAGAAGATGGTCAATACAAAGACTCCATTGACAAGAGGATCCTCTTCCTGGAGAAGCTGGAGGAAAGCAAATGCCAAGTGGTGGATAGAATTAAAGAACACCAATTGAAAGTGAAGAAGATATTTGAAAAGAGGGAAAAGGCAAGATAATTCAAGGTTGGATACTTTGTCTTGCTATGGGACAAGAGAAGAGAACCAAAAGGCAGCCATGGAAAGTTTGATTCATTATGGCTCGGCCCATTCTTAATTCATGGAGCTTATGGTGAGAATGTTTTTCTCCTCTCATACTTGGATGGAACGCCATTGGAATTTCCTTGAAGTGGGTAATACTTGAAACTGTATCATCAGTGAAAGTGGGTTGTCCCCTACCTTGTACCATAGGTGATTTCGTAGGTGTGTTTTTCCCTTTTTTGTCGTGTGGTTTTGGTTTCGTTTTGTTTGGTTATGTGTGGTTTGGCTTGCGCGTTTCCTCATTCTTCCATTCTTTCTCAAAATTTTACATGACTCTGCAAGGCCCAATGCATAAGGCACTAATCAACATTATATGGTTTAAAAATTGAGATTCTGGATCCTCATACCATGTCTTCATCATGCTCGAGTCCATGTCATGTCCCCAAGCTAGATCCATCTATTGTCTACTGAAAAGCGGTTTTCATTTTCCAAGTTAAATTTGATTTTTCGAGCTCTCGCCTCCTAAAGTATTTAAGCCAAGTTGAAAGTTTGAATAAATAGCAAGATCCGTTCCTAGTGCTATTTAAATCTTTGTTTTGCTCATTTTGAGAAATTCTCCATCTCCCGGTTTGTGCACGTAATATCCTCTTTACAACCTCCTTTTTGATCAAAATTGTTCACCTATTTTATGGCCTAGGTCGTCAAATCATTTTTTTGCTTCCATGCCTCCAGCTGCATGAAGGAAATTCAAAAATTGGACTCAAAATGATGAAGTTCTCTTCCTCTGTGTATTTTTCCCATAGTCGGGAATGATGGGCGTTTTCTTCCCCATCAAATTTTGGCCCCATCATCCATGGGTACGTGGACATACCTAATTAGAAGTGGGTCGGTGGAGAAATTTGTGTTTTTGAGCCTTTTTCCAAAAAAGGTGAAAAGTTAAAAATGACTGCAACCTTGACAAAGCTATAAAGAGAAAATTCAAATTTTGAGCCCGCAGAGAAAATTCAAATTTTGAGCCTACAGAGAAAAGTCAAAGTTGAAGCCCGTAGGGAAAAATTCAAAGTTGAAGCCCATAGGGAAAAAGTAAAATTTGAAGCCCACGGGAAAAATGTCAAAGCGAACGAGCGGGCCATTGGGGCACTTTTGAAAATTTAACCAAATTCTCAAAAGTGAAGTAAAATTTCTAGAATGCTCTACGGCTCCACCAAGGTCTTGGGCCCACCATTGAAAAGTCAAAGCGGAAGAGCGAAACAATGAAGAAATTCAAGTTTTTGAACCTTTTTCCAAAAAAGGTTAAAATGTTGAGAAAAGGGCCGTGACCCCATTTCCAATGAAAGGGTGCCACGTGTCAAGAGTTTAATCGGAGCGTGCGGGCCAGCGGAGGAATTTGAGTTTTTGAGCCTTTTTCCAAAAAAGGGTAAAATGTTGAGAAAAGGGCCGCGACCCCATTTCCAATGAAAACATGCCACATGCCTAAGTTGAAAAGTTGAAGTAGGGTGCGGGCCAATTTGTTCCAAATTGCCAAATCTCTAAAAAAATCACAAAATGCAAAGGGATTTCCCCCGTACCTACTCCAATCTCTTTCTACCATGTGGATGGCTTGATTTCAAAGCTATAAGAGAAAATCAAATGGTCTGTATTCAAACTGGAAAATCAAATGTAACATTCGCGTTGCAAGATCTAGTTTTTAACCTACCAAGAGCATTATCTTCACAATAGAGGAATTTGAAGAGGTGTAAATGATTGGTAAAGTTGTAACCATTTTGGTATGAGATATAATGGCTCCTCGAGATCCATTCTAGGGGTAGGTTATTGTTTTCAAAAAGACCAGAGTGCTCTGTGCACTGAAAAGAGAGAAAACACCATACTTCTTCTATTTTCCCTTCTCCTTAGATTTTCTCTATTCTAAAAGCTCATGACAAATTCTGCTTTAGCTTGATAATAAAAGAAGGAATTTTCACCTCTTTGATTGAGGGATTAATTGGTACTTTGTGAGACCAATGAATTTCATTGATCTTGTAGCTTCTCCTACGGATTTGTTTTTCTTCTAACTAGAAATGCATGTAAACGGAATTCCTAATTAATGTGTGTGGGCATATGATATTCTACTCACAACATTAGTTTTCTCTTACCTCCATTTCCACTCCCCTTCCTCTTTCCAAGACAAATTTTCTTCTCTAGCGAGACATTGCTAGATTTGCCACATGGTTAGTGGAGTGCCCCTGCTAGATCTCTGGTCAAAAGGCCACCATCAAAACCCACCTTTTATGCATGCACCTATGGAAGCTGCACCATTCATGTAGAGGGACTTAGATTCCCATAGTGTTGGCTTGAAACCCATTAATTTGTCCACAAGACAAATTTTATCGCCAACATACCATGCAAAGAACTTAAGTTTAGGATGAAAAAGATTTTAGATTGTATCTCGCCGCTGCGAAGGATTTTGTAATTATAAATTGACATTGTACGTAGATTCTAGTTACAAAACATCCTTTTGTATGTGTATACCTATAATTTATATGAATTTCAAAGGCCAGGGACCCTATAGAATCCCCATTTTGTTTCTTGCACACACATATATTCTTTTTCACTTTCTTTATTAATTCAACTATTATTTCTCTTAAATGATCATACCTCTGGATTGTAGAGTAATTATTTTCTCAAAAAGACCAGTCTTGCATGACTTGGCTACTCGTAATGAGAGTTATAGGTGAAAATGCTTCATTGCTTGTTATGGGGATTTTCCTTGCATTTTTCTCTTCTTCTCGGGTCTTTTGAATATCTTGAATGTCCTATGGCCTCTTTACTTCTTTGGAAGATCTTTGAGTATTGTGCAGCTTTTGAATTCCGTGGAATACTAACCTTTGAAATACCCATGACACAATGAATCAATGTACTACTGCTTTGTTACATATCCAAACTCACATTGTAAAACGTAGCCTGGAGATCGAGATCCCTCATTGTTTGACCACTTTTACTATAGACACCTAAAATTTGCACCCTTCAAATCATCATTTACATCTACAAAAACCCTTATCCTAAGTCATAATTCCTTTGGCATATTTACCTCGCGTAAATATTATTCTTATAGCTATCAAAATCCTATTCTAACCATTTAAAACCACCTTTGAATGAAAACAAAACACATCTTAACCATTTTCTAATTCCCTTGACCATTATACCTCGTCCCCAACAACTTAGCAAACCATCTACTCAAATACAAACCAAAAAAAATCATTTGAAAGTGGTTTTAACCAATTTTCCACCCTAAATCCCAAAAAATCCAGATCGTTGGTGATTTAGGTAATCACCAACAATTATAAATACAAGTTTTCTAGTATTTCTTCAAGATCCTCAATTGTGGATCTCGAGCTTTTAATTTCAATACCATCTTCCAACATCCTGCACATCACCAATTATCACCTAGACATCAAGATTATTATCAAGAATCATTGTGAACCATCATCAAACATTTTTCAAGGCATCTCAGAGCTCCTGTGGATCATCTTTTGCACCATTCAGCTTATAGACTACATCAATTGTCATCGTTAATCCTCAAGAAAGTTTTAAAGCATCTTGTAGCTTCATCTCGGTGCATGGTACTTTTACAATCTTTGTTTATCTCTTATAAACCATATTCAGTCATTAATCAATTTGAAGCATTAATTTGAAACATCAAACATTCATTTTTAATAATTTATCAAAATATACCTGAATCACCAATGATTGGCCTAATCCCCAATGATTCTTGTTAATTTTACCCTTTGTCAATTATTATTAATTTTTATCAAATTTATCATATCTTTCATGTCATGCCCATTGCTTCTAACATGTTTTTAAGCATGGATTACTATTAGATGACAATTAGTGGTCAATCACACAAAATTACCGATATTTGCAGCCTTCCGATAATTTGACACCCTTTCTTTTGGGAACAATACAATCTTCTCCATGACCTAACACTTTGTGCCATTAATAACACCGATATAGAAGAAGTTGAATATATCTTTTAATTCCTCTCGTGACATCCGCCAAGAAGTCGAATACTTCTAGTACGATTATTTCGAGCACGTATGGATTACATCCACACTTTCTTGGGCCACATTTGAAGCCACACAAGACCTACCATTCAATCTTGAGTTCTAGTCATCTTTCATACTATTCTTGTATCTATCTACCTTATATCAGTTTATCATTTATCACTTATCCATTATAATTCACTTGATTGTTTACAAAGCGAGCTGACATCCTTCGAGGAAGCCCTTTGGATTCTTGGAATCAACCTTTGCCGAGCAACTTGCCTATCTATCTATCTAATCCATTTTGTTTAGTGTCTTTGAGCACATGTTTCTTCGTAGGACAAGAGCTTGTACACACCTTTGGACGGAGCACAACTTCTATCAATGTCGAGCATCAATAATCATCATCTACGGGTATCGTTAAACCCCACGTCTTTTGAGGTCAGTTTGTTTTTATTATTTCACTTTTTTAATTCAAGTAGAAAGGTAAAAACATCTTTGAACATTCTGGCATGCCCAGTGGGACCCTAAATCCCTTCTTTCATTCATTCAAATTTCATATTTTTCATATCTAGTTTTCGCTCTATAATTACTAGTGATTTGGTCAATTGCCAATGATTAGGTGAATCATTAGCGATTGGTCAATCATCGAGGATTTCTCTAAATTCTTTTGATTATTAAGTACTCAACCTTCTAACACTTGTTTTTTGTTGTTTTATTTTTTGCTAACTGTTCTTGTAGGTTCCATGTTTCGGAGGATTTTTACTTTTTTGGATTGCTAAATATCTTATGTATGTAGACCCCAAAATTACACATCTACTTCCACTTGTTCCCAGTATTATTCTAAGTACGCCTGTTATTCACCCATTTGCAATTAATTGATTAAATTAATTAATTAATTCACATTGTACCCTTTTTATTAATTAAATTAATCCCATGTACTCTTTGTACCCCTCAAGCTAAATTAATTATTATTAATTAATTGATTAATTAACTGTGTTCACATCCTAGTTACTTGCCACTTGATCTAACTCTACGTAGACTCCACTCGGACTCCTATATTTACCCTAGTTAACTACACTTCTAGAATCCTAAAAAGGTGGGGGTAGTTAAAATGCACGCACAACCACCTTTTCGATGCGGTTGTTTTTAATTAATCCATTTACTTCCCCCAAAAATTTTGCAGAATCGCCCATAATGCTATTTTTAGCATAATCATTTATCCGTGTGTAACCAATTTCAACTACCTTCTACTTCTATAAATTACAGGCTTACCTTCCTTTCAAATCCTCTTGAATCTAACATACAAAAATCTGTTGAATTGTGTCTGTAGCATTTGCATTCAAAGCTTGGAGAGCACTCAAGAGCATCCACAATCATTTTTGACATCCATTTTGCAAGGTCTTATAAGAGACCCTTATTTGAGGTTTTCACAGAAGGTTGCTGGAAGGTTTGTATTATTGGTTTGTTTATCTTTCATTCTTAGGTGATTTTATCTATATACATTTTGGCACGCCCGGTGGGACTTACACTCCTCCTTTTTCATTTTTGTTTCTATTTGTTTCTCTAATTTTGTTCTTGTAGTGTTCATGTTGTTTTTGTGTTGTTCAGGTTTGGAAGTAAGCAATTCTGCAAGTTTAGAAGCATGCACCAAGTTTCCAGATCCAAATACAAACAAAAATAACATATTTTTGTATTTTGCTGATTCATGGTTTTAAGTATTGACATTTTTGTTTGTATGTGTCTTTTGTTTGCACTTATCTTCTCGCGGGTTTTATTTTCTTTAATTTCTTGCAATTTCTCACTACTCGCACACACATAGAGCATACATTAGATTTTTTTTTTTTTAATTATTACAAATATATATATATATATATATATATATATATTTTACGGTTTATATTTAAAAATAGATCTAAAAATAAAATAAAATTGAAAACTAATAAAAATTTTAACCCTAAATCCCAACCCCCTTTTTTTCCCTCCTCCTCCTACCTACGGGTCGGCCAAAGACACGGTGAGCCACCTCACCATTCCACTCACCCCATTCCCCATCCGTTTCCCATACACCGAGATCCCCCACCGAGCCCACTCACCTTACCCCGACTCAACCCTGCGGTCATTCCACTCCCGACTCCTCACCTCTCAACTCCTATAGACCCCTCGGTGCCCCGAGCCTCCGAATCACCAATACCCACCTCGTCCTGTTCCCTACCAAACTCCTAACCACGAATCACCTCACACCCCGCTACATCCTTTCCAACCCATCCTTGTACCCTCTCCTTATGACCCCAACGCCCAACCGATCTCCTCACACCTAATCCCGATTTACGCCCCTTTCACCCGAGCCCTATGTTCATCCGATCCCTCCACTCCACACCCGACCTCACCCTATTATCAACTCACCCCGACCGAGCCATCCCCGCCTCGCATCTCACACGAGCTCCTCCACTCTTTCCACCTGCACACACACAAACATACCATGACATTAGATTTTTCCATTTATGTTGAACATGCTTATAATTTTGCTTTTAGGGTTAGGTTTTTTGTTTATTTAATTTATTTAATTTTAATTTATAATTCCTTATTTATCATTTAAGTTACACCTCCATTAGTTTCTTTATTTCTTCTTCTTGGCCTAACTATGCACTTTACTTTTTCTCTCGGGTTCGTATAAGCTTCTAATCACTCTAGGGCGCTACTTGTCAATGTTGAAAATTTAGTGTTATTGGGCGTTTCAATTTAATTTTTGTTGCATTTTTAGTCACTTTTGCACATGTTTCATCATTTTTATTTCTACACTAACTGTTTTCTAACATGTTTTGTGTGCTTCTCGCTTGTCGATTTTTGTTATTTTTCTACAACTTACACGAATTGCCCATGCGTATGCTCTTCCCTCACTCTATTTCAAGCGATCTTGGGAATCAGAAACATGATCATTTATTTCTTTTTTTTTTTTTGGGGAATTAACATTTCACTTAACCAAAGACAACCCACAAGTATGTTATTTCCTCATGCTTTTTAAATGATCTTGGAAATAAAAAATGTGGGTTCATTTCTGTCATCTTATTTATTTGTTTTGTTATTTTCCCCTCATTCCATAAAACTTTCTAACCATTGTTTGTAGGACCTGATCTCACACAAGGTGGATTAAACATTGAAAACTAATAATCGTAGGTTTCAAAGGAGTTCAACCAAACCACCACATTCAAAAAACTTGATTTGCATGTTTGGTTAAGAGCTATTGCTCGATCGCTTAACTAGAACATAACCCCCTTGGCATAAGCCTTAAGGTACAAAAAGGGGGTGGTTATAGGAACCCCAAAGTAGTCCACACCTTAAGGGAACTGGTGGACGAAACATGAACCTTTTCTCCTACCTGACTAGTAAAGCCTTTGTGAGTTAGAGTCACGGATATCCTTAGTGGCGACCCTAGTGTGATTCATTCTGAGAAAGATCTTTGCTCAGGGTTTCAAAGGGGGTAAAGTAAAGCCATCAGCTAGCAATAACATCATGCTTGCTCAGATATTTTTCTAACACCTAGTTGAGAGAGCCACATAGGAAGCCAAACATTTTCCAAGCCAATCTAAGGTAGAGGTCACAATCAAACATTCAAACAAAAAAATTCTTTTTGATTTTCTTCTTTTGTTTGTCTTTCTTTTTGTAGTAGTGTTCCACACTCAATTTTTCCCAAATACTCCTTGTATGGGATCCATCTTTCACTTCTCTTATTTTTTTCCATTTTCCAAACTATCCTTGTTTGGATTCTACTTTCATCCTCATTTCATCTGTTCTCATCTTCTTTTCTTCTCATCATTAGTCATTCACTAACCTTCATTTTACTCTCAATTTTCCCCTTTTCGGAACTTTCATCTCTTTTCATTATTTCAATCTTCTCTTCTTTTCGTCCTCATTTTCTTCTCCATTTGATCTTCTTTCATTCATTTGGAGTTTTTATTCACTTATTTGATTCTACCCCTTTCACAATTATTAGATTCTTCTATCTTTCATATTCACCTCATTTTGGTTTTATCCCCATTCCATTCGAGACATAAAAATTTGTATAACCTTCCCAAAGTTTAAGTTTTCATCTTATTTTTGACATCAAGTCTTGAGTTGCGAGATATCCACGTCCTCATTCAAGCACTTTCATCTTACGACTCACATCTTAATGGTGTTGTGTTGCACTTTTCCCACAACTCAATTTCATAACATTTTCTCTTCATTCTCCTCTTGCATCCTTTAGTTTGAAAAACATCATTGTTAAACTATAGACATTTGATTTCTTCATGTCTCTAACTTGACAACATACTTGTTACGTTCTATACACTTTATCATATCCTCTTTTTCAACGCTTACGTTATCAATATCCGAGTCTTATCCCTTCATTATCCTCTTCCTTCTTAACTAATTCTTGTTAAGGGTTGAGCACATCACATATGATTTGAATCCTTTTTTCATATCCTCTTCCCATTTAGCATTTACTTTTGCTAGGTGGTAGAGTGCATTTTGCAATCAATCTATCCTCGTTTCTTCACTATATCATTCACATTGTTAGAGGTTGAACACATTCAGAATTTTATCACTATAACCCTCCTCCATTCTATCATTCACTTTGTTATAGGATGAGAACCTTCATCACATTGTGCCACTCTTCCATCTTGGAATTCACTTTGTCAAGGTCAAATTTATCAAACACTTTCACACGCTTCCATATTGACATTCACTTTGCTAAGGGTTGTGTCACTCATATCTTCCAAACCTCTTGCCCATCTTAGCATTCACTTTGTTAAGGGATGAGTTATTATCAAACTTAATCACATATGTCTCTTCCATTGTCACATTAACTTTGCTATGGGTTGAGTTATCTTTCGCATATCTCTTTTGCTCACTCCCTCTTTTAAAAATGGTGGTAACATGACACATAGATTATAGTACTTTTGGAAGGGGTGAACGAAACCATTTTGGAAAATTTTATAGTGATAATGACCAAAAATATGAGGATGATCAAAATGACATCTCACTCGAAGCATAATCCCGTGTTGAAAATATTTTACGTATGAATAAAGACCAATTTTTTTCTTTGTCTCCTTGAGATGGGAACAAAATTACCCTCGATTTCTATGAAGCTAGTTTACAAACATTACTTGGAAAACCACCACCTAACAAGGGTGAAACTTTCATTTCAAAAACAATGACAATGAGGCGGGACCTAGCGACATGAATAATGATGATTGAAACAAGTCCACCTCGAAAAACACCAAAAAAATGAATCAAACAAAGAAAGATATAATGAAAGGAACAAAGGCAAATCAACCGATTCAAAGAATCGATCCTACTCAAGACCTCATGAAGCAAATTAATGAAATGGGTAAAAAAATTCTATTTAAAATTCCAAAGTCACCAATGAATCACATGACAAGGAGACACCAAATAAATCTAGTGATGCTTCATTTAAGAGTCATACTACACACACCAAAGATAACAACTCTACAAGTGATGGCTCCTTATCTTTCTTACAGAACAACTCACTGTTTTCCCAAGAATGGAAAATGATGAAGGACACCATCTCTAGTATGAAACATCAACGCAAAAAAATCAGCTTTGAATAATTGTGTCCTTACCCTTTGACAAGGACATTTTGCGTGTTCATTTTCCAAAATACTTTGAGACACCCAACTTTGACAAATACAAGGGAAAGAATGATCCTAGAGAGCATATCGGGAGTTTTATATGGCTTTCCAAGAGGTGGCATATAGTTTTGTCTTCTTAATACATCTCTTTCCACAAAGTATAGGAAGACAAGCCTTGGATTGGTTCCTACCTCTCCTCAAGGGCTCTATAAAAATTTCACGGACCTCTAAAAGAAGTTCATCAAACATTTCTCATTCAACCTTGAATATGAAATTATAATGATGGACTTGTGTAATGCCAAAAATGAACAAATGAAACCTTCACACAATTCCTACAAATATGGTATGGGATTGCTAGCCATTACCCATGCTCCATGCTTGAGAAGCAACTCGTGAGCATCTTTGTATGCAATCTCAATAGTTAGATATCCTTTCACATGCAAATGCATTGACTTAATACTTTTTTCAAAGAATTTATTGAGAAAGGATCACAGATTGAAAAATCCATTATCGCAAAAGGTTTGATTAAACCTCATTCAAAAGGTAATGGGCAACATAGTAATCATCCTAATAGCTCTTACCAAGACAAATATAAACTTATCAACCACAATCGTAATATGATAAATGATGGTATTATAGACAACCGTAATGTCCACAACATCCAAAACACTCAGACTAGACCAAACAAAGGTAAACAACCTCTTGTTGTTCCTAAAAAGAGGTTTCCTCCTCTCCTGATTCTAAATGACGTCGTTTCACTCCTTTGGGAGAACCTCTATCAAATTTCCTTCAACAACTCGTTAATGAAAACATGGTTACTTATCCCATCACCAGACCTTGGGTTGAGGGATAACCCAAGCCTACTTGGTACAAGGCTGATACTTATTGTGATTTTCATCACATTGATGGTAACCCAAATGATCGATGCTTTCACTTACGTCACTTTGTCCAAGACCTCATTGATAGTTGGGATATCACTATTTAAGAACCATCACCAAATAGAACACCCAAGAAAAAGCTTAAGATGTTCTCAAACCCATTTCCCAAACACATGGCGGCAACGAACGATAAAAATGTCGACAAAGGTCCCTTTGCCAATAACACGATTTTAGTTCAATTATCTCATTTATTGAGGAAGTACCATCTACAATGGAAACCATTAAACTCACATCTTCAAGTAATGTTGTGACCACACGCCAACGGAAGATGTGGGTTCTGTGAGAAATCCAATCTTCTACGTCTTCGTAGAATCTCAAATGTCCAAACCAACTGCTCCTTAAAATCAAAAGTCAAATTCTAATGCCAAATATTCCACTCCAAGTCAGTATGAATTCATCAAACAATTAACAACCACGCCAACACATATCTCTCTCATGGAACTACCTGAAAAAGTCACCCAACTTTTAGGATATTCTCACTCGGGCTTTAAATGAATTGTGTGTTACTCATACTCTCAATGTTCAATAGTTTCATGCTATGATCATGAACCTTACTCATGAAACTCCTAACCTACCTTTTGGCCCTCAATATATGTTGAACCCAAATATGATTAATAACTCTTTGTACATCGAATCCTATGTTACCGATCATAAAGTTAAGAGAGTTCTTATTGACAATGGAGCAGATCTTAACATCTGTTCTATAAAAATTCTCTACTACCTTTGTTAAACAATAGATGACTTAGATGCTAATATCATTACCATTCATGGTTATGATAATACTAAGTGTCAATCTGCGTGTAATCTTGTTGTTGCAGACTCACAAAGACCCGGATGCGAGATCAGGCTTCTAGGTTGATCACTCTAGCATCCAGTGTGATTGCACAACATGGAAACCTCTCTCCAAGTGTGGGGACTTGTGAAACTGAGAGAGGAATCTCCAGATTAGAGGCTGGTTCCTCAAACTCCTCTGATTTAGATCTATATTTTGTAAAACTACAGAGGTTTGAAACCTAATCCTACTCTAAAATCCAAGGAGACAGAGATAGAAAGTGCAAAAATGAAACTAAACTAACAGGTGATACACCAAAGGAGGAGTGGTGAACACTTCTTGTTCTGCAGATAGACACAGATCATAAAAATGCAACATAAAACATCATGCACAAGCTGATAAGATGTAATCAGAGGTCTGAAATGAAACAAGCAACACAAACAGAGGACTGAAAACTGATCACAGAGCCTGTATTGTCATTTCCACTGTCAAAATCCTTGTATTACAACATCAAAAGGTAGAAAACCTGTTACAATTTTAGAAGAGGTTTGATACTTACAAAAATCACTTGTTACAGGTGAAAGAAGAAGCTTGCTATCCAAAGAAATGTTCCCCCTCAGAAATGAGCCAAATCTAGCTTTTACATGCATGGGTCGAGCCTGGGGGGATGAAACGTCATAAAAGCATGGGAGCCCATCCTTTCTTGATGCAGGTGCATTAAAATGGCACGGGGCCTTACAAACCCATACCTGTCATTTTGGTGGATTACGGGAGAATGTGACCCATTCTGCATTAAATGCAGTTCTTTGGAATGTCACTTCGGCTATGAACACGCGTCAGAGCTGTTTCTCAATTTTCTCTCTCTAGACTACACCAAAACTCAAGATTAACCCCAAAATCACGCAGAGAATTTCACAAGATTTTCGTTGATATAAATAACGTGCAAATCCGAGCTCTGGATTGAAAGATATGTCGATCTGAAGATTTAGGGCACAAAATAGGTGAAAATGCGTTTTTGAAATTTTTCCCGTGCTCTGCCACCTGGATGACACGTGGCACGCGCTGATTGGATATGTAATTCTCTCTCCTTTGCTTCATTGGACACGTGTCTTCTCTTTATTAGCTCAGGTCAGTGCTTGAAACCTTGCCTTTTGACTTTTTTGACTTTCTCCCTTGTGACACGTGTCATGATTTGATTGGTCCGCGGGTCTGCCGACTTTTCGCGCCCTTCGCGTCTTTTTCCCGGTGTCCAAAGGTCTTTGTTTGGGACAGAATCCTCCGATCCACCCGAAATGGACTTCCTTGTCCCTTATCTGCCGATGACACGTGGCGCAATCTGATTGGCTTTCGGCTCCTTCACTATCCGCGTCCCACGCGTCCCTTTGTCCCAACTGACCCAATACGAAATTGCTCTGCTTCGGGTGAACCGGCCGGTTCGCGTCCTTTGCGTACCTTTGTCCCACTTGTCCCAAAGTAGTTAGTCGATTTTCTTCTCCTTCGGCCGAACCGGCTTTCCGCGTCCCACGCGTCCCGACAGCCTGATTGTTCCTTTACGAAAGTTCTCCTTTTCGGCCGAACCGGGTGTTCGCGCCCTTCGCGTCCATTTGTCCCAGATGTCCCTTTGCTTCACGGGCCACCTGGAGCCTTTTCGGCCGATCCGCGCCTCGATGTCCCAACTGTTCCAACTTTTGCGAGGACTTAGGACTTAGCCAATTTTCACGATTTTTCCTATCCCAAGCTTGTTTTCTGTAACTTTTTCACATTTTCTCAGAGCTTGCTCTTTCCTTCTTCGGCCGGGGAGTTAGAAAAAATCTGAGGGGGACCCTAGAACATGATTTTTTCCCTGAATCAATCCATTTTCCTGAGATTTGAGAATTCTGATGCATGTTATCAAATTAACCCGGGGGGTGAATTTGGATAACAGGTACCATCACTCTCCCCATACAAGTAGGTCCACAACTCCTTGATACTATGTGTCATGTAGTTGATGCATGCACGTCATATAACCTTATTTTGGGTAGACCTTAGATACATGCGATGCACATAGTACCTTCCACTTTCCATCAATGCATAAAGTTTCCACATGATCACAGAGAGTTCACCTTGCATGGAGATACATGGCCCCTTTGAATACTATAAGTTTTTCAAAGCAAGATACAAAAATGAAAAAAATTCGATCTGTTGATAGCACAACCGTATCTAGCACACCTTGTATTGTTACCAACCGCATTGATCTCGATGTAATAGTGACCCCTCTTGCTTCCACATCTTCTTCTAAAGAATCTACGTCTAAAGCATCACTTGAGGATATTCCTTACACCTCCGCATCTTCCTCCGGAGAATCTACATCTAAGGTGTCCTGGAGTCACATTCTCTCATAAGGCTTAGGAAAGTACACATTTGATAATACATTTCTTGTTGACAATCTCCCATTATCACCTCGCATGACTATGGGCATCCTTACACTCCTCATTTACAAGAACCCCTAGCTTACTATTTCAGAAAAATTCTTTGGAGATGATATGGATATCTAGAAGATGAACATATTCCAATTTCCAACAAATCTTGGCCACACGATGACATGATGGCAGAATACTACGAATCCTTTGATTACACCAAGGGCCATAAAATGATGAAAAACATGAACTGGAAAGGAAAAGGCATTTTCCCACAAGGGCATGGTGTTCTTGAACCTATTAATGTCAAGTATAACCTTTACACATCTGGTTTAGGATACGAGACATATGAGAAGAGGCCTATAGTCTTTGATGTATTATCTAGCGATGCAGACTTAGATTCCAAAATTGAGACTAGTTCCACACATAGCCTCTTTGAAGACCTAGCCGAAACTACACTTTTCCTAGACTACTTATCCATTCAAACCCTTGACGTTGTTTATCCTTCCCTCATTGATCAGGACCAACAATGTCATATTTCCATGGATCTCTTTCAAAATGATGAGGCCATCCAAGAGTTCCTTGGGGCTTGGGACCCTTTTCCCTTGTCGGATCACAAGAATGGTTTTGATATAAAAATTGATGCTACCACTTACTTTGGTGAAGAACTTACAATCTCCAAGTACTAAAGAAAAATAAATTAAACACGAAAAAATAAAAATTATATCTCGCATAGTGAAAACAATTCTGAGGCATTATACGAGAAGCAAAAATTGAAAAATAAAAAAAGAAGAAAAAATGCATCTCCTAGTGAAAACCTTTCGGAGGTACTAGAGAGAGGAGATTTGGATCCGAAATATACAACAATATACACAAGCCTCCAACATCATTTAAATATAATGAAACTTTTAAGTTGTTGGTAGAAGAGATGACAACCATTAACATTAGAATCGAAGACCAACCACAATTTCTACAAATAGGTGTCATTTTATCATAAACTGAAATCAAATCCTTCACAACACTTCTAACTGAGTTTCAAGATGTATTCGCTTGGTCTTACAAAGATATTTCAGGTCTTGATCCTTCTTTTGTGGTTCATCACCTTGTGGTGCACCCAGATGCTAAACTGTCAAGCAAAAGCTACGTAAAATGTATCCTAAGGTTTCATTGCTTGTTGAGGCCGAACTACAAAAATTATTGGATGCGGGCTTCATACAATGCATTGACTACTCGAGTGGATATATAATATGGTACTAGTTGTGAAGAATACCCTGAGAATCTGTATTTATACTGATTTCCGTATCATTAAAAAGGCATGTCTTAAGAATGATTTCCCTTTGCCTAATTTTAACATGTACACAGTTATATCCTACCCTCGGGACTACCGCACTTCCTTCCATACACCTACATGAGATACTCCATTTTCCCTAGTATATGGATCTAAATCCATATTACTATCATTTGATCTCGCCTACACTTCGTGTCTCCCTCCAACATCTCATTCACGAAGAGGATTACTATGTTGCATGCCTTACATAGCTGGAATTACTAGACGAGAGATGGCTTCACACCTAAGACCATATGCGGGTATATCAAAATAGACTGTGATGTAATTATAATTGCAAAATCAAACATCGACAATTTGAAATAAGTGATTTGGTCCTAAAGGAAAATCAAAAGAACACAACAAAACAACGAGAAAAATAGGGAAAATTTGAGCATAATTTGTTGAGCCCTTATGTTATAACTGCTAAATTTAGATCTGGCGCATACAAATTGTCTACCAAGGATTGCAAAGAGTTTAAGGATCCTATGAATGACATTCATTTGAAGAAGTTCTACTCTGGAGTCTCTGAAGAGTAACCCTTGTATTGGGGACATTTTAGTGCATCCACCTGTTTCGTCAATTCACTTTGTTTTCCGCTTATAAATTTTTGCCTCACCATGTGTTGCATGTTCTCCTTGGAAGGTTGTCATGCCCATTGTTTACCACCATTGTTCACCTTCCATTTAGCATGTCGGTTTTGACTTGGGAATTTCCTTTCCCTCTTCTTTGGCGTGTGGTTCAAAATTCCAAAAAAAAACAAAAAAACATTCAAAAACATTTCACAAAAAAACTAGAAAAACAATATAAAATTGTTCAAAATCCCAAAAACAATATAAATTGTTCAGAAAAAAAACCAACAAAAAAACTTACAAAATGTTTCGAAAATACTTTCAAAAAATATCTCACAATTATGTAATTTCATTCACCATTTTCTTCATCTAATTGTTCCCAATCATATTTTCCAATCAATCAAGCTACTCTTTGTAATGTAACTTGACATAGGGACATCACTTGGCTTTGGCTTTCTCTTAGGGGAAACTTGACATCTGTATATATTCACTTCTTTATTAGAATTTTTACATTAGTGTGTTTTTGTTCACTAGCTTGTTTTCTTGTTTAACATTTGTACATATGGAAGTTTGTATTGTATATTATTAGCTTAGTTTCTTATGTTTGATAGTTCGAATAACCAGTACTTTGTGCATATGTAATGCACTCATGGACCAATTACAAGAAATTTATTTGCACCCTAGTTCACATATAACTTTGGTGTGGTTCTTTCCTGTTCATATTGGGTTTCTTTATTATTTCTTTTATATCTTTTTATTATTTTCGTAGTGTTGTGTTTTTCTTCCTAGTTTATTTAAGCCATGGAATGTATTCATTTCTATTTGCATTTGTATTTCCCAACTTGTGAAAATCCACAAAAATAAAATATTACAAAAAAATCAAATATTTCAAAAATCCAAAAAAATAAAAGTAAAAATACAAAACTTTAGAACAAACATTCACTTATCATAGAAATCGATGCAACCTAGAATTCACCAAGTAAGACCCCGGGCGTGCTTAGCACATCACTCAGCCTAGACCGAGCACTCAATCAAGAAGTGTGCAAAGGTACCAGTCCTCTTTAGGGGATGTTAGCATGATGAAGACTTAATACATGCAGTTCCATTATTAATACATCATTCTACATAGCATGTCAGATCTATATCTAAGGGAGAACATAATTAAGTATTAACCATGATGAAATAAAGAACATACTAGATCCAAATACACATAGAACTAACACTTAGATTCAGCCAATATCCTCCATTATATTAAATATGAAAATTACACATAGAAGCTTCTTACAACAATGGCATTCTATGCCCATACGCACATAGATATGATACAATAGTCCAGTCTTGCACACATACATACATACATATATCTGTCTCTCTACTCATTCTTTTATATTATCTTCTCTACTATGCAATTCATTACATATTTATAAGGGTGGGGGCTTTCCTTCACCGCTTATCCAATCCTAGAATAGGTCACATGCTATTATTAGCTACGCACTTTTTACAGCCATAGCCCCACATGCAAGTGTGCTAATAATAGACTTCCTTTAGTTAACTGACAAGTGATAAACCTATTCTTATCCCGCATCCATGCAAAGTGATTTGTAGCCAATCCTCCAAAAATAGCCAATGCGTGGCGCACAAGTCTCTACCTTGTTTATGTGCTCTGCACACCATCTCTAAAAATATATCCTTATGTGCAAAAATGGCTAAGTCCCAAAATATGAACTTATCCTCTCGTGCATGTGTGTTTCCCTTATCCATTTTGCACCTTTGAACATGCCCTATTTTCCCGCATGGACCTTCTGTATTTTCTCAACTAAGTGCCATAGTTTGACTAATCAACATTACCCCACACTAGTTTCATTGCCACCCCGAAAATGGTTGTCTCCAAAATGAATCAAAGAATATGAATAAAGGAATAAAAATAATTTGGATGAATGAAATAATGTCTTCAACTCACAATATCTTCTTTGCAACCGGAATAATCAATTTTGGATATTCCTCTTTTATCTCCACCTCTAAGGTTTTCCAGTCATTGAGTATGACCTTTGCTTTCTCTGGAATATCTACTGCAATTGAATCCAATTCATCCCTTGCAATCTCTCCTTTTTCATTCTGTAATACCAACACAATGCTGGACATGCTAGTCATTCTTCCTTCCAATAAGTCCATATTTTGATTGATGAGTTTCCAAGCTCATTTAGCCTTTCCCTGTGAGGTTCCTGAGCTGTTGTAAGGGCCTCACACTTCTGCTTAACAAGTGCTAACCATCTCGCATGGCCCAATGTCTCATCCTTCATGGCCTTCAGGACCTCATTGTCTTATAAAATGGTCCTGGTCCTTATAACATCCTTTGACGCTGTACAAATATTTAGCACTTGATATACTTCTTGAGTTCTTCCTGTAAGCTTTGAAGAAATCCTTCATATGATGGTATCTTCCACATCATCGAAGCCTTTTTCGCTTTTCTTCTTCTTCCTCTTTGGATATTTTGGCTCTGTGCATGTGCAGAGGTTCATATTCAAGTACTAAGTCCACCAACGTACAGACATAATGTATTTCGAAGGAAACATCTTGGTACCTTTGGCTCTAAGTGCAGCCTAGCCTTCATGACATTGTCACCAATCTCCTCTGCCATGCTGATAAACACAACATTCTTCTTTTGTGCCAAGTCTTTTTCCTATTTTAGTCATGTTATCTCCTCATCCTTAGTCTTGATCTCCTCCCTTAGCACCCTAATTGTGGCAGCTTTTTCCATATTCCAACATGCGACTTTTGTTGACACTTTCACCAAAGCATTGCTTACCTGTTCATCTAACATAACAATAGGCTTTATTGTTATGTGTCTAGCCTGAGGTGTCTTTTTCAACCTCCTTGACACACATGACTCCTCACATACATCAAATTCTGGTTCATCCATGTGCGTGTGCATCAACCATGATAATTGCTTCCTTGTGTGCATTGTCACCATATCTTCATCCATTAATTCCCAGCCGTATAACTCCTTTTGTGCCATTGTGCTCTAGAAATGGGCA
Source organism: Taxus wallichiana var. yunnanensis (assembly GCA_018340775.1). Lineage (NCBI taxonomy): Eukaryota > Viridiplantae > Streptophyta > Pinopsida > Cupressales > Taxaceae > Taxus > Taxus wallichiana. The sequence goes on from CM031234.1 coordinate 565,169,303, forward strand.
TGGATAATTTTACCTGTGTCCTCCGTGTAGCCCATGGCTGGTGGAATATACTCCCCACTCATTCTTCTTGATCTAGGTTACTTAGGAACTTGGGCTTTAAGATTGGGAACTTGTGTTGCTATGTCCTGAGCAGTCTCTGTTGTTGTCTCTTCTTCCCCTTTTTCTTCCTCTTCTCCATCCTTCATTTCTTCATCTTTTTTCTCCTCTACAGTTCTCTGGAGGTGTAGGAGAATTGGGCGTGCTTTCCTCTAAATCTTCTCGCTTCCTCATTCAACTTTAATTTCCTTCTCCTTTTCTCATTTTCTCCTTCTATGGGGAGATTCGAGGTGATCGTGCACTGTTTGTGGAGTAGCACCTTGAGTCCTTGTTCTCTTGAATACTCTTTTAAAGTGACTCTCCTTGAACTGCTTCTATATCCTCTTCTTCTCCCTGCCCATGAGTTGGGGTAGTCACTCGCTTTGATTATTTTTTATCTGATGGCTGCCTCCTCATGTGCTCCAAACCACCACTATCCTTATGCTCATTCTCCTCATCCTGTACTTTAATTGTCTCCGTGGGCTTAGACAATGAAATGTTCTCCATGGTATGCTTGCCCTTTGGCGGCCCTAGGAGCGCGAACTCATCTTCCAGATACTAATTGTTTTCTAGCTTGGGATTCAAGCTTAGAGGTACACAAGTGGTGTTACTCCAAAGTCTCCAACGGCCAAACTTACTGGCTTTATGCTCAACACCTTTGAGATGAGCCTTTAATATATGCATTACATCTATGGATATACATACTTCTTCCTTAGTGTGTGGTAGTCGCAGTCTACCTTGTCTACATTGAATGTTAGGTGGCACACATATGAGAACTGTGAACCAATGCCTGAAAATACCTTGCTGTGAAGGCATACGATAGTTTGCACCATGGGCTCCAAGCCCCATCCTTCATTACAAATCGTGCAATGCAAAAATGTTGGTAAACTACAAACTGTACTACCTTACCCACCACCAAAGGCAATTATTTAGGGATGTGCCATTCCTCTTCAAATATCGCACAGAGCCTATCATACCACTTCTTAACCTCTACTTGACTGGTTTGGTCATCAATCCTTCACACAAGTACTTGTTAAATCATTTGCAGGTGACTTGTTCTCCATGGGATACTCCCGATCTTCTCCTTTGGTCCATCGGGCACCCCGATCTCCATGAATACCAGAGACAATAGAACAGCCCCAAAACTGATCTTTCCTCCTAAATGCACTTCTTCGATGATAGTTTCTATAATGTAACCTAAAATGTTGTAGACCACTCCTTCATACATCCTTCTAGTAATGTGTAGCCACATGGTATTCACTTGTGACCACCTCTCTTGGTCATTTAATTTTTTCACAAGGTGTGCAACTGCCTACAAAACGGGTACTTTTTTCATCTTGTCTATGTCCATGCCGTGTGGACCCTTGGTGTACCCCACTCCCTCCTAGTCTCCAAAATTACGGCCTTGTCTGTTAAGTCCCCATTGAGGTCTTCACATGTAGCCTTCAACCCTATCACTATGGAGATCAACATGGCTGAAATCCTTACTCTGCATCCTGCAAAGTAGAAGAAGTCTTCGTGTACTCTACTCATGAGCCATTGGTACAAGGGCTCATATTTTCCAAAGTAGGGGAGCTTATATAACTGATATACTCCAATATTTTTCAATAACTTCTCCCCAGCATCATCATAGACCGGCATGTCCTCCGCCATGCGCTTATTTTTCTTCGTGTTCAACAATGCATCCAACTCCTTTTTTTCTATGGTATGATGGTTGTACTCACTTATCTTGCTTCTCCGAATGTGGGAATCCCATTCTTGGCCTACTATAACCCCCTCTGGATATTACATCTTTGAAAAATTGCTCTCAGGGGTCATTTCTTCTTCCTCCATGACCACCTTCTTCTTTCCTTAACTCCCATTACATGCAAATACCTTCTTTGGTGCCATTTATACCCGAAATCTCTAAAAATACTCGTCTTTTGAATTTTGTAACATGTAACTCAAACCCTAGCTCAAATATTGTGTCCTAGTGGAAATCGCATGCCCTAGCTTGTTTGTAATCATGTCTGCTTCACTCAAACCTTTCTCCTGTGGGAATGCAAGCTTATCCTTTGCACAAACCTCCTTTCCACATTTGGTTTCACACTCTTCGCACCTCGACATGATTTCTTGGCTCTTCACACTTAGCTCTTTTCAAATTCTCTTAATTGCAATGGTAAGAATGAACTCGCATCCCATCCTTATATAGATTTTCAAAATTTTGATGCATTTATTGCTCCTTCACCTACCCAATGTCCTCTCATTTATTGACCCATTTTGTTCATTCCATGTGGTACATCTTCACACCCCAACTATAACCTTCTAGTGTGCCTTCCTACCCTTTGGTCAGACTTCTCTTTTAGTGCTTCCTTGCGCCCGAGTAACTTGTCACTACCTTCCACTAGTAGTTGTTATGGCATCCTCTTACCTCGCATTATATTGTCCCTTCATTCATCTCCATCTTTGGTCACTTTTTAGAAGCAATCCTTTGACTTGAATAACACTGTAGTAACAGCTTATTCCTTTCATCATTCAATTCCAATAGTCTTGTACCTAGATATCAACAACCACCCCACACTAAAAGTATGTGCAGTCCTCTTCGCATAAAATTATTCAAAATAGTAATTAGCTTCACGCACGCACAAACATGCTTATTACAAAAGAATAACAACTAAATTGACAAAGCATAGTGATGAAGAAGGAAATACATTAAGGAACTACATAATTGAAAACCTAATCTAAATGGCAACACTTGCCTTATTACAAACACCAAGAAGACTTATTTATAGTAGGGCTTCAACCTACTCCTATTGAAGTAACTGGGTAACCATATTCCATCAAGGGCCTCTAACTGAAAAGCACTTGATTCAAGTATGTGAGTGATAACATACGACCCCAACCAATGTACTTTGAGTTTTCTGGATGGTGTAAAAACTTAGAATCATAAAGGAGCACCATCTGTCCTATCTCCAAATTTTTACCCCTGATGTATGTGCCTGTCATGCCATGCTTTCTTCCTGTCCTTCTCTTGTTTTTTACTCCAACGTGCTATGGCTCATCGCTCATCCATCTTGATTATCTTTTCAATCCATTCTTCTAAATCTTTCTCATCAGCTAGACCTCCAACACATGCGATACACAAAGAAGGTAACATGAATTCCATAGGAAGAATGAATTCTACGCCAAACACTAACTGAAATGGTGTGGCTTTGTTCAACCTCTTATAAGTTGTTCGATATGCCCAAAGTACATCAGACACTTTATCATCCCAATCCTTTCTTCCAACATCACAAATTTTTGTCAAGGTTTGGCTCAAAATCTTATTGAAAGCCTCAAGCAGTATTCCATTTTTCGAGGATGGTAAGGTGTAGTCTTATGGTGTGCAACCATAAACTCATCTAATAATATCTTGATTGTCTCATTCAAAAAATGTGTGCCCCTATCACTTGTCAGACTTAGAGGACATCCATACCTTGTAAGAACATTTTCCCATAGAAACCTAGCTATCTGTAGCTATGCCATACAATCCTTTATAGGTGTTGCTTCTACCCACCTTGTGAGATAATCTATGCAAGTAATGATGTAGCGTGATCTAGTCCTATGTGGATGGTGAAATAGGACCCACAAAATCTATAGCCCATTTCTCAAATGGTTCTGCACTAGTAATGGGTCTTAGAGGCATTTCATCTCATTGACCTAGTTTTCCAAGACGTTGACAATGATCAAAAGCCTTATACAAAATCCTTACAATCTTTATACAAGGTCTCCCACCATAATCCAGCTGAGTAGAATCTTGCGCATAGTGGCATCACCGGCATAATGGCCACTGCAATTCCACCATGAGCTTCTTCCATAATATATGTGCACTCATGTTCCAATACACAATGGTGCAATACTTCATCTCGGCCTAATTTGTACAAGTCACCACTGATTAACATATAGGGGGCTGCATGTATAGCAAGTTGTTTCTTCTCCAAGGATTTCATTCCTTCTGGTGTCATCCCTGTTCATAGAAAGACAACAATGTCCTCTAGTTCTGATGGTGCTCATTGTAACTTGTATAATTGTGCATTTGGCATGGTATCCTTCAATTTCATGTGCTTCTTCTCCTGATTGTATTCTTGATAGATGGTCTGGTCCAGAATTACTTTTCCCTAGTTTTACCACAATGGTGAAATCAAATTCTTGAAATAAGAGCACCCATCGACATATGCATGCCCTTGTAGAAATGCTTGTTTACCAAATACTTCAATGCCATGTGATCCATATAAAAGATGAATGGTGTAGCTAGTAAGTACTGGCAGAATTTATGTAGCGCATAGATCATTGACAAAGCTTCGCGCTCTGTAGTTGTGTAATTCTGTTTATGCAGGAGTCAACTTTCTACTCACAAAAATAGATAGGATGATCTACAATACCATCTCTAGGTTGAGCCAACACTGCACCAATGGTCATGCCAGAGGTGTCAACATGTACATGAAATGGTTGATCCCATGAAGGAAAAATATAATAGGTGTGGTAGTATGTTTTTCTTTTAATATCTCAAATGCGCGTTGTTGTCATGGTTCTCCCAATAAAATGTACCTTTCCTTTCAGTAACTCCTCCAAGGTGTGACAACTTTGGAATATCCTTTGATAAATTTCTATAATACCCTGTATGACCCAAAATCCGTGCACCTCACTCTGACTAGTAGGCTCCCTTAGGCCTATAATGACCACAAATTTGGCTGGATCAACCAACAAACTCTCCTTGCAGATTATGTGTCCTAACAAAGTATCCCAAATGGTGTAGAAAATATGCACTTCTTGATGTTCAATGAGATACTCAACTATCTACATATTTCAAACATTAAGCATAAGATTGTCACAATGATCCTTAACCAATCCATACACCGTCCAATCATCTAAATAGACCTGTAAGAAGTTGTGAATAAATTCCTTGAATGCTTGAACAACTATGCATGAAAAAATACAACAAGGCACATTTTTATACCAAAAGGCATTACAGTATAGGCAAAGCTACCCCATTTAGTAGTAAACGTAGTCTTTCCTGATCCTCTGTGTAATCCAAACCCGATGATACCTAGAAAACCCATCTGTAAATGAATAGATTTCACCCTACAATGCCTTCTAGTATTTCCTCAGTGAATGGCGTGGGAAAGGGATCAGTCACACATACAACATTCAGCTCCCTGTAGTCCACATGCAAATCCTGATATGTCCATCCTTCTTGATACTGATCACCATTGGACTAACCCATTCTAACTCATCAAGGGCTTGATAATTCTAGACTTCAACATTTTGTCAATCTCTTCTTTGACCTTTTCACACAAGTTGGGGTTCATCCTGTAGGGTCTCTTTCTAACTGGGTGTGCACCCTCTTTAAGTTTTATCTTCATCTCCCCTAATGATTCATGCATGCCTTTAAGTTCATGGTACCCCCTAGGGAATAAGTCTTGGTAATCCCTTAGTAACTCTATGATTTTTCCACTTCAGAGTCTGACCAATAATCTCCTAATTATGGCTTCCTTAGGCTTAGCCTCTGATCCAATATTCACCTTCTTTGTCTTCATAGGTGCATGATAGGCACGTGTGGTCTTATCTACACTATCCAACACCTCCCACCTACCCATTGAATGATTTACATCCAGATTTTCTACTTCTTCATCATCCACTAAGTAGACCATTTTTCCTTTTTCTTTCTCAAGGCAAGCATTGAAGTAATGTTGCATCAGCCTCTGATTTCTTCAACAAGACATACTCCTGAGTCTCCTTCATCCAATAATCCTAAAGGATTTCTTCATCCTTGGCACTATCTCCCATAGTTAAGCACTTTATGAATTTCAATGCTTCTTCCACCGGAGGCTTTGTAGAGAAGAAGTCAAATGTTTGGGTCATCCCTGTAATTAAATCTTTCCAATTTCTAGTCTCTCTATGGAGTTCGCATATACATACCAAGCACACGTGCATCCTTGTAAAGTGGAATAAAACTTGTGCACCCATAACAAAGGTGGTAAAGCTTCCTTCCCTTCTATCCAGAGTCTCTCACACTTTTGAACGTGGTGTTGAACAAGTTGATTACCATAATAAGTGCATATTTGAGTAGGTGCATTACTCCTGAAGAACCTAGTAGTAAGAGCAATCCTAATTTCATTCCATCCTACAATATTATCCTTATGGGCCATCCACCAGTGTGTTGTTGTCCCACGTAGTGTATATGCTAGCATATTTCTTCTTTCCAATGGGTCTATCCATTGTTCTTCCATGGCACGCAGGAATACCATAGGATCTCCTTCTCCAGTGTAACAAGGTACCGAGTTGTTACCTATCTCCTAATATAACGTTTTTTATTGCCTCTAGGAAATATGCTCTTTACTTCATGCCCTACTAACTCATAAGTACTATGAGCCCAATTATCACAAGCAACACTTATAGTATCGCTAATAGACTATGCATCCTCCCACTGAATTATTCCTTCTTTGGTTGGCTCAAGTATCTTTGGTCTCTAGATGACACATACATAAATCCTATTAAGATCTTCTTCACTTAAGGGCTCAACATAGGGCACATATTTTCCATCTGTTAATGAGATAATAACTCTCTCCTCCTTGTTTTCAAAACTAATATAGCCCTTGTTGAACCGAAGATCAACATTATTTGCATAGCACTAAGGATGCACCCTAATAGATTTGGGAAGCTATCTAACTCTCTCCAAGCACTAAAACCTCAAAGTCTCTAGTGAACTTGGCCCCTTGTATAGTAATGGATGCATCCTTCAAAACCCGATGGGAGTGGCCTTAGTTCGATTAGCCATGAACAATATATTAGAGGATGGATGCAATGGGGTCTTCCCATTTATACCCATACATCTAAGGTAAGAACATTGAATTTTGCTGATGTATCAATCAGTATATTACTCAATAGCCAACCATCCACAACAACATTTAGAGTGATTTCCTTATCATAATCTAGGCTATGAGGGGGAAGATTTGCATGCAGGATCTATCATCCAGTCTCAATACTTGTGCACAAAGTGTTTCCTTTAACCAATCTCCTAACAATGGAATGATATTTTTTAGTGCAACATTTTACACACTTCCCTTAAGTCATCTATATCAGTTGGGACCATCTCTAATACTTTATTTTGCTCCATCTTCCATGATTGCTCTTTTAAGTATTGTATCTCACCCTGAAGATTCCTAAGAACTTCCATGGTTTCCTGATAGACCTCCTTCTGATGGGCCGGATCTGGGTACCGCATGTATAACCTCCTCCTTAGTAATGGTAGGCTTCTGATGTAATGCTTCTTGGGCGTGTGCCACCTTAGCACGAGTCGTGATCTTCACTTGCAACTCCTCAGACTCTACCTCCAACTTAGGCATCCATTGATTTTCCACAACACGTTGTATCCTAACCATTCATGTGCCTTTGTTTTCTTGTTTATGCTACTTACTAAGGTGCTCATACAAGTCTAAGAACTCCTCATAGCTATGGTTCTTTCCACAAAATGAACATGTAATATTCTGAGGACATTCACACTTTAGTGGTCAAGAGATCCACATGTATAACATGTTCCATGAGGGAACTCACTTCTTCCACTACCATGGCCTCATCCTCCAAATCCACCATGGTATCCATCCTCCTCGCCATGCAACCACCTTCAAAACCCTTCATTCATTCCACTCATAGTGCCTGATTATGATCCTGGTCTTGATGCGTGTTCTTTCCCTTAGAGTTATATGAAACTCTTGTCTTTCATACACCAATATCTATAGCATCATGGATCTGACCAATCAACCAACAATCTTCCGTGTCATGAGTTGTGGACCTGCAGATTTTACAGTAGTATCTTGAAACATTCTTCCTTATCACGTGTTGTAGTAATGGGAAATGGCTAGCATCATGGTTCAAATGGCATATCTCACAATCAACAACAATGAGCATACTGATGTGAGGACAACTATCCTTTGTGTGACCTTCTACTTCATAATCTATACACCAAATCCCTATGCATGTCTCATGTGCTGAATTTGCTGATAGTTTTTCCAACTATTTTTCCATAGCTGCAATATGTGCTTCTAAAAATGGGCTCACCCCAGATCTATACTTCCAACTACCTCAGAACATGTAAGGTTGCTTCAAGTGCTTTGTGTGGATCAATGTATGTCTTATGTGATAATGCCCTTCTAAAAGGGGTAATTAGGCCCCCAACGAACCATTGTGCATGTTTCTTGCATGTATATCATAAGAAAGCTTAGATAACAATGTTTTAAAATGGGCATCATACTCTCTAACACTCTCAAGTAGCCTTACTTAATTTCCTTGAGTGTACTTATACTCTTGTTCTCAAATTCTGGGATATAGAACTCTTTTAAGAAAGCATCTTTCAATGCTACATAATCCACACAAGTTTAATCGGGGTCAAACTTTTCTATACCATTTTGTGTGTGCCCTTGTAATGTAGTAGCAAATTGGATTTCCTATGCTCAGAAGACGTGATCCCTTTTCCACGCCACAATATTTCACACATGTGCACATGTTCAGCAACATCTTCTATGCCCTATACTCTAGAAGATGAAGAGACATCTCCATGTAAATATTCTGGGGTTGGTGTGGACCCGCCCACCCGATCCAAAACCTCCCGGGTTTCCCCGCCTCCGTAACCACTAGACCCACTGGAACTACAGCTACATATGCCTCCCGATCCTGCACTGTAGTTGGTGTCAGACTAGAACATGTGCTTCCATATGTTCAACAATAGAACTAATTGTACCCTGAATAGTTGTGAAGTGTTACCACTTTTAAAAGTTAGTCCAAAAATTGGCGCACTTTGAAGTTTTGTGTAGATGATACACCCAAAAAGGTACTCCCATATAATAATGAATCCATTTGTGCTACCATCACTATGCCTTTTATAAGACTCGATCCTACTCTTCCACTACTTGAATTAACTTGTTGATTGTTTGTTATACTAGATGCTGGAAAACCAAGCGCAAGAGCAAGGTTGCCAGGTGGATTCAGATGTGCACCCATGGCCCAGGTTGTCTCTGTTGGCACGCTTCTACGTGAGGCCGAGGAGGGCTCCCTATCATGTTTTCCCAAATGGGGAGTTCCTGAGGCTCAAGTTCCATGTCTTCTACGTGAACTTCAACTCCTTCCCGAACTATCTTTCTCCACAACGCCATTTCTCTTGCAACCTCCCGTTGCTTCTCGATATCCCTCTCACATGCCTCATTATACTTAAGCCACCTTTCCTCTCTCTTCCTTTTTGCCACTAGGTTTGCCATCTTTCACCAAACCTGCTCTTGCCCTCTACACGTGGTGGGGTTTAGTTAGCCATCATTTTACTCTCCAAATTCAAAGTTACCATCAGGATCTTGATCGCCAGTGGAATGCCTTGTAGGTAAGTTCCCTTAGATATCATAAAAATGGAATTCAGCTACCTCTGGGCACAAATAAGTGGAAATTGAGTACTCCAAGATATAACTATTTAAAATGCCACATAACCATGTATCCACAGCTCGATTCCAAATTAGATCAGCATCATAAAGGGCCTAAAATTCTTCCTGTGTCCAAACAAGTGTGTGATACCTCCAATTCTGCTTAGATGCATACACAATTAACCACTCGTACAATTCTACTAGAAAGATAGTGAAGAAGCTCTCATATAAACTGTCATATAGGTTTTGTTCCACCCACACGTGTGCATTAAACTCAAATCCAGTGTTGAACTGCCATGTGCATTCTTCTTCCAGTTCTCAGTATCCACTCTTCAACACTTTCTAAGGTCAACCAAGATGTCTTCATCATTGTGAACCATCCTAGAAATAACTTAAAAATAGGTCCCAAAAATGGAACCAATGATGTAGCCTAGAATTCACACCTAGATACTTTATTTACCTTTATTGTATTTATTCTCACCCACTTATGTGTGTGGATATTTCTTTTATCTTATTTAGATATTAGGAGATATTATCTAGTTGTTAGGTATAGTTCTTTCCTTGATCTATGGTATTGACTAGTTCTTTTCTTGATCTATGGTATTGACTTAGATCCTTGATGTCTAGTTCTCTCCTAAATCTATGGTCTTGACTAGTTCTTTGATGACTAGTTATTTCCTTGATTTATGGCTTGATCTACGACCTTGACTGGTTCTTAGATTATTATTCCTTGCCTATTTAAGCAAGGCCCATTCTCAATGTATTGCATTGAGTTCCATAATAATATATGATATTGCTTCTAATTTATTTGCAAGGGTTTTATGTAAAGTTATTACGGTGAATTGCTTTCATCTTATAGATCATGGTGTTTGATTAGCATCTGTTTTGTTGGCTTGGTACGATCTAGTTATCGTTCCTTTCACACCCAAAGTGCACAAAGGTACTAGGTCCTCTTTAGGGTTGTTGTTGCAGGATGTTAGCATGATGAAGACTTAATACATGCAGTTCCATTATTAATACATCATTCTATAGAGCATGCCAGATCTATATCTAAGGGAGAACAAAATTAAGTATTAACCATGATGAAATCAAGAACATACTAGATCCAAATACACACAGAACTAACACTTAGATTTAGCCAATATCCTCCATTATATTAAATATGACAATTACACAAAATCTTCTTACAGTAATGGCATTCTATGCCCATATGCACACAGATCTGATACAATAGTCCAGTCTTGTGCACATACATACATATATCTGTCTCTCTACTCATTCTTTTATATTATCTGCTCTACTATGTAGTTCACTACATATTTATAAGGGTGGGGACTTTCCCTTCACCACTTATCCAATCCTAGAATAGGTCGCATGCTATTATTAGCTATGTGCTTTTTACAACCATAGCCCCACATGAAAGTGTGCTAATAATAGACTTATTTTAGTTAATCGACAAGTGATAAACCTATTCTTAGCATGCATCCATGAAAAGTGATTTGTAGCCAATCCTCCAAAAATAGCCAATGTGTGGCATGCAAGTCTCTACCTGGTTTATGTGCTCTACACGCCATCTCTAAAAATAGATCCTTATGTGTAAAAATGGTTAAGTCCTTGTTGGTCCTGAAAATCATCGTGTGGACAGATCTATGCATAGATGAGCCAACAGTGTGCGGTGGCATAGCCCCTCTTTGAGTCAAAGAAAGGAAACTGGTTTATTGCTATTCTACCAGCAAGAATCTGTGCAAGTATTACAATATTCTACCTTCAGGGGTTTGGGATCTCATCCCAGTAGGGGTATTTCCAACTGTGAAAAGAAGGGAAAGAAGTGAGGAGAGGAGATATGATAGATCTGAAGGGAGAAAAGAAATGAATTCCAAAGTAGAAAGGTCAGAGGGTCTATGTTTTGGGCTGGTAGTAAACAGAGCTGAACCTACTTACATAGATGAACAAAGCAATACTGATGAACAAATGACAAAAGAGTAGAGATAGATCCAACAGAATAAATGCATGTATCTAACATAAGAAAGATCAGATGCCCATAACACACATATTCAACACAAAGTCTTGATATTTGTATTAATGTTTTCTTCTGTTACAAAAAGTACAAAGCCTTTTCTTCTCACTTCTATTTTTCATCTAAAAAGTGTCCACCACTGAATACAACAAGTATCCAAGTATATATAGAAGAAGGAGAAGAGAGAAGGCAAAAGCAGCCAACAACTAATTACAAAATATCTAAAAGTCAATGTTGACTTTGGACAACTTGGTGGATGAAAACATCCCATGGTGCAACATGGATGATGTCATCATTTGTACCAACATACTCTTAGATATTTACAAAAAAGAAGCCAAGAGGAAGAAAGCTATTCATCGTCGTCTCACGGTGAAAGGGGGTATCTTGCTTCGCTTTGTTGTTCAGAGAGGTGATGTGGAACCGAAGTCGATATTGCATGAATTTCTCGATCATTGGTGAAGTTGATCCTGGGAAGGACCCTTTGTATGATCGCCAATGACCTCACAAGTCTCCCACTCATCTCTGAGTTTTTCAGGGAGCTTGAAATATTCATTACCTGCCTCTATCAGGTACCCCACAAAGTCATGGCAAGCTAAAAGGTTATTGATGCATTCAGTGTCAAAAGTGGCTTCCAGCCCTAGCCCTTACGAGACGATCTCCTTGAAGATCCGAATAGTTTCATCAGCCTTCCTCAAGGTGAAAGAAGGAGTTAGCAAGCTTGAGACATTCTTAGAACAATTTTCTCCATTTGATGCATTACATCCAGGGCTTCCTCCTTGACCTTGTCAATTTTCTCCAGGACGAATTCCATCTGATCGACCCGGTAGTCTAACGCAGCAAGGATCTTGCTGGGTACCCTAGGGTGATCGAAAATGCCGAATTTTAGCAAATCGTCGACTGAGCAGTCGAGCATTTTCTAGAATGTATCGTGTTACAACCTTGCATGGTCCAAATCTTTGGAGATAGGTCCCGCAATCACCTGGAGATATTTGTTTTCCTGATTGATGTTCTAATACAATTCAGTGAACTTGACAATTACCTCCTCGCTGTCTTTGAGGATCTGATCTCTCCAGGAAGAAACTGCCATACCTTGTTCACCAATTTTGGCATACTCATTTATCTTGTCCTGACTTAGGACTTCAGGAGTTTTGGTGGCGCTTGTAGGAGGTGCACTGCCCATTTTCTCGTAGGGCATGGAGAAGATGTTTGTTACTCGCTCTTTTAATAGCCTCTTCTCTTCCTTTTCGCTTGGAGATTCTCGCAAAGGGAATCTACCATGATAGGGCCTCTCTGAAGACTTTCGTAAGACGTTCCCATTGTGACTTGGGTCATGATAATCTGTTGAGACAAATCCTTTTACCCTTTGAAGGATCAGATATGCGATCTCCATTACTCTTTCTCCCGATGCACTCGAGAGAAGTGAGTTATAGGATTTTGTTTCATAGCCCCTTTGTTGGGATGATGGAGAAGTGCATCGGTGCGATAGGACTTTCCTCTTCCGCTGGCTTAGATCTTTGGGAGATCTATGCTGGACTTAAGGGAACGGGACTAGAGGTAGAAGAGGGAACAGCTACGGTGGATGAGGGGAAATGGGTAGAGACACTTGGTGGCAACATCAAAACGGAGGCCGAGAAAGTGCTTACAGGAGGAAGAGACACTGCAGGTGAGGTAGACGCAGGAATGGAAGGGAGCTGAGAGATGAGAGAAGAAATAGTGGGGGAAAGCTCCGTGAGAGAAGAGAAGATGGAAGATGAGGAAGGGGGAACATTGGAAGATGGGGGAGAAGATACGACTAAAGGAATTTTCATTTGAGTTACACGAGGAGGGGAAGAAGGAGAGGGAGAAGGAATAGAAAGGACCTTGGTAATTGTAGTTGTGGAAACACCCTAAGTGGATGTGCCCGCGTTGGAACACCTTGCCGCTTCTTTTCTCGGGGATACTGCACTACAACCTGTTCTGTGTGGCGGAAGGAGGGCTTTCAGGGGCTTCTTAAGCGGAGCTAGATTCTCCCTCTTTATCCTTGCCTTTTCCCTTCGGCAGATGCTTCGGCCTGACAGGTGCGTTGCCTGTAGTGAAATCTACTCTGAGGTAGATAAGGCCATTCATTTGGCACCAGTGTTCTGTTCGCCGCAATGTTTCTTTGAACCTCTCTTCAATGGTCTGGGGTGCTTTTGTTTTGTCAATTGCAGAAAATGGCTAGTTGTCTCCATCTGTGTCCAAATAAACCTGATCAACTTCTTGATCGATGGTTTGATAACCCTTTGGAACAATGGCTACGCCGTATTGAATAATCTCCGACAAGGCCAGGTGGGAGTGATCCTTCCTTCTAAGTTCGACCTCATGATACAGGTCGATATAGATGTCCTCGATCCGTGGAATGTGAATTGGATCGAGCACTTTCTTCCTTTCGCATGATATGCTAACTCTACTTGGGGCAAAGCCACTCAATTATTTTTCCTTCGTGATATAAGTGCACTTGAGGGAATTTCAACTTTGATCATTTGCACAATAGATTCAACAAGAATGTCATAAGGAGTCACTTTAACTTTGCTCTTCCAATCTGATCCTATTACCACTTGGGATAATTTGTATCTACTTAATCATCATTGTGGCACACATTAGAGGCATAGCTGATTGTCTTCTTTTTGAATTTGTGTTGCATTGTTGATGTTTACTCTTTTTAGACCACTTACAAGTAGTGTGATCACATCTTGGTTCCTTTATAACCCTGATGCCGACACCTACTTTGTATACTGTGTTTGTTTTCCTTTTTATCTTGTCTTTGTTGTGTGTGTTTCATTACACGCATCTGGGTTAAACATCTTGATTCTTTCATAATCATGGTGAAAACTCTATTGTGCAACAACAAAAATTAGGTTTCTCTAAAAACTTACTCTCCAAATAATGCTCATGCTACGAACACACTCCTTTCCTATCCTTGTTCTAATCCATTGCTTTCTTCCTATCAAGTAGTTGTCTGCCTCATTTTTGCGTCATCCACCCACCTGAGGGGGAATTCCTCTACCATTCTACTTCTTTGGGAATCTCAATGCTTCACAATTTTTCGCTCACGCCGATCTATATGCGTCTACTATATTTAAAGCATTATTACTTTGCAATAGGAATTTAAAGAGGGGAAAAATGTAGACACCCCAAAATTACACTTATGTTTCCACTTTTTCCTAGTATTATTCTAGTACACCCTGTTATTCACCCATTTGCAATTAATTGATTAAATTAATTAATTAATTCACATTGTACCCTTTGGATTAATTAAATTAATCCAATGTACCCTTTTTGTACCCCTTTGGATAAATTAATTATTATTTATTTATTAAATAATTAATTAATTGTGTGTACATCCTAGTCATTTTCCACTGATCCAACTCCACTTAAACTCCACTTGGACTCCTATCTTTACCCTAGTTAACTCGTACTTCTAGAATCCTAGAAAAGTGGGGGCAATTAAAATGCACGTACAACCACATTTTGGATACATATTTTTGTAATTAGTCCATTTATCGCCTCAAAACTCCCACAATGCTATTTTTAGCATACTCATTTATCCGTGTGTAACCAATTCAGAACTACCTTACGCTTTTATAAATTATAGGATTACCTTTCTTTGAAATCCTCTTGATTTTGACATACAAAAGCTCTGTTGAATCGTGTCTATATCATTTGCATTCAAATCTTAGAGATAACTCAAGACCATCGAAAATCATTTATGACATCCATCTGCAAGGTCTCACATGAGACCCTTATTTGAGGTTTGCATGTGAGAAGGTTGCTAGAAGGTTTGCATTATTGGTTTGTTTATCTTTCATTCTCAGTGATTTTCTCTACATACAACTTAAAAATATAAAAATCAAAAATTTCAAAGAAATTAAAAAGGAAGCATTATTAAGGTGAGTCCTTTTCCCTTCTTTTTTCTTTTCAAATTGTATTTTTACCGTCTATCCTTATCAAAATCAATCGTTTATTTTTGGATTAAAATAAACATTGCATACTACTTGATCATATAGATTTAATTAGGAAGGTTAAATAATTGCATTCAATAATCCTACCCAAGTGATAACTATTGGGATTTCATCACCCAATAGGGAAATCGACTCAGTGTTCTATCTGAGTATAAACAACTGGTTGTCAGTATATTGGCTGAGCACCAGAATCCCTTATCACCTCGGATTGTGAAGTGAGGGTGTAAGCCCCATTACAAGTCCCCAAACTAGCACCAACACAGATTTGAGCCTCACGTACCTTAGTTATATCGAGGACGCCAACCTTAAAAAATCCTAAAACCAACCATAGATAACCATTTCCTAGGACCTTATCATCCATTTTGCACATTTCATCTTTTTAAATTAATCAAGATAATCTAAAAATTCATTTTTCTTTCTTTTTTTGTTGTTTGTAAACAACCTATCTAGTTATTTTTCATTTCTTAGGTGATTGTGTGTTTTTTATTATGGTACTTACAAGACAAAAATCCCATATCCAAACATCAGAAAACATGTCTACACCATTACCTCATCAAAATCCACAATCTCAATCAATCATAAATCCAAATCAAGAAATATCCACACCTCAATCTGAAAATCAACAAATTTGGGATGAAGAAAATGAATGTTATAATGAAAGTATCCGAAAATGCCTCTTAGATTCTACACACCTTTTCATTGTCAAATCTCTCACCTATCTCAGATAGAAGAGTTAGAGCCACCACATTCCCTAGCTCTCAATCTACATCATCTAAAATCCCTGATCCTCCTAGTCCTTACTTCTTGAAGGTGGGGATCCCATATTTTTAGAGATTTTAGATTCAAACCCCGTAGCCCTTAATTATCAGATAGGGGTGTCCAAATTCAACCATCAATACCTAAGCCACCTCTATATGTTCTGATCCATCGTGTGGTTTTTCCCATCTTATTGATCCGAATTAGGAACCCGTCATTCAACAACTGCATCCATATCCATTTCACACTTGACTGAAACATCTAATGTCATATATTCTATTCCCGTCTTCGATCTCCATATAATATCCTCTCAAGACATGTCCACTCAACAACCAACATATTCACCTAATCTTTCCACTTGGTTCCACACCTCTTCAAAATAATCCAAATGCTTCTTCATCTATCCTCCAACACCTGGCCTGGCCAAACACCTCCAGTAAGTTTTGTTACCATTTCTATCATCGTATCTCAGCCACCACCTTCCAAAAAACACCAACCCCATTCAAAATATCAATATGTCCATTCCTGTATCCATTCCTCTAGTCAACACTAGTGCTATTGCTAGCACCCACCCTATTTCTTTATCATCTTCTACTCCCCTTATCTCACAACACATACCTCAACCCTCATAACACTTATTTCTATACCTCAATCTATTCCTATTTAAAATATCCCACAACAAGCACCATCCTCAGTTGCTTCTTCTATACACTTTCAACAACCACCCACTTATTCACAACCCCTTACCTATACATCTGTTCCTTTCCAACATATCCCCCAACCATCGCAACCTCTCATTAACACATCTATTCATATTCCCTATCAATATGTACAACCATCACAACCTTTAGCATCTCAATCCACTTACAATATCCCCATAAATATTCCTTATCAACAAAACATCCCTTATCAATAGAATATCCCTCGTAGTAGCCATCATACAATTATACAACCTAGCCAATTTTCATTCAATCAACCCGGATCATCCTCACAACAACCACCACAACTAGACCCCCTTCAAGATCTCATGAAAAAATATCCAACCTTGAAGCCGCTTCCTTGGGTCCTAAGAATGTTCTCTCTTATGAACAGATCTGTAATGAGCCCATCCACCCTTTAGTACCTTACAAATCATATCTCCTCATTGGGAACTTCTGAAGTTTATCAAATTATATAGTAAAGAATATCCCCATCAACATTGCTTTCCACCATGCTTGTTATCTAATAGCCCAAAACAAGATTCGATATCGAGGACTTTCCCCATGTCCCTGACCGGTCCTACCCTGGACTAGTACAATAACATCCCTTAGTATTCCCTTTTCTCATTCACACAACTCGCCCAACTCTTCTTGGAACACTTATCTATAAACATCTCTCACAAAATCACCATGAAGAATGCCGACCTTTATATCATAAAACAATTTGAAAATGAATCCGTTTATGATTTTGTTGCCCATTAGAGGGTATAATCAATCAATTATCCTTTACAATACCACAAACTTAGTTAAATAAATTATTCTATCATTCATGTGCTAAGCACATCTCATCCATGTTAGGAAATATATCTTAGTGCTCCATTTGATGGGTGAATAATAATTACATGTGTAATTATTATTATGGTAAATTAGTGAAAGTACATTTACTATATAAATGTAAATAGTAAATGTAAAATGTGGTTAGTATGAGTTAGTAAGTTAGAATAATAAAACAATTAGTATTATTTTATTATTATATTGGTGAGAGGTTGAAACCATATGGGTGTATGGTTGTATATGAAGACAAATGTTGTTGTAAGGATTGTTATTTTACATCTCCTATATAATGGAGTGTAATGAAATAGTGAAAAAATAATAAAAAATATAATATAGAGTTGTTAATTTCAATTATTATCTGTGTAGCTATTTCATGGATTCTTTGTATTAGATCAGATTAATTTCTACATTTGGTACCGAGATAAAGAGTTAAATCTGTCTCGAAGATGATCTTGTAACTTTTGTTTCGTGATCTGGGTTTCTCCAAAATTTTGTACGTGGAACGATCTGTTATATAGAAAGCTACAGGAGAAATTTCAGCATAACCCAGTTCGTAGTTTGGGAGAAACATGCAATTTACTATACAGCACATTGATCACTGTTGTTTTTTGAAGAAATCAGAGAATCAAAGGTAATTCAAATCTACATTCAATTTTTTTTTGGATATTTAGATTCAGTAAAATGGATACACCATTAGATAAATTTAATGGGCTGAACTTCCATACATGGAGGGTAAAAATCCAGATGCAGTTAATGAATAAAAATCTATGGAGGATAGTAGATGGAAAAGAAAAAAAACCTACAGATGTAAGCAAAATTGTAGAATGGAAAACTAGAGATGAAAAAATAATCAGATAAAATTGACTATAACTATGAAGAATTTCTATACTAAGTGAAGTTCTTGGAGGAAGGAGGCAACGGGAGGTTGGAGGTCATTCGGCGACCTCTCGTCGGTCACCACCAACGACGGAGGCCGTATCGCCTATGGTGATTATTTTTAATAGAAGAGTGTGTTCTGTTGTTTCTTTGTATTAAAAACGGTAGAGTGTTTGGTTGCAGCTTTTCCTATTGTGGTTTTCAGAATAAATGAAATTTCACATTGAGGGGGAACATGATCTCAATGTTCCATTTCTAGTTTTCTACATTTCGGTATTTTCTATATATATCCTCGATATTTCAAAGGGTGTAATTTCCTATGTTATTCTCTGCGGTGAGATGTGATGAGGGCTAATAATAGTACTTGGCATATCATGATGTGGTTGTAGGTAAACCACTTGAAAACCTTCATTTTTGGTTTGTGGTACACTAGTTGTAAAACCACCATTTTCGGTTGTTGGTAAACCCTATGCAAAACCATCACCCTTTTGGTTTGTGGTACACCACTAAGAAACCACCATTTTCGGTTGTTGGTAAACCCTATGCAAAACCATCACCCTTTTTGGTTTATGGTAAACCAATTGCAAAACCATCATTTTTGGTTTATGGTCAACCCTGTGAAAAACCATCTATTAGGTTTATGATCATCCTGTAAAATCATCAGATCATGAGCAGTGCAAGTATAAGAGAAGTTTTTCCCATGTTCGCACTAAGGGGGGGAATGTTAGGAAATATATCTTAGTGCTCCATTTGTATGGGTGAATAATAATTACATGTGTAATTATTATTATGGTAAATTAGTGAAAGTACATTTACTATGTAAATGTAAATAGTAAATGTAAAATGTGGTTAGTATGTGGTAAGTTAGTAAGTTAGAATAATAAAACAATTAGTATTGTTTTATTATTATATTGGTGAGAGGTTGAAACCATATGGGTGTATGGTTGTATATGAAGACAAATGTTGTTGTAAGGATTGTTATTTTACATCTCCTATATAATGGAGTGTAATGAAATAGTAAATAATAAAAAATATAATATAGAGTTGTTAATTTCAATTAGTTATCCTGTACATTGTAGCTATTTCATGGATTCTTTTTATTAGATCGATTGATTTCTACATGTCCACTCTTCAAATCTAGTCATTTCAAACATTTGATGAAGCTTTTACTATGGCCCGTAAATTAGAATTTGATCCCTCGAAGAAGGTAGAGTTAAAATACGACCTAAGAAGCCTAAATCCGACTTTCCATCCAAATCATCCTTTCATCCTGACAAATCCAAATCGTTAGCCAATGCCGTAGTAGTCAAATCCACTCCTAAAGAAAAACCCACTACCGAAGCGTTCCCATCCGCAATGTAGTTATACACCTATCAAAGAGACCTATAACGTGGTCTTAAAAAATTCCTCACTACTAATATGATCTCTCTACCACCCATCTTCCCTATCGACACATCTGTATCTAAGCCCTCTTGGTATAGGGATAATGATTATTATAAATACCATAGGGTTAAGGGACACAACATCAAAAGGTGTTTCTCGTTTCGTAACATCCTTCAAGATTTGATTGATAAAGGTGAACTCCATTTAGACAATCCGAACGCACCTCAAAATCAAAACCTTGATGTCTTCAAACAACCCTTTCGAATCATTCCCCTTGAGTAGTCAAGCCCAAACTAATAACATACAAGCACACCATACCATAAACACCATCAGTCAAGTGTTACCTAATACCGAATCCCAATCCATAACCTCTGAGTCTACATCTGCTAAGAGCATTACTAAACCTATGCCCTCATCTTCTAAATCTACATCCATATCATCTACATATCCTCAAGATACTTCTAAATCCTCATTTGATCAACAATTAGAGACACCCCCGAGTTTTCATTAAAAAACATCCCTCCACATTTACTACATCATCATCCAAACTCGGCTCATCTAAGAAAACCATGAAGGACCCGCAAAAACAATCCATTGTCCAAGTATTTAAAAGCCCCTATTATACCTTCACAGATCAATGTCATTTAGGTAGCCTTCAAACTTCATCCCAACCCCTCCCAAGGAGGTCACTATCATCTCAACCCTAAAACCAACCCGTCAAGCTTCCATATTAGGTCCTGGTCCTTCATCTATCACATCATCTAAAAAAATTCCTCAACAAACAATTAAATAGACTACTTCCAAAGCCATACCTCACCCGAATATTAAGACAAAATAAACCCCTCCACCATCCACTTCGACTCCTAGGGAAATACGCGATGTGACTATCTTCGATGACCTTCTTCAACAATCACACATAACATTACCATCTCCCAAACCATCTGATCCTTGAGGGTGGAAGTCCTCGTGGTATGATTTTAATGTCTCTTGTGACTATCATAGGACACAAGGACACTCTATAGAAAAAATGTAAGGCCTTCCATACAATTTTTAAGAAACTTGAAAATAAATGTCTCCTCCCATCAATGTTGCCTACACCCGTCACCCTTGAAAAATCATTAAATAAACTCCTTTGTTATCAAATCGATGTCGTTCACGTTACCACTCATACCCATAACCACGAATCTAACCCTCCAGATAAAAAAATGTAAAACCTTTGTCGTTATCCCACCACCACCTGAATTCTCATCGTCACCATCTAAAGATAAAAATAAGGTTTCTATCTTTGTTGTCCCTGAGACCTCCAATCAGACCTCACAATATAAGACTTAAGTCTCCATTCTTGTTGCACCACCATCATCCAATGCACTATAGAAGATATTTATCAAACAACTACACCACGTGCCAATTAAAATGTCACTTTAAGAGCTTGTCCAAATGTCACCACCTCACAAACAAGCCATGATCGAAGCCCTTCAATCCATTACCATACCGCAGAATATCCACTATCCTTTAATTTTTTATAGGTGATCTTAAGGCTTCTGTTTCCATCTCGCTTTGAACTTTCAAAAATGCCATCACTTGCCCTCAAGATCATGAATTGCACCTCTTCACCACTACTAAAATAAATGATGTCCTCATTAAAAATGTCATGATTGATGGGGGCACTACTATCAATATTATATCATCCCTCTCCTTCAATCAAATCAGATTACCAAATACCATTATAGCCCAAACACCTATTTTACTTCAAGCCTTCAATGATACAATCACACCCACGTTAAGCACCATTATATTGCCTCTTAAAGTCGGTGTTAATACCCTTCAGAGATATTCTACATCATAGAATGAGAGTTCCAATATAATGTAATATTAGGACGCCCCTGAATTCATACTATGCATTGTGCGTCCCCTCAACACTCACTACATCGATGTCTTAAATATGAATATGAGGGTAAGGTATATATAGTCCCCACAAATCCTAATCTTTTACCAATTGTCTTATGACATACCATCCAAACGATGTCCTTGTGCCTAAATCAAAGTCAAAAATCTGATGAAGCATCTACTAGCACATCCATTCTATCATCCAAACTACCCGATGATTCCTCCCTTGAGGGTGTTATAGAACATATTTTATTGGGGAGTATCATCTTCTTATGTTAAATTCATTCCCTACACCTAAAACATATGGAAGACCTAACAAGAAACCTATGTACGAACCTAACGTTGGAGATGTCATCTCCTATGGTCCCGCGTACCTCAAAACCAATCTTCGTTTATGGGGAGTTGACTATCCATCTTCACAACATAATAAACAACACCATGTTATTCCATTTAAATCTGATTTAATTGCTTATATAAGCTTAATTTCGCTCATATGTATCTTCATCATACGCTGGAAAGGGTTTTGTTTAGGACATTATGAACAAGGAACACATACACTAACCATCCAAAATCTGCTCAAACCTTATGAAAATTTTGGGTTAGGATATAAAGAACCCTCCATAGAATCATCCCCACACACCACATCTTTACACATCATAGAATTAAAACCGTCTTCTCTTGAAGAATTCGATGATCTCATGGACAAACGACACCATATCCATCCCACCTAAATTTTTTTAGTCAATACTATTTCATTAGGACCCTTAACCTATCAATCTAACCATGTCACCAAACAACTTCCTCTCATTTGGCCATAACTAATTGAAGAGGATTCACCCACCATCGATGTCCTTCATTGTCATGACGATCAAGATATTCTCTCCCACATGGGAGAAGAATGACCATTTTCTTCAAATCCTTGTCCACTAGACACATCAACCCTTCTTAATGAATCCACTATCGACATTAATTTAGGAACCGCTTAGGAACCTCACATAGTGAAAGTTGGTCAATCCTTATACCCACAAGAATTAGAATATTTTACCAACTTTCTTCCAAGTATAGTCAAGCCTTTTCCTGGTCATATAGTGATATGCTTGGTATCGATCCAAATATCATCGTACATAACATCGTTACTTATCCCGATGTTAAACCCATCAAATAGAATCTCATGTAGGATGCATCCTCATGTAGCTCTCCTTGTTAAAGAAGAATTACAACATCTACTCTCCAATAATTTCATCATACCCATTGATTATCCATAATGGGTCTCTAACATCATTCCCGTAACCAAAGCTTCAAGCAAGTTACATATGTATTGATTTCTGAGATCTTAATCTTTCTTTCCCTAAAGATGATTTCCTCTCCCAAACATCGATCAACTCGTTGACCTAACAAATGGCCATGAAATGCTCTCCCTCATGGATGGATTTTCTAGTTACAATCAAATCCTTATTGCCACCGATGATCAACACAAAACATCCTTCATCACCCCTTGGGGAACCTTCTGCTACCATGTCATGTCATTTGGTCTTAAAACATAGGAGCCACTTATCAATGTGCCATGACCTATATTTTTCATGATCTCATCCAAAAAATATTGAATAATACATTGATGATCTTTTAGGAAAATCTAAACAACACAAAAATCATCTTGTTGTCCTTGAATCCATATTTACTTGTCTTATCAATATTTTCTTCATCTCAATCCTCCAAAGTGTGTTTTGCGAGTCTCACTAGAATTTTTTAGGATTCTTCATATCCATTTGAGGTATTGAAGTAGAACACGCCAAGCTTAAATAAATTCTTGAAATGCTTCCTCCATCCAATCTTAAACAGATGTGTAACTCAAGGTAAATCAAAATCCATTCGATGTTTTATATCACAACTTTTAGACCGATGTCAACCATTCCATCACCTTCTCCACAAGGATCTAGATTCTAATTAGGATTCTAATTGTCAGAAATCCTTTGATGAACTTAAACATTACCTTCTATCACCACCCATGCTTACACCACCTCAGGGGGAGCCCTTCTATTTATACATATCTTCTTTATAACATGCCTAGGTGCTATGATTGCTCACCGTGATAACCAAGTTTGTGAACAAGAATATGCATTTTTATATCAGTCGCACACTTCATGATTATGAAACTCATTACACCGAAGCTGAGAAACTATGCTACACTTTATATTTTTACTTTTAAATTACGGCACTATCTTCTCAATCATACGACCTATCGTTACTAGCTTTAATCCACTTAAAACCATGAACTCTAAACCATATCACAATGACCGCATAACTCGATGGCTCATGCTTATGAATGAGTTTGACCTCGAGTTTATATCACAAAAATATATTAAGGGAAAGGCTATTGTACATCAACTTGTTAACGTACCCCTTCCTGACAATCAACTTCCTCACAAATACTTTCTAGATGAATCCATTAACCATGTCAATGAACACTAATTTCTTCTGTTAAAATGAACCTCTTCTTCGATGGATCTAAATGCTCACAAGGGGGAGGGTCAGTGTCATTATCATACCACCCTAGGGAATTCCTATTCCATTATCATTTAAACTTAACTTTTGAATGCACTAATAACATGGAGAATACGTAATATTTAATCATGGCCTTACCATATTATCTATTAGGGGTTCAACACTTAGAAATATATGGAGACTCAAAACTCATCATCAATTAAGTCAAAGGATAATATCAATGTAAAAATGAAATCTTGCAAGAAATATAAAGCCAATATTGATTTCCTCCTCAACGCCTTTGATCATTACACTATTCAAACCATCCCGTGATCTTCTAACAAATTTGCAGATGCTATGGCCTCTTTGGGATCTCTCATTCCCTAGAAATCAAAAAATAAAAAGAAAACACTAAAGTATCCATGGTCATTCAAAGATTAGATTACCCTTCACATCAAAATGAACTCCCTCCCATCAACACTATCAATAATAATCCAACTAATTTATGGTATACTCAAATCTATGACTACCTTTATGAATCTAAAATCCCTTCTAACTTATCATGAAATCCTAAACAATCATTTCTCCAACGTGCTACCCACTTTTTCATCATAGGTGACATCCTCTATAAAATGTCGTTTCAATGGTATTTTGTTAAGATTCCTTAAATCTCATGAATAAACCAAAGAAATCAAAGAAATACATGACGGTATTTGTGGAGGTCATTTTAGTGGAAATTTCGTCACCAAATGTGTTTTACGGGTAGGGTACTACTAGCCTACTATAAACTAGGAATGTTGTGCATGCATTAAGAAACAAGTCAAATGCTAACTACATTCATATCTCATCCATGTCCCTAGTCAAGCTTTATAACCCACCCAAGATTTATGGCCCTTCTCTCAATGGGGTTAGATCTCATTGGTACTATCCATCCTAAATCATCTCAACAACATCATTCCATTATCATGAGCTACTGAATATTTCACTAAATGGGTTAAATATATCCTTTTGACCTCAACTAAGTCATGACCTATCGTTAACTTAATATATCAATATATCTTATGTCATTTTGGTGTTCCGCATAAAATTGTTATGGACAATGGAAAATCCTTCAAAAAAAAATAACTTAAGAAACTCTGTGACACATTCAACATCAAACTCAACTTCTCATCACCATATTATCCTCAAGAAAATGGAAAAGCTAAATCCTCTAACAAAACACTCATTAAAATCCTTATGAAAATAGTAGACAATGCAGGTAGGAATTGGCATCTCCAAATCCCATTTGCTCTTTGGGATTATCAAACTAACATCCATACTCCCTATAGGTGGTACACCCTTTTCACTTGTCTACGACTCCAAAGCTATCCTACCCTCGAAGTTCAAATTCCTTCACTGTGTATCACTTAAATATTTCATACCCGATGAAGAATATCGACAAGACCACTTAGCACAACTTGAGTTATTAGATGAAAAACACTTAACAACCCTGAACATCATCAAGTCTATCAAGAACGCATCAAATGAGCTTACAATAAACATGTCAAATAGCGTGACTTTAAAATTGGTGATCTGGTACTCAAAGCAAATAAAAATGTGACTACACAAGAACAAATTAAATGTAGAAAAAATTCCCTAATTGGATCGGTCCATACGTCATCACTCATAAGTATGGGTCGGGAGTGTATCGCCTTGCTTCCTTGATGGTGAACCTGAAAAGAAACCTTTGAATGCCCTACACTTGTGACCTTTCTATTATTAAATGATTGATATTCATGATGGTTGTTATATCTAAGATCTCATCCCTTTGTTAACCATCCATATTATCACAATAATGATTAGAAAGCATGTAGTTCTTTCTGTCATTATCCTTAATAAACGTTAAAGATGAACACCATGGATCTATTCATCGCATCTTTCACTATGGAAAAGTTCCTCCTTCATAGGAATCCTGTTACAAATATATTGTGACATTATTAATAAATTGTAATATTATTAATAATGAGTTTATAGAACTCATATTAATAATATAGTTGTAATAGTTAGTATTAGTATTTGGGTGAGTTGTGAGAATAACTCACGTAGCTATTTTGGTGTGTGAGATAATAAAGGGATTAGAGAGATATCCTTGGGATAGATTTGAGAGATTCTAGGAAGGGGTTGAGAGATATGAGGGATGACTATTGACTCCTAGAATCAAGGAGATCAAACTCTATATATTGTAATCTCATACATGGATAATATATCCCAAATGAATTCAAATTTCTATATTCTTGTTATTCGGTGTTGTTTATTATAGTTCATTTTTTATTAGTTGTATCAAAGCTGGTTGCATTAATGAGAGTCTCAAAATTTCCTTTTTGACTGTGTTAGACAATGTAACAAGCTTTGGTGGATCCATATGCATCGTGTTTGTGTATTTGTTTTTGTTATGTCGCGATTGATAGTCAATCTTCCAATATTCCCATGCATCGATCTTGTGTTGGGTTCCTGCATTTCTTTTGTAATGATCAATGAATTATTTGTAATGGGATTGGAATTATAGTCAACTATATATGCTTCACACTATGCATGGTTTATTTTGGTTCAAGATATCAATGCATCTCTGATTTGGTAAATGCTTAGTGCGTAATCCATTCTGATCTCTTGAAAATGATAGAATATGTGAAGCTCGTGTTCAGGGATACATTTGTGAGAAAGAAGTGATTAGATCCTCATTTGACAAAATATGGAATGCCTTGAAGCCGGACATAATCACCTTGAACAAAATACTCAGGTGTGTATCATTTCAACGTCCCTGGGATCAAATTAAGATGACCGCATAAGAAATAATACCTAAGATTTCTTACTACCTGAACGTAACATCATTGCATTCTAGGTGGCACATATCACGATATTTTCACATGTAAGGATTTGAGACGTCATTGCAAAAGATGAAGGAAACATTTTAATGGCAAAAGGATATGGTTTTCCAATACAAAGATAATTATCTATCTTATTCTTTGGACTACACAGTTCATTGGCACGAAATCCATCAACACCTGGCTCTGTCTGATCCCAACTCCACATTGATCCTTCATGGCACTGGAAAGCTTGAATTCAGCAATGCATCAACCTATCTTGGAATCATTCAAAGATCTTATCCTTAGTTTTTCAAAGTACATGCAGGCTGTAGTAAAGGTAAAAAAGCACATAATATTTTTTATGTGTTTGAGTTGATTGATGGTCCAATCATGATATAGCTTTGACTAAGGTGTTAAGATTGCAGTGGTCGATGTGTCCAATCAAAACCTTAAAATATATAAAGGTTAAGGGTTCAAATCATTTTATTCAAAAAATAATGATTTCACCGTATATTAAGGAATACATGGAATGGTGGGGAGACAAATTGGCTAGAGGGGTGGTAACAATTTTATCATAGTCAACTTTGAAGTGTCATTTTTTTGTCATTGTTAATATATTGGTATTTTTATTTATGTAAAAGTAATGTCTTTATTTGTCATTTTATTGTAGAGTCAAGGTCTCACAATTGTCAAAAACGTCTATAGTTTTCATGCCAAAGTCACATGATAAAGTTTTCATTAAGTATTGTCATCGAGTCTTTCTCCTCAAAAAGAGTCGATAATATATATATATAGAAAAAATGAGTCATAGTCAAGTTTTTAGTGTCTTCAAGGGTAGTAAGTGTCATGAGTCGAAGTCGAAAGTTCAAAAAATAAAATAAATTTTTTCCTTACTTGACGCATTTTTAAAGTGTTTCCGACGTCCAATGTTTTTGGAGAATGAGGTGAATAATATTGTATTTCGATGATATTTTTGATGACTTCAAAGAAGGAAAATGTTCTTGGCTTTGGGGGCTCCACCCCTCAACCCCTCCCTATACCGTGAAAAGGAGTGCACCTAGGCGCTACCCTAGGACCTTGAAAGGGGTGCTATCCCTCGACCCCACTAGAGCTACCGCCCCTGGACTCCCGCTTTGGAATTTCATAACCAAAGGGAATATTTATGGGGAATATGCATTGACAAAAGGTGGTGTAAATTTGAGCTTCAACATCCAATTTTTTTTGAGTAAGAAGAGTTATTCATGGAGGACAAAGGCAACAAAGGATAGAGTTCAATCATCGACTCTCATTAGTCTATACCAAGGTTCGGGACTCGCATGAAGTTGTGGTGGCAGTGTGTGTGTATGTGTGTTTTCTTTTATTTCAGATTTACAGTATGATTTTAGAGTTTCTGTTTGAATAAGTGAAATGTTCACATTGAGGGGGGAACTAGAACATGGTCTCAATGTTCAATTTTCCCTCTATTCAATTTGTATTCAGTAAGAAGTGGTTCCTACATGATTCCTTGAAGGAAAGACATTGGAAAGATGAAAGCAAAAAGGAAAAGAAACAACATGATATTTGGGTTGTTGGTTATCCTGTAAAACCATCCTTTGTTTTAGGTGGTTGGTTTTTCTGTAAAACCATCCTTTTTAAGGTTGTTGGTTGTCCTGAAAAACCATCCAGATCATGAGCACACATGGGTGACAAGTTGTAGAAGGAAGTGTGATTGTTGTTTCTATAATGTCAACATTAGGGGAGTGTATATTGGGAATTAATAATTCTAACAATAGGGGAGTGAATGTTACAAATATATTGTGACATTATTAATAAATTTTAATATTATTAATAATGAGTTTATAGAACTCATATTAATAATATAGTTGTAATAGTTAGTATTAGTATTTGGGTGAGTTGTGAGAACAACTCACGTAGCTATTTTGGTGTGTGAGATAATAAAGGGATTATAGAGATATCCTTGGGATAAATTTGAGATATTCTAGGAAGGGGTTGAGAGATATGAGGGATGACTATTGACTCCTAGAATCAAGGAGATCAAACTCTATATATTGTAATCTCATACATGGATAATATATCCCGAATGAATTCAAATTTCTATATTCTTGTTATTCGGTGTTGTTTATTATAGTTTAGTTTTTATCAAATCTTGCAATCATTACATCCGCTTCCCTTGTACTAACTCAAAACATAACATGGGCCACATGTGTAGCTCACATATATAAATATTTCCCCTTCTTGAAACAATCTATTAGGGTCTTTCCTCATATTGAAATGAAGTAAAAATATCTATGGATGCTCTTTATCAAACGTAAAAAATAATAGATTGATCCATTGAAGGAAAACTATTCAAATATGTATCAAAAATTAGTAGACTAATCCCTCTAAGGATAGCCAACTATCAAAATCTTAGACTGATCCCTCGAAGGATGGATATATTGTAAAAATAAAAATAAAAATGTAGACCATACCCTCGAAGGATGATTACCCATGTAAAAATTCTTCCGCATTGATCAACCTTGAAAAATTCAAATATCAAAGCATCCTAGGAAAGCTTGCCACATCGATCAACTTTCCCATTACAACAAAATTCTCGCATCGATCAGTTTGCATCAAAAGTAAAATATATAAAGATGGGGTATTTCTCTATGAAACCGTTGAAAAGGAGAACCCTCTTTCCATGTGTCCTATACATGTCAAACCCTTTCATGTTCTAGGAAGGTATATCTTAATCACTTCATCCCTATATCGAGATCCTATATATCACTACTCACTGATGGTCTTGTGTTAACATTGTTAAAGGCTAAAAGTGTAAGTGCTTTCACATTTTTATACCCATCATGTATGTATCAAATCCATATAAAAAACAATCATTCCATTTTTACTCTTTCAAGAGATAGAGCACATTTTTGATACACATTGTATTACCATATTAAGTCACATCACATCATCATCCAAATCATACTTAACATTTAAAAATAAATCATAAAACTCATATTTTCCATATTTCTAAAACAAAATCATAAACACATATATCAACAACACACATCATAACTCATATAAATCAAAGTAAACCATAACGCAACCACATCATCATCATATATATAATCACAATCTAGAATACATCATTTGAGCATCTCAGTACATCTTATATATCAAAGGATTCATAAAGAGACGTATACATAAAAATATCTAAAACAAGTATAACACTTATTTCACTAAATTGGTACTTATTCCAATCTTAGTAGCTAAAAAATATACTCAATATCAGAATCCAATATTGCTATTTTCGGATTCCAAAATGTCAAATATTGGAATTATCTGCACTCCAAAATCGCACATATCGGATTCCAAAATCACACATATTGGATTCCAAAATCACATTTATTGGAATCCCGAATCACATATATTGGAATTAATCAGACTCCAAAATCACATATATGGGAATCCGTTAATAGCCTAGCGAAGTCCAATATATCTGGTCACGATTTAAATTTATGAATATGTGAAAAAATGTTTAATGATTTCAAGGAATCCAACATTGATTTGAGAAATGATGACTAGTGACCGCTAGCCCGTATAGAATAGGTACAGGTTCTATTTTATAAGGTCTAGTGGCAGCTAGGCTTAATGATTTATTTGGTGTTATATAAGGTATAATGGCTGCTAGGCTTAATGATTGCTTTGGAATAATGCTCTTATCAATTTTAAGATGTTTTAAAGATTAAACTATACAAATTTGAATATTTCAAACACCATTGAGCAAGCGGCGCTAGGCTAATGACATTCACGAGATGTGAGAATTTTCCAAGTTCAATTACTATGGTTCAATTGAACCTTAGGGCAACCAGAGAATAATCGAAGATGTTATGAAGAAAATTAAAGAGGGAAACAATTCAATTTAGGAGAATGTAATTAAATATAAAACCATTCCAGATATATTTTCATATTTAAAGTTAGATCTCATATTTACTTCATTTATTATGGTGTGATTGAACCTCAACGCAACTAGAGAATTTCTAAAGATGTTATGAAGAAATTAGTAGAGGGAAACGATCCAAGTGTAGGAGAATGTAATTAATTGTAAAACCATACCAGATATATTTTCATATTTAAATTTAGATATAAAATCAACTGTAAGAGACATGGCATAAAAATTTTCATATTCAAATATGGATATGAACTTATTTAAAATTAACTGTAAAACTATCCCATATATATTTTAGTATTTAAATATAGCTATGAAATAAATTGAAATTCCTTTACTAAAGGTAGGTAGAATTATAGTAAAACATTTGATGAATAATTTGAATTTATAATGTAACACTATTCTCAAAGACGGGCTTCTAAATCAATAATACAAAACATAGTAAAGCTCCAATAAAAGCTCCTATAATTGTTTTTGTGATCTAATATAATCCCAAACATCTTTGATGTCCTTCAATGGTTGCAACAAAGGCCACAACACATCTAACAAGTATGTGTCTTTTGACTTAGAATCTATGTTAAATGTTTAAGCAATTATGTAGTTTGCAACATCATTGAACTTGTTTTTCTCTAAAGAGTCATCTACAAGAACTGTATTTTTACAATTGTACGATGCATTAAACCACAACCAAATGGAGTTAAGATTCTTGAGATATAAATTAGGATTCCCAAAACTTTCATAATCAGAGCATTTGGTCTCGATCGCAATCTTCTTGTGTAAATATGAACTTGAAGCTTGCAACCTCCAAGCCGATGTTTTCAAGGAATGAAGGCATCATGTCATCAACATTTGACTTTCTCGCCGATGTCCATATTGCTATGTTGAAATGTTTTTTTGCACCGTTTCAAGAAATCTTTCACATTAGGTATGAGAAAATAATTTTTTTTTCAAGCCCAATGTTGCCAATTTTTTTTAACTGTTTAAGTTCCAAAGATGCCTTGTGGAGGGTATGTGCTTTAAAAACTTGTTTATATTAAATATGATCAGTTTCATGTTACATGTGTTTGTATCTGCAAATGAAAAAAAAATCAAATGGTTGAGGGTGGTGAATCAATTAAAAAATAAAAAAACAAGTCCCTTTCGATATTGTTATATCAAAAATCAAATGGTTGTAGGTGGTGACAAAGGTAAAATCTAAGGGCATTCCTCATTTCTTATTGTTATACTAGGAATATTTTTTGTGAAGAATTTATTTGAATAGAATGTAATGTTTCAGTGCAACGAGTCTTTACATACCGTATTATAGTTATTTCATTGCATTAGAAAGTGGTATATGTTTTCTAATATCGAAAAAAAAAAAAACTAGTATTTAAGCATGCTCGTAATTAATTTAGGAATACATATTTCATTAATAAACTATGAAGGCATCTCCGGACAAACCTTTTGAAACTTCTGTGAAGGATGACCTTGCTAAGGATTCCTTGGAAGTGAACGAACAAAAAGGTTTAATCCCTTCTGGTTCAGATGAGAAAGAAATCCTGACATTCATTAGAAAGGAAGCTTACAACAAGGAGAATATGGATGTGAGTGAACCCCTGGCGATCCTCTCTTCTGGAGAGACAGGAAATGCGGATCCGCTGCCATACCTCAGCACTTCAACAGCGTCTGCGCAGGACTGTTGCAGCCTCAAAACTGATTCTGGTCATACTCCTGACAGTATCCATAAGGAACAAAAGGTAGGGGGGATCACGCCTACCATGGAAAAGAAGACCTTTTTAATCCCTTCTGGTTCAGAAGAGAAAGAAATCCTGCCTTTCGTTAGAAAGGAAGCTTGTATCAAGGAGGATATGAGGGTGTTTGAGCCCCTGGAGTCTCTCCCTACTGGAGAGAAAGGAATTGAGGATCCGCTGCCATACCTCAGCATGTCAACAGTGACTGAGCAGGTCTGTTACAATCACACTCCTGTCAATATTCATAAGGAACAAGAGGAAGGGGAGATTACGCCTGCCAAGGAAAAGGAAGATCCAGACTCTGGGTTCACTTTGGTCATCTCAAAAAAGAAAAAAAAAAGAATGGAAGGCTTTGAAAGGATCCCAGAATCACTTTATAGTGAAAAGAAAAAGGAAATTGACAATTGGGACACCTCTACCTCCAGAAAAACCAGATCTTCAGTTAGACGATTAGCTGATTTTGGAGGAAGCTCGAAAAGAGGAAGACCCTCTAAAAAAACTCTCAGAGCTAAGAAAACAGAGAGGGAGATTGCAGATGGTGTTCAGCGACAACTGAACCACCAAGCAAATCCAACAACCAACCATTCCATATGAAGATCATATCTTGGAATATTAGAGGCCTTAACGGTTACTCTAAGCAAAGAAACATCAAGGAGTTACGGGACTCCAGTAACCCCAGCATTTTGATTCTTCAAGAAACTAAGATGAAAGCAATGTCCATGGATAATATTAAAAATAATTTTTGGGATAGCTCTGAAATGGCGGCTGTTGATTCTCAGGGTGCTTCCGGAGGGCTGGCAACTCTTTGGGATAAAAGGCACTGTACTGGTATGATCCTTAGTGATAATTTTAATCATCTTGCAATTAAGTTTGTCACTATTGAAAAAAAGTGTGAATGGATCTTGTCTAATATCTATGCCCCTAACTCTGCTAGTGGTAGAAGAAAACTATGGGCTGATCTTAAAATCTTTAGAAACCAGCACAGTTCTGCTAACTGGCTTATCATGGGAGATTTCAACTCCCCTCTAAACCCAGGCGAAAAGTTTGGGGGAACCCCCACCTTCTCTAATGGTATGGAGGATCTTGCCGATTTTATCACTGAACAAAACCTCATTGATGTGGATCTGCATGGTAATAAGTATACTTGGAACAATAGAAGGGTGGGAAAGGGGCTCATTCAGGTGAGACTGGACAGGGCTCTTATCTCGGCAAACTGGATTCTTAGCCAAGACTTTTACCTCTCTTCCCTGCCCAGAATTGGATCGGATCATAATCCGATTGCTTTAAGCTTTCTAAATTGGACCAAACCTGCAAGAAGCTCATTCAAATTTGAAAAAATGTGGATGGAGCACGTTGATATCTATGATAGAATAAAGGAATGGTGGGATTGGAATGGGGAAGGCACTGCCCAGTACAGATTGGTCCAAAAACTCAAAAATGTCAAAAAGCAAGTCAAACTTTGGAACAAAAATGTTTTTGGAAACATCTTCGGAAAAAAGAAAGAATTAAAACAGAAGCTTCAGGATCTTGAGTTAAAAATGGATACTATGGGGAGGTCAGTTGAAGATGAAGTAAATGAAAAGAGAATTCTTTCTGAGTTACACACGATATGCAGTAGAGAAGAATCCTTTTGGCGCCTTAAATCAAGAGCTATCTGGCTTAAAGAGGGGGACAGGAATACAAAGTTCTTTCACATGACCACTCTAAAGCACAGGGCCAGTAATAGGATTTTAGAGGTTTCTAAAAGCAACGGAAGTATTACTAAAAATCCAAACAGCATTAAGAAGCAAGCACTTGAATTCTACAAAAATCTTCTTAGAGAGAGTAATGTCAGCAATCCGGAAGCTATTTCCTTCATGCTAGAGGCAATCCCCCAGAATGATATTGAAGACCAGAAATTCAGAGATATCACTAAAGCGGTCGCGCTTGATGAGCTAAAAAAGGCTGTTTTTTCTCTTGAGGGGGATAAGGCTCCTGGACCGGATGGATTCTCCATTAATTTTTTTCAGAAATTCTGGGAAATATGCTCGGAGGATCTTCTCAAAGCGGTTAATGAATTTTTTAGATCGGGAAATCTTCTAAAAGAGCTCAATAACACACACATTGTGCTGGCACCTAAGAAAATGAATGCAAAAGATTTCAAGGATTTCAGACCCATCAGTCTGGTTAATGCTATTTTTCGAATCTTCACCAAAATTATTGCTTCTAGGCTGCAGCTCATAATGAAGGATCTCATCTCAAAGCAGCAGAGTGGCTTCATTAAAGGCAGGATAATACAAGACGGTGTGATTATGGTACACGAAACTATGCATTCTATGGAAAATAACAAAAAGGCTAACATGATCCTTAAGCTCGACATGAATAAAGCCTTTGACAAAGTTTCTTGGGTCTTCCTTGACAGGATTCTATCTAAATTTGGGTTCACAGAAAAGTTTAGAAAAATTGTTAAATCATGTATATCTACAGCCAGGTTCTCTGTGGTTGTTAATGGAGAACTGTGGGATTCTTCACCAGCAGAGAGGTCTAAGGCAGGGAGACCCCATCTCCCCCCTTCTCTTCATCCTTCTGGCTGACAGCCTTAGTAGAACAATTAGTAGAGCGGTGGAAGACGGCCTTTTAAAGGGTTCTAAACCCACTTCTCTCAGCCAAGCTGTCTCTCATCAACAGTTTGCAGACGACACTATCCTTCTTCTTCTGGCCTCAGTGGTTGAAGCTAAAGCTATCAAGGCTCTTCTGCAGCTTTATGAATCTGCTTCAGGGCAAGAGATCAATTACGACAAAAGCATCCTTTTTTTCTTTAACACCCCTGAGGAAAGACAACTCAAGATTGCTAAAATTCTGGGCTGTAAAATTGGTACTCTTCCAGCAACGTACTTAGGCCTCCCTCTTGGCACGAAGAAAGTCTCTCACACGGTGTGGGATGATTTATTGATGAGATTTCAGAAAAAAATGGCCGGTTGGAAAGGGACCACTCTCTCTAGTCTTTGGTAAGTGCCTTCTCATTAAAAGCACACTCCAAAGTTTGCCCATATATATCATGTCACTATTCAAAATTCCTTCCTCCTTCGAGAGAAAATTGAAAAGGATTGAGAAAAAAATTTTATGGCAAGGCATGGAAGAAAAGTTGATTTCACCTTGTGGCACAGGATAAAGTCTGCACCCCTAAATCTAGGGGAGGGTGGGAATAAAAATATTGAGAAAATGAATGAGGCACTCATTGCTAAGATGATGGGGAGATTGCTTTACGAGAAACAACCTGGATTGATGTCATTAAAACAAAATACTTGAATCAGCAAGCTGTTTACTCCTATCTGCATGATGAGCAACTCCCCAATGGTTCCATTTTTTGGAATAATCTGGTTAAGAGTAGAAACTTCATTAAGAAGGGAAGCAAATGGAAAATTGGGGATGGCAGCGACATTAACTTCTGGGAGGATAACTGGTCCAATGATAATCTCTTGGAGAGATTTGGGACTGCTAAGGACAGTCTTATAAGAAAATATGGAACTAAAGTTAAGGACTACATTGATGGAAATGGCACCAACAAGAATTGGAAAAGACTTACTATGGAGAGTATTGAACTGAAACAGACTATTTCCTCCCTCCAAGACCTTTTGGATCTCTTCCCTTTGTGTCAGCTGGATTCCAAGGATGAGCTGATCTGGAGCAATTCACACGAGGGTAAATACTCAGTCAAATCTGGTTATACCAGTCTTTTCCACAGTAACCAATCTGACTTTAACTGGAACTTGATCTGGATGCCTGAGTTAACCCCCAAAATAAATTTTTTTCTTTGGCTGGCCATCAGAGGCAAAATTCTCACCACTGACAATTTGATGAAAAGAGGTTTTATCATTCCCAATTGGTGCCACCTTTGTAGGAATAACTATGAAGACATTAGACATCTGTTCATACACTGTGATTATGCCTTTAGAGTTTGGAACTTTGTCCTTTCCAAATTTGAAGCTCTCGGGTGATCTTGGGAGGATCTTACTCGGTTTGTGGAACCAATGGAACCCACCATTCGGACATTGTGCTATCGGAAGAATCGGAAATTAGCCATCCCGCATTTAATTTGGAGGATGCGGAAGGATAGAAATAATATAGTTTTTAGAAATAAGAAGCGGAATTTTAAACTCACTCTTGGCAGAGATCTCCCGAGGCATCAAAGAGGACATGGCGATTTAAACCTCCTAAGAACAATTGTTACCACTGAAAATGAAAAGCACATCTTATCAAATTGGCGGATCGGATATTGGAGCAACCCAGGGAATAGTGTGGATAGATCTTTGGTCAAATGGCATCCCCCCCTGAATCAATTGGTTCAAGCTGAACTTTGATGGTGCCTCTAAGGGGAACCACTGGGCATTTCTTTGGAGGAGGAGCAATACGGGACCATAAAGGTAATTTGATTGTTGCATATCTTTGGAAAAATGGGAATCAAACCAATCATTTTGCGAAGCTTTATCATTCTCTGGGGTTTGAGAGTTGCTCGGACCCAAAATATCAGAACCTCATTGTTGAAGGGGACTCCTTAATATTATTAATCTGCTTAATCGGTCCTCTCTCTCTATTTGGAATATCAAAGATTTTATCTACGAGTCCATAAGCATCGAGTCATACCTTCAATGACATCGAGAATCATACATACTTACGGGGAAGGTAACAAGGTGGCGTCTGATGGCCAATTATGGCATTAATATAAATTTCACTATTTGGGATAATGATAGTATCCTAATCGGCTTCAACGACATACATGCGGACCTTCACACATGAAACAATCTCTAAAGATATGCTTTAATCTTTGGAGAAATCCATAAATTCTTCCACAGTCTTTGTTTTAGTTTATTTGGCGTGGCATATGATATCTACTCCAAATGATGGCAAGATTTTGTTTAGGAACTTCAAGTGGAGCCGTCTAAATTTAAAAAGCAGCGCGCAGGAAGTCAATATTTGTTGATATTCGGTTGCCAAGCTCATGAAAACCGAAGATAACTCAAGGTGGTGAGCGGGATAAGGGTTTCACGCGCGACTTCACGCGCAGACTCGGATCGGCAATCCTACGGCCGTTCGTGGGAGGACCAACGGCTCTGAGTTCCCATTTTTATGCGACCCATGGCGAGAAAGCGAATCACTCTCAACGCCCAAAGGTATTTTGAAAATTGTTGTAACCAGCACATCCTTGTGAAGATGGGAGGGCCTCCTGCCCAGATTGAGCCGTGTCTGAGACCACATTTGGAAAGATAACTTGAGCTCTGGAACATTCTTAGTATTGGCGGATTCACCAACTTTGTGGAGAGAGTGCGAGGGCATGATCAAAACATCTCTGTTTGCTTTGCCAAGGATTGGAATGAGAGGATGGTCGACTATGGAGGCGAAGATTCTTATTAATGTGAACTCATAGCGAAGCGGCGGCCTCGGCTTGGAAGGATACCGCTTCTTCAACAAGAGGGTTATCAAAGAGGTGAAGAGAGAAGATTTGTGGAGGAGGAGGAGAAGCTTATATTCAACACCGGCAGTGCTGCTTGTTAATTCAATTCCTTCTCAGTATGATGAAGTCACCCGCATGATGATTCGCTACATATCCTTGGAAGGCGGGTTTGTTCTTGTCCTGCCAAGCACCTTGTCTTTTGAATCACTTTCGTAGGAGTAGGTTGGTTTGCTTTCCCCACTTTATCTGTTAAACTCTCTTGAGCGCTCCATTTTGGAGTTCGAAGCATACCGGGCGGTTCCCCTTCACGAGGGCTTATTGCCTGCTTATTCACAAGCCTTTGCCTTATTAAATTCCCGGTCTCCCTTCCTCTCCCGGCTTGGCTTTGGGCTCTGTTCTGCTGCCGATCCTGTCTCCCCTGCTTTGTCCCTGCTTTTGCCCCGCCTCGGTCTTGATGCCCCCATGCGGGCTGCTCATGCTTCTCCCTTTTTTCCTCCTGCTGCCTTTGCCACCCACCTTGTCTCTACTTCTAAACGTGTCACGGGGCTTCTAGGAGACTCGACCTTGAGTCTCTGCTTTGAGGGGATGAACCTTTGGATGACATTGCTCGTGATCTCTGCTTTGAACATTAGTAGTGCCGGTCCCAGGCGGCACCACGGATAACCCTTCTAGAAGATTGGAGGCCTTAGAGGTGAGCTTAAATTCTTTGAAGGATGAGGTAAAAAATCTTGCTAAGCAAAAAGGCAAAAAAAGCATTGAGGGAGAAGGAGCATTGGCGATAGCGACTTGATGAAATATACAAAAAAGCCGACCTCCTTGACTCCGCCTTGGGAAAAGCGAAGACTAGGCATGAGTATAATATTGCAGCATTCGGGGCCATAGAGGAATTCATCGAAGGACATGCGAAGTGTTTCGCAACTCGGCGGTGTCGATGACTCTTTGGGGCAATGAGAAAGAGAGTAAAAGAACCGAGAGAGGAGCTCGATAAGACGGATCTTGCTGCTCATATGACCCATATTGGGTATGTACCATGCTTGGAAAAAGTAAAGATGAGTATTGATCAAGCGGCCAAGAAGTAGTCTGTTTACTCTTTTGCTTCTTGGTTTGTAGGCTCTTTGTTTTGTTGCCGTTGTTTTCTTTATTAAGTCTCGTTTGTGTTCTTTGTTTCTAGGCTTCGGTGTTCTTTCTTTGTAACTTTTGTGCTTTGATCTGACTTCTCTGCTCCTCTCTCTTATTCGGCTTTTAGGCCTCCTTTTTGTACACAAGGGTATATTTTCTCCTCTGCTTTTCATCCCAACCATAAAATTTGCTAGAGGGTTTCCCTTTGCACCTAATGTAATACACATTGTGTCTTCAGAATTGTAGGGGACATCATTTCTACTCCAAACCTTTTCTAGATATTTTATTGTAATTCCATCGACCATTTTGCAATGTTATTTTCCCAGGTGATTAATGGATTCAAGTCAGTCGATAATTTTTTATTGAAGGCCTTTGTCATATTTTCAACATCAGTTGAAGAGAGTTTGTTTGACTAGAATCCCATTTCTAATTTCGTTGATAATGACTTTATAAACTCTTTCAGCCACCTCGCATGTTGATTCTCTCCTTGTAAAACTTGAATGTGATGTCCCCAGAGGGTGATTTTTTCTCATACAACAAGCCCTCCAAATATAAAATAAGAAATTAATTCTTGTGGCTAACTATAGGGAAGTAAATAATTTTTTTAAATCGGTCTCATATCAATTCTAACCAATGGAAAAAATCAACATTTTAGCTTGTGCGGCTACCACTTATACGGTGGGCCTTGTGTGTAGGATTGCATCTTCTTTACCCACAGCTAGATCCTTTGTGGAAAGATCTGTTTCAAACAATATTAATATTATTAATATAGCTATTTCTATGGAAAATGAAAGTGTATTTGAAAAAACATACTGAACTACATGGTAAAATGGTAAATTCAATATTAGCACTTTAGGTAGCTACCACTTACCGACTGAGCTTCGACTTGGCTTGCATAGACCTTACTAGATATTGGTTTTTTTGATGTAATATGTGTTACAAACAACAATAATCAATTCAAAATCAATTTCATGCTATCGCAAATGAAAGCATAATTGAAAAGCATACTAGTCTCTGTGGTAATATGGTAAGTACAAATCAAAATGTTTTATGTCTTTTGAATGAATTGTAGCACCCGCTAGGGTTTTTTATATCTGTTGAACCACCCATTGGTAGACAACACTTTTGAGATATTGATGTGGATTAGCGACCGCTAGGCTATGCCATCATTGGTTGGAATAAGCATAGATTCTAATGTCTGTATCATTATGTCGATACTAATGGTTTATGCAGACAACCAACAACCTGGAAACTACAAACTATGTAGCATTGGATGCCACCATGAACTTTTGAAATAGGTTATTTGATAATTCCTTCTTTGAAAATGATTCTCGCTTCTAGAATTAGCTGAAATCTTTTTCTATAACTATGTGAGCCTTAGAAATGGTTATGTTTAAAAATACACATGGCTAACATACATGGTTCTGTCTACATATTCATGTTGGCTACCACCATGCACTCCACTATTACTTTCTTTGGGTGTTGGTGGTCTGCATAAACCATTAATTTTTTTATAAATTTGTGGGGCTTAGTAGCGGTTCTTATTTATAAATGCACACAACTAAAATACTAAGATTTACTTACATATTCATGGATGATGTGGTTGAGTTCTCCTCATCTGTGGTCAGAGTGGTGAGCATAGAGTATTGTAAAAGAATGAGAACAATGGCAATTGAAAATAGAGCTCATTAAACATATTTATAAAGTGATTGAAGGACAATCACCATGATGAGTTGGTTGTGTAGTGTCAAGTTGAGAGGTTTGTACATTGATTCCTATTGTTCTTGGGTTTTCGTGTAAATAAGAAATGTGTAAGTAGATTTTTTTGGTTGAAATACTTTAACATAATCACATGTTTGAGTTGTATTCTAGTATGAACCTTTCTTCATATGAGAATAGTAATGTTTCAAAAACATTTCTTGACTATGTGTCTCAACAATAAAAACAACAGATTGATTGGATTCAACTAATGCACGCAGTGTGACACTGCCACCGTATAAAAATAATACTATAGAATCCTCATAACAACATCGAGTGAACATCTCAGACCATAACTCATATGATCGCTCAAAAGGAAAAGGATGTTTGTTTCCTTTTAGGCCAATTTCACTTATGAGTTATCAATTGTTGTGGCAGTTTTTCCATCCAATCCCTAGTGACTTATTCTCTTTCATCATTGATTTTATCGCAGTTGTGCACTCCAGTTATTATGTACATAAGACACAAACTTTTAATTTGCTCACTTTTATCATATAGTCTATAACATCCATCTAGAATTGATTCTTCATTGTCTTTAACCTTTTCCATGTTTTTTTTTGTTTCTCTCAACATTTTTGAATATTCAATTGGTATGAGAATAATAATAATACATTCCTACACACTCATTCCAATAATTGCTAGACAAATTGCAAAAATCAGCAATAACACATTCTGCATTTAAAGGATTGGTGGCAAGAATAGCTGATAGAGTTGACAAAAGATGGAACGAGTATGCACATTGACAAGTAAATTATTTTGTGTCCTCCATCCTTTCTAGTATATTGTCTTCCATTGACACCACATAGTTGTCTAATATTGTCTTGAGCCTTGACGGGAAGATCTTCTTCCACCACTTGGTCCTTTTTTGTTTAGCTTTTTTTTTTTTTCATCTATGTGGGAATCATATTTTCTCTTTCCTTTCCTCTCTTCACCCAATAGTACAAACAACTAGTGGTAGTGTGATTCATGCAATTTAACTTTTTCAATTACATTGGATTCACTACATGATGTCAATAGATCAATATTTAGATGTTTTTCTTTAAAATATTATAGAAATTTTTCTCTCATTTTTCTATCTCCTTTTATCCTCTAGTAGTAGGAATTAAATGTATCTGTTATTATGCGTACTGAATAGGGATAATTAACCAGACATCCCCTGATTATACTTTATCTGCTAGTACTAATAGTTCTTTGTCATTCATTCCTCTAGTATCCCTAAATGAATTAGTTGTGAATATTGCCAATGAATTAGGCTAAAAGTTATCCTGATTATCTTTAAAAGGTGAACAAGAAAGGCCACCAGATCTAAAAACTCAAATGTTGTAGTCCATTTAGTCCATATATCATCCAATAATAATAGAAAAGTCCATTTGTCATATAGATTGATGGTTGAGTCCGTTTTGAAAATCAAAAGGCATTGACTCTCAAATTTCTACATTCAAAGGAAAATTATATGTTTTTTCTTTTTATATAAGGAAGAAAAAGTTAATAACAAATGCAATAAAATTAAAATACATTACACTCCCACTCCTCTGTTTTGTTTTTTTCCAATCTGGAACATTGAAGACATCCAAATGATTTCCAAACCAATCTAACTTTGTACAAAAAATCAATAAACTTGGTTTCTATCCAAGTTCTGTTCACTTCATTCTATTGTTTGCAAATATTAGTAATGGCTTCATTAGTTTCATTTGTAAAAAGAATGTGATCCCTTCGAAAATGTAGCCTCGAATGTAAAGACTTGTAGGTATCTGAGCCCAAAATCCGTGTTTGTGCACATATTGTATGTTGGATGTAAATTATATTAAATTTAGTGTCATATCTTTCCATGTCTTTCAAATATTTGAGCACCACAACCTTATTCGTAGACTCCAAGAAGGGAAGAATAATTACGTCCCTCTATGTAGGAATAACATTTATCAACATGGAGTGCACAAGAAGGTCAACATTATCATCATCAATAGGATGATATTGATACTTTGGAGGTGCTACATGGCACTTGGAAACATCAATTGAAAATAATTCTCCATCAAACAAAAATTAATCAAACTGATTCTTAGTTGAAGGTTTGTGTTTGTGAATATAGTGGTTGCTTTCTTTAGCAATGAATGTGATTTAGTATTTGTTTTCAACCATGGAAATTTTATCTAGACGGATCGAGCTCAAATTTAGCCAAATATGTTCTCCTCAGCATAGTAAACAACTTGGCATGTTTAGGTGGTGAAAGAGAACCTTTTCTATTCAAAAAATGACAAATGGAAGAGGTTTTATCACCTCTATACAATTTTCTAAGTACTGCAAACATGCCATCATGAATTTCTTTTGCATTTGAACAACCATTTTTGTCTTCATCTACTAACAACCCCAAATCCCATCCATGTTTTGAACAAGATTAATTTTTTTTTGTCTTGAGGGCTTGCATTTCCCATTTCTGAATAAAGAAACATCCAAATCCATATCCACAATAAGACACTTATTATTTTCATAGTCAATGCGTTTGACTTGAACATGTAGTGTTCTTGAA
This sequence comes from Taxus wallichiana var. yunnanensis, assembly GCA_018340775.1. Lineage (NCBI taxonomy): Eukaryota > Viridiplantae > Streptophyta > Pinopsida > Cupressales > Taxaceae > Taxus > Taxus wallichiana. The sequence goes on from CM031234.1 coordinate 565,213,042, forward strand.
TCAATGACTGCAGAGGATATAACCATTTCGAATTCCTCATGTCATCATCTATAAAAAAACAACCACATGTCATTGTAGTAGTTGTCAGGGCCATGGACTTCAACAAAAAAATTCATCATCTCTGTTCTTCTAGCTCTCAGCGCCTTCAATGAATGGAATTTCTAAGAATGGATTACGACCAATGGAAGACATTGTATTTACAATTGGAGTAGAATATATTAAAAATTACTTGACATATGGATTAATTTTTGTTCTCACCATATGTTAATGAATGCAAGTATTAGCCTTTGTGATCACCAATCTCTATAATACATTACTTTTTATCATTGGTGAGCAATCAAAGTAAACATTAGCTATTGTTAGGATTCGACCAAACATGACATCTAACCTTCAACTAGTTACTGTAAATCATATTTTGTGGATCACAACATTAATACCAGAAACTATGCAAAATTATTCTTGACAATTAACACACAACTTATTTTGGAAGGATTATCCGTTGTCGACAACCATCCACTTTGCGTAGATTGCATGAAAGGAAATGTTTGAAAACATAGATGTTAGCGAGAGAGAGGATTTAATTCGACATATGAATGGACATTTTTTAATATTACTTGTTGGTAATTTACACCAATTGAATGGAATAGCTTAAAGGCCATTAAGATTTAATCTCCATAACTAGTAGAAAAGAATAATGTAGCAGCTCGCTAGGCTTAAGAATTTATTTATTTGAAAATAGCTATATAATAACAAACAATGGTCAAGCTTAGTGGCCACTAAGCTCCTTTGATTACCAATTGTCATTGTAAGCACTATATGTTCAACTGTGGATTGATATTTTTCAATGATAGTAATTATATCGTATTGGCTGGACTTCGCATGTCGGACCCAATTGCAGCACTACATTTCAACAAAACGGATAAAGACTTATGTTTTTCACCTAAAATATATCTTTGTAAACTTTAAGCCATATTTGTTTGTATCAAAAAAAATTCAAAATAATTATTGAATAACAAATCTTGGTCTAGCTTAGCGGCTAATACGATACTTCCATTACCTCTAGTCGTAGAAATCACTAGAAGTATAAATTTAGAACAATTGTTATTGTCAATGACTATAATTGTATCAAATTATCCACACGTTACTAGGTGGAGCCAATTGCCACACTACTTTCCATCGAGAGGGATCAAGACTTTATCTTCATATCAAAGGAATAACGTTATGGCCGATAGGCGCAACAATTTCTAAATTTGAGAATAGATATATAATAACAAACAATGGTCAAGCTTAGCGGCCACTAGGCTCTATCATTACCATTTTCCATTGTAATCACTATCTTTTCAACTTTGGATGGTTAGTGTTTTTCATTGATTGTAAGTGTCACATATTGGGTAGAATCACATGGCTAACCCAATTACTGCACTACATTTTGTTGAGAGGCATCTAGTTTTATTTATTTCTCCTAAGATATATATTTGAAAATTGTAATCCATATTCGTTAGTATTAGAGAAAAAGGGTATCAACCGCTAAGCTCAAGAATTTATTAATTTCAAAATAGTCATGTTGAATAATAAATCATGGAATAGCTTAGAAGCCAATTCCTGTAATGCTTTCCATCGAGAGGGATCAAGAATTTCTATTCTTATCAAAGAAAATGCTTAGTGACCACCAACCTTCATTACTCATTGAAAGGAATAACATAGCAACCGATAGGCTCAACAATTTTAATTTTGAGAGGATTCAAGACTTATTTATTTCTCCTAAGATATATCTTTGTAAATTATAATCCATATTTATTCGTATCAAAGAAAGAGCCTAGTGGCGCTAGGCTTAACAATTTCTCAATTTCCAAGTAGCTATTGATTAACAACTCATGATATAGCTTAGAGGCTGCTTAGGATCCTTTCATTACCTCTTGTCGTAGTAATCACTATATTTACATCTTTAGATCGATTGTAATTTTCAATGATTATAATTATTTCAAATAGGCTACACGTTACCGGTGGAGCCAATTTTGCACTACATTCCATCGAGAGGGATCAACACTTTGGTTTATATTAAAGAAAAGGTTTAGCGACTGCTAAGTTTGATTACTAGTTGAAAGGAATAACATAGTAGCCACTAGGCTCAATAGTTTCTAATTTGTGAATAGCTATATTATAACAAACAATGGTCTAGCTTAGCGACCATTAGGCTCCTATCATTATCACCTGTCATTGTAATTGTATCATTTTGGGCAGACTTTACATGAAAGCCATAATTGTTGCACTACATATTTATCTCATACAAGATATATCTTTTAAATTGGAATCCATATATACCCCTGAGAGAAAGTGATATTTTTGTAGTTTTGATAAGATAAATCATTACACAAAATTACTTAATTTGGAAATAGCGATAAAATAACAAATCATGATATAGCCTAGCACCGCTAGCTATATACCAATACCTCTTGTCATTGTAAACACTATCTTTACGACTTTGAGGCGCTAGTGTTTTTCATTGTTTTAATACAAAAACACCTTGTGGGATTTCAAAATTTCATGCCACGTGTTGTCGTTTTAATGGTAGGTATTTATATTATAATATCGTGGTTTCATATAGTTTCAAAATATTTTATTATTCATTTATTTACATTTAAATTTCATAATAAATGTGTCAATTATAATGTTTTCTAACTATTAGGTTCAAAACATGCCATGTGGCACAATATAATTGGATAATTATTTTTCATTTGCGCACTACATCTAACATTGTATAGGTTGATTTTGATTATAAAAAACAATTGTGCCTATACATTCGTACACTTTATTTCATTTTTTTTATTACAATATTATATATTTATTACAATATTATATTTTTTATTGTATTTCAACTATTTTAAGCTATAGCCACATGTCACCATTTTATTGGTTGTTATTTATATTATAATATCATGGTTTCATATTATACTAGTTTCTTTACATTTTAATTTCATAATAAATGTGTAAATTATAATGTTTTCTAACTATTAGGTTCAAAAACATGCCACGTGACACAATATAATTGGATAATTATTTTTCATTTACACACTACATCTAACATTGTATAGGTCGATTTTGATTAAAAAAATGTTCCTATACATTCATGCACTTTATTTCATTTGTTTTATTACAATATTATATTTTTTTATTGTGTTTCAACTATTTTTTAAGCTATGTGTCACCATTTTACTGGTTGTTATTTATATTATAATATCATGGTTTCATATTATACTAGTTTCTTTACATTTTAATTTCATAATAAATGTGTAAATTATAATGTTTTCTAACTATCAGGTTCAATCTTAACACGTGGCACAAAGTAATTGGAGAATTACATTTCATTAGCGCACTACATCTAACATTATCTAGGTGATTTTTGATAAAAATAAATAAATAATGTGCCTATAAATTGATATAATTTATTTCTACTGTTTTATTATAATATTATAAGTTTTATTACATTTCAACTATTTTAAGCTATAGCCAATAAAAAAAGGTGTTGTTTTCAATATTGTTTATTTTTTTGATATCCGCACCTTTTCTCAATGAGTGGAAAATTCAAAATTTGAATTACGAATTCCCCCTGCATTTTTGAGAATTTGAAATTTCAATATTAACACAATTTCCCCACTCATATTTTCAAATTTCCATATCCCGCATTTTTATATTTTCAAAATTTCTAATGTGGACTATGCGAAAAATATTAAATACCCAAAAGAACTAGTTTTTAGGTTTTTTTTTTTTGGTCTCATGATAACAAGAGCTCGTGAAATCATAGAACAATACAAGAAAGCCAAAGATTGTAGGGACAAATGCAATAATCCCGGTCGTTTTGGCTAGGGAACAATCAGCAATAATTATAATCTCGTTCGTGGATTAAAAAAATGGGAACAATTAAGTAGTAATAAAAAGGGTGTTCACATTGGGAAAAAAAGGGGTTGCAGAAAAATAGCATATAGATAGCTCGATGTAGTAGTCGGTGGTTTGAATGACATCACCAAGCACAAAAATCTCAAATCTAAATAAGGTATTTATAAAAAAATGTATACTATACTAAATGTGCACCTTTTATTGCAAACTTATACAATCATTGTGTCTTCGACTGGATCTTGTATTTTTTAATCTCAGTCCATCCCTGTTTTGCCCTACAAAAATGTGCTTTTTGGCCTAACTCTTCTTACCGATTACTTCTAGTCATTTTTTCAAACCTCCTTGTGAATACTAGTTCTGTCTTTTTCACGTCAGTCTAACCCTGCTTTGCCTTACGAAAGCGCGATCCGTGGCCCTAGCTCTACTTACCAGTTCCTTTTGATCATTTTGTCACACCGCCTTGTGAATAATAGTTCATGTATTTTTCATGTTAGTCCAACCCTACTTTTCCCTATGAAAATGTGATCCTTGGACCTAGAGCTCGCTTATTAGTTCCTTCTGATCATTTTTCACACCGCCTTGTGAATACTAGTTCTTGTCTTTTTCACATCAGTTCAACCCTGCTTTGCCCTACGAAAAACACGATCCACGCCCTAGCTCTCTACGTTCCTTCCTTGACAATTTTTTTCACACCGCCTTGTTCCTAAATAAGATAAGGAATCATGTTGGGCCCTAACCGAAGAAAATTAATCCCTTTTCATCTTTGGTTTTTATTTCATTTGAATGCTTTCAAGTTTCCATCGATATGTCCCCCTATGGATTATTTTTCCCGATAATGATGGCTAGTCACCTAAACACTAGTTTTTTAAAATTTAATGTTTAACGAGACTCAAAATATTGTTTTGGTATTCGTTACATCTACTTTTTTCCTTTTATTATGATGATAGAAACAACCCGAGGTAAATATTTCATTGTACATTATTTATATGGTTGTCACGTTGACTTTGTGAGAAGATATTCGAGGTTAACAAAATGGTCTAAATATGTAAAATCATATTAGGTTTTCAATTGTGAGATAATTTTTTGTGCAATGGAAGGTTAAACATATTATATATATGCCTAAATTTTATCTATAAAATATTATAATCACTATGCATTAAAATTTATATATTAAATATTTCAATCACAATGTATTTATGTATGTTAGTCACGACAATAAAATTCTATTAAAACAATATTATCAGTAGGCCACGTATTATTGGTGGAAGATAGAGTGTCGACATATATATTAATTCATTAGGGTTTTTGTGGAAGGCCACAATATTATTAGTCTATCTAGAAGGACACAAACTAATAGTATTTGGATATTAGTTGTCCCTAAGATTTTACAAAAACAAGAAAACTATTGAAAGCTTAGTGGTCGCTAGGGTATAACTTAATACCATATTTGAAGCTTAGTGATTGGTACTCAATAACGCATATCATGAAGTCATATGCCGCTAAGACACTGCCACATCGTAATATTTGGAACATAGTTGTCATTAGGATTTAACAAAATAAAGAAATATATTGCAAGTCTAGTGTCCACTAGGTATTGCCACAACATATTATTTGGAGCTTAGTGGCCGCTAGGGTTTCACAAAATAAAGAAAGATATTGTAAGTCTAGCATCCATAGGTATTGCCAAAAAATATATGCTTGAAAACATTTTTATGAGCTTAGAGATCGGTACTCAAGAACAAATATCATGAAGTTATACACCGCCAAGACACCACCACAACATATTATTTGGAATGTAGCGGTCACTAGAATTTATCAAAATAAAGAAAGGTATTGTGAGTCTAGTGTCTCTTTAGGTATTTCCGTAACATATTATTTGTACCTTAGCGGTTGCTAGTATTTCAAAAATTAAATTAAGGTAGTATGAAATTAGCGGCCTCTACACTTAGAACAACATAATATTTAAAAATAAATTCTATAGGATTTACCATTTTAAATGAAATTGATTTGAGCTTAGTGACCGCTAGCCTTTACAACGATGTAACAATTTAAGCTTTGTGTTCGTTAGGATTTAACACATAAGATTTGGGTCATAGAGATGCAAGAATTTAACACATTAACATGAGATTCAGGAGGCTAGCATCCACTAGAATATGCGTACTCATAATGCTTCAGTTGTCAAGTTATCGACAATATGCTTTAACAAATATTGAGCTACATGGCATCTAGTTGCTTCCACAATAGAATATTTTGAGCTTGGATGTCTTGAGCATTTAACAAGACAAAGTATGGAATTTTAGCTTGATGTCCACTATCTTATGATGTAACATATTATTTGAAGATATGTTGTCATTAGGATTCAAGTAAAAACATGTAAGATATTGCAAGCTTAGTAGTCTCTTGGGTTATGCCTCGAAAACATTTTCTGAGCTTAGAGATCGGTACTCAAGAATGGATATCATGAAGCTATACGCCATTAAGACACTACAAAAACATATTATTTGGAGCTTAGCGTGGCCACTAATATTTCTCAAAATAAAGAAATGTATTATGATTCTAGCGTCCATTAGGTATTGTCACAACATATTATTTGTACCTTAGCAATTGCTAGTATTTCACAAATTAAATTAAGGTAGTATGAAATTAGCGGCCTCTACGCACTGGAACAACATAATATTTAAAAAAATATTTCTATAGGATTTACCATTTTAAATGAAATTGATTTGAGCTTAGTGGTCGCTATCCTTTACAACAATGTAACAATTTAAGTTTTGCCTTCTTGAGGATTTAATACATAAGATTTGGGTTATAAAGGATGAAATAATTTAACACATTAGCATGAGATTCCAAGAGGCTAGCTGATCCTGCTAGAATATGCGTACTCATAATGTTTTGCGAGTTGTTGACATAATATTATTTAACAAATCAAATTAACAAATTTTGAGCTACATGGCATCTAGTTGCTTCCACAATAAATATTTCAGCTTGGATGTCTCAAGCATTTAACAAAACAAATTATGGAATTATTAGCTTGACGTATGCTATCTTATGATGCAACATATTATTTGAAGATATGTTTTTGCTAGGATTCAAGTAAAAACATGTCAGATATTACAAGCTTAACGGTTGTTGGGTTATGCCTCGAAAACATTTTCTGAGCTTAGAGATTGGTACTCAAGAACAAATATCATGAAGTTATATATACACGCCAAGACACTACAACAACATATTATTTAGAGCTTAGCGGCTGCTAAGATTTCTCAAAATAAAGAAAGGTATTGTGAGTCTAGCATCTGCTAGGTATTTCGTAACATATTATTTGTACCTTAGTGGTTGCTAGTATTTCACAAATTAAATTAAGGTAGTATGAAATTAGTGGCCTCTATACACTGGAACAACATAATATTTAAAAATAAATTCTATAGGATTTACCATTTTAAATGAAATTGATTTGAGCTTAGTGACAGTCGCTAGCCTTTACAACGATGTAACAATTTAAGCTTTGTGTTCGTTAGGATTTAACACATAAGATTTGGGTCATAGAGGATGCAAGAATTTAACACATTAACATGAGATTCCAGGAGGCTAGCATCCACTAGAATATGCGTACTCATAATGCTTGCAAGTTGTCGACAATATGCTTTAACGAAACAAATTTTGAGCTACATGGCATCTAGTTATTTGCACAATAGAATATTTTGAGCTTGGATGTCTTGAGCATTTAACAAGACAAAGTATGGAATTCTTAGCTTGATGTCCACTATCTTATGATGTAACATATTATTTGAAGATATGTTGTCGTTAGGATTCAAGTAAAAATATGTAAGATATTGCAAGCTTAGTGGCTACTTGGGTTATGCCTCGAAAACATTTTTTGAGCTTAGAGATCGGTACTTAAGAATGGATACCATGAAGCTATACGTCGCTAAGACACTATAAAAACATATTATTTGGAGCTTAGCAACCGCTAAGATTTCTCAAAATAAAGAAAGGTATTATGATTCTAGCGTCCATTAGGTATTGTTGCAACATATTATTTGTACCTTAGCAATTGCTATTATTTCACAAATTAAAATAAGGTAGTATGAAATTAGCGGCCTCTACGCACTGGAAAACATAATATTAAAAAATATATTTCAAAGATTTACCATTTTAAATGAAATTGATTTGAGCTTAGTGGTCGCTATCCTTTACAACAATGTAACAATTTAAGTTTTGCCTTCTTGAGGATTTAACACATAAGATTTGGGTTATAAAGGATGAAATAATTTAACACATTAGCATGAGATTCCAAGAGGCTAGTGTCTGCTAGAATATGCGTACTCATAATGCTTGCGTAAGTTTTTGACAATATTATTTAACAAATCAAATTAACAAATTTTGAGCTACATGGCATCTAGTTGCTTCCACAATAAAATATTTCAAGCTTGGATGTCTCAAGCATTTAACAAAACGAAGTATGGAATTATTAGCTTGACGTTTGCTATCTTATGATGCAACATATTATTTGAAGATATTTTTGCTAGGATTAAAGTAAAAACATGTCAGATATTGCAAGCTTACGGATGTTGGGTTATGCCTCAAAAACATTTTCTGAGCTTAGAGATTGGTACTCAAGAACAAATATCATGAAGCTATACTACGCCACGACACTACAATAACATATTGTTTAGAGCTTAGTGGTTGTTAAGATTTCTCAAAATAAAGAAAGGTATTGCGAGTCTAGCATCTGCTAGGTATTTCCACAACATATTATTTGTACCTTAGTGGTTCTATTATTTCACAAATTAAATTAAGGTAGTATGAAATTAGTGGCCTCTATGCACTGGAACAACATAATATTTAAAAAATATTTCTATAGGATTTACCATTTTAAATGAAATTGATTTGAGCTTAGCGGTCGCTAGCCTTTACAACAATGTAACAATTTAAGCTTTTCCTTTGTTAGGATTTAACACATAAGATTTAGGTCATAGAGGATGCAAGAATTTAACACATTAACATGAGATTCCAGGAGGCTAGCGTTCACTAGAATATGCGTACTCATAATGCTTGCAAGTTGTCGGCAGTATGCTTTAACAAATCAAATTAACAAATTTTGAGCTACATGGCATCTAGTTGCTTCCACAATAGAATATTTCGAGCTTGGATGTCTCGAGCATTTAACAAGACGAAGTATGGAATTCTTATCTTGACATCTGCTATCTTATGATGCAACATATTATTTGAAGATATGTTGTTGCTAGGATTCAAGTAAAAACATGTCAGATATTGCAAGCTTAGCAACCGTTGGGTTATGCCTCAAAAACATTTTCGAGCTTAGAGATCGGTACTCAAGAATGGATATCATGAAGCTATATGTCACCAAGACACTGTAGCAACATATTATTTGGAGCTTAGCAACCGCTAAGATTTCTCAAAATAAAGAAAGGTATTATGATTCTAGCGTCTGCTAGGTATTTCTACAACATATTATTTTTACCTTAGCGGTTGCTAGTATTTCACAAATTAAATTAAGGTAGTATGAAATTAGCAGCCTCTATGCACTGGAACAACATAATATTTAAAAAAATCTTTCTACAAGATTTACCATTTTAAATGAAATTGATTTGAGCTTAGCGGTCACTAGCCTTTACAATGATGTAACAATTTAAGCTTTTCCTTTGTTAGGATTTAACACATAGTATTCCAAGAGGCTAGTGTCCACTAGAATATATGCATACTCATAATGATTGCAAGTTTTGGTGGTATGATTTAACAAATAAAATTAACAAGTTTTGAGCTACATGACATCTAGATTGCTTCCATAATAGAATATTTCAAGCTTGGATGTCTTAAGCATTTAACAAGACGAAGTATGGAATTTTTAGCTTGATGTCCGCTATCTTATGATGCAACATATTATTTGAAGATATTTGTCACTAGGATTCAAGTAAAAATATGTCAGATATTACAAGCTTAGTGGTCTTTGGGTTATGCCTCAAAACATTTTTTGAGATTAGAGATTGGTACTCAAGAACGAATATCATGAATCTGTATGTCATTAAGACACTTCCGCAACATATTATTTGGAGCTTAGTGGCCGTTAGGATTTCTCAAAATAAAGAAATATATTGGAAGGCTAGCATCCGCTAGGTATTTCGTAACATATTATTTGTACCTTAAATAGTCTTTAGGATTTAACAAATTAATTTAAAGTAGTATGAAATTAGTGGCCTTTGTGTACTACAACAACATAATATTTAAAAAATATTTCTATAGGATTTACCATTTTAAATGAAATTGATTTGAGCTTAGCGATCGCTAGCCTTTACAACGATGTAATAATTTAGGCTTAGCGTTCATTAGGATTTAACACATAATATTCCAGGAGGCTAGCATCCACTAGAATATGCGTACTCATAATGTTTGCAAGTTGTCGGTGGTATGCTTTAACAAATTAAATTAACAAGTTTTGAGCTACATGTTTTTATCTTAGCATCCATAATTAGAGTCCGCTAGGTATTGTGGAAAAATATTATTTGGATCTTAGCGGTTGCTAGGATTTCATTCATTTAATTAAGGTAGTATGAAATTAGTGGCCTCTACGTACTACCTCAACGTAAAAATTTACGCTTAACATTCGTTAGTATTTAATGCATAATTCAGAGCATAGCGGTCGAAAGGATTAAACACATTACATTAAGATTCTAGGTGGCTAGATTTTTGAGTGCTTCCAAAATAGAATATTTCATTCTTAGATGTCTCAAACATTTAACAAGACAAAGAGTGAAATTTTAATCTTGGCGTCCGCAAGATTATTTTGCAACATATTATTTGAAGATAGCGGCCATTAGGATTTAACAAAATAGAGAAAGATATTTCAAGTCTACTGTGTGCTAGGTATTGCAGCACCATATTATTTGTAGTTTATGCCACAAATGACAAATTTGGAGCATTTGTCTCAAACATTTATTAAAACAACAAATGCATGTTTAGATAAGTATAGCATTTGGAATATATACACGATCATTGTATCAATTATAAATATTCATCTATTAACATGTCATACATATCACAGTGTTTTCTCACCTATCTCACATACTACAATTTATGATTCATTGTGGTTCTTCCTTAACTATGGGGTGTTGTTGATCCGAGACTGTGGGCACAGTTGCTTCCTTAGCCATGGGCTGCTATTGAATCGAGCCCATGGCTATAGCTACTTCTGGGTTTGTTTCTTTTTTCGGGACCTATTTTATCATCAAAAGATTTTTTACAAATCTTAGAATCTCTTTTTATCTTTTCCATATCCAGAATCGTGCTTCTATATAGCACAACAGACTTGTCAAGAAAATACTTTTGAATACCACATGATTTTTTGGCAATTTCCTTCAGATTCTCTATTTTTGTATTTTTTCCCTTGTTTTGGAAATAATCTCAATGACATGTGAAGTTTCTCCCTCATTCACCTCATCTATTCTCCTTTAAAAATTAACCATGAATTGTTGAAGGGATGTCATGAAATCTTCATCAGAAACCAATGCATGGTTTCCTTTAAATATTTCCATGACCGAAGCTTCTATGAAAACATGATTTCCTCTAGAAATAATGTCATCAAACTGCAAAGAAATTTCTCTTACTTGTTCATTCCATTCCCTTAGAATTCTATTTGTATAATTAGCATATGTTTGACATATACCAATATCATCCATGGTCATAATTGTAGGGTCTTTACAAATTCCTTTTTCAATGACCTTCCCCATTTGTGTTAATGTTTTTGCAATAATGTCACTCCTGTAATGATTTTTTTATTTTTGTGCAAGCCCTTTTTCTTGCTTCTTTGCATGGATACAATTCTTTATATTATTGCAGAATCCATGCAATGTGTCTTTTACATCAAAAATTGTGTTAGGAGGAAATGTGGCCTTTAAATGAGTTTCAAGCTCTATATTTTTGGCACGTACTCCCCTCACTACTTCTATGGCTGCTTTTGTTGTGGCCCTTATAAAGGATTCTAGATCTTCCTGATATTGCACCACTTGGGATCCTTTGGCTTTCCTTTTCTTTATAAGAGTGAAGAGGTCTTCTGAAGTTTCATGCCAAACAATGGCTTGTTGTGTTGACACCTTCTTTTTGGTTACCCTTTTCAAGGTTCTTGTCCTTGGATTGAATTCAATGTTCACTAAGGGATCTTCTTGTGCCTCCCAATCTGGATGTTCTTTGTAGGAAATTATGAATTTCTCTGCCCAATCATTTCTCAATTGTTGTGAAGTGGAGGGAGAAGATTGAGAGGGGTGACATTGGGGCTTTACTGGCTAGAGCTTTATTTGGTTTAGACAAGACTTCTTGAAACTCAGATCTAGATTCATTTGGTGGAGATAAGGGAGCACAAGGTTGTTGTGAATGTTCTGAATACAAAGCTTATTTTCTCTTCATAGCCTCATTTTTAATAATTTCTCTCAAAGGTGGAACCGCCCTTGACTCCTTCATATTATATTGAACAAGGCTATCTTGTTTAGGTAATCCATACCCAGTCATTATCATCATGCATGTGAGCATACAATATATTTAACTGTCCTTTAAGTGAATTAAGGTGTCGGGAAACCCTATTCCTTTTGTCATATTTCCTTAAAGGGTGTTCAGGAGATGAAATGAATTTCTATGGGCCGAGGTAGCCTTCAAATCGGGCCACCTTTTAAACATTCTGCATCCCACAAAGATTGGGAAGGAGGGATGTGTTTTAAGATTCTTCTCCTTACACTTTAAAGCAATACCATTGCAAATCTGATATGCAACCTCTTGTACTACCAATTTGTCTGGCACATAATATGGCGAAAAGGAGGTGTAAGGATCCCCTTGATCATGATAATTATATATACGTTAGGGTAAACATAGTAATTATGCATTATAGTTACTTTTACCTTAGTTATTTTATTGTTACTAAGGTAGTTTAGTTGTTGGTGTGGTTGTAAACATTATTTTGTTTGTAATTGGGAATAGTATTCCCGTATCATATTTTGGGTTGTTTTATTATTTTATGGTTAAAACCATATATCTGTAATTTATCATACATGGGTGTGTTTATTGTTGCATTGTTGCAACATCTTGTTTGTCTGTATATGGTTATGCAATATCTATAAATATTATAGCCATTTCTATTGTACATGATTTTCCTGAACATCAATAATATTGCTAAGCTTCCATCCCTATTCCTAAATTACATTTTGTACCGAGTAAGTTAATCTTGCGTGTGGAAAAGTGAGGAAGTTTGAGAGAGTGTTAAGGAAATTCTAAGAGGGAACTAGTTTTTAAGGGAGCCAGAGGAGCCACCTACATCCCTCCATCCCAACCCCTACATTCTTATCTCCTTGATTGTTTGAGAGAAAGATATGAGAGCCTCCGGTTTAATCTCCCGAGAAAAAAGAATTTTTTTACATTGGTGGAGGGGCACAAGGAAATTTTTTCCTATGGAGCTAAATCGATTAAAAATAAATAAAGAGAAATTAGATTCAAAATAATAGTAATAAATACAGAGTCATATTGGAGGCCTATGTGTTGACGGAGCTACTCCGACAGTGAGATGACCGAGTTACTTTTTTGATAAGAGAAAGTTGAAAGTGGGTCGAGCTCACGTCGAGTTGTTTGGGAAAGTCGAGCCATCTCACCATTGAAGCCGAGGACCATTAAATTCGATCCCCACCGATCAAGCTAGCCACTGGATCGAGTTACGATTTGACAAATAATTTTACATTGATTAAATGACTTGGGTGAGTTTCGGACCAACCGAGCCAACATCTTCCAAACCGAGATGCATCGGACCAATTGGTGCATTGGGAGAGAAAACCTTTACATTGTGGAAAGTGATTGGTGTAAACATTGAGGCAGGGTTCCTACGGGAGAGGTGACCCCTCCTCCAAACCAAGCCAACGTTGAATGATGAGTTGAAGCCATTGCTAGTAAACCAAACACAGAGCCCTTCCATATAATACAAAAGTTGAGTTAGGGATCATCACATTCCCTCTACCCGTGAGTTAAACAAGGATCCTCGCTAACAAAGAAAATAAATGGTGGAAACATTTTACAAGTGGATTATACATTTAAAGAAAACGGTATAAACAAAGCTATATAGCTTAGATATGAGTTCTCAAAGCAACCCTAATCCACCTCCTCCCTAGCTTGCAGCCCACGCTGGTTACCTATTCAACACTACGTTTGCTTTTAAAAGGTTAGTGATTTTTCTCTTAGTTTAAATATAAAGTGCTTCAATTCATAATCAAAGCATATTAAGAGTTGTTGTGGCGATTATATGGGTTTAGAGGGGAGAGGTTTATGGTTCGATCCCCTTGACAATTTTTTTATTCCAATATTTTGAAATTGACGGTAATTTTAAAAGTTAGAGGCATTTTCTAATTTGAACCACCATAGTTAGAGGCAAAATGCATTTGCCAAACCCACTAAATACAACTAAACCCTTTGTTAATTTTAGCGGAGAAAACCCTAATAAAGGGTCAATTTTTTTTCCACAATCTCACTTTTTTATTTTGAGCATCTTTTTCCAAAGGAGGAGTATCTGAAAAGCGCATGTTTGAGCTGTTTTGTGTTTTTTCACACTGAGAGCCATATTAAGCTTCGGAGGCCACCAAGGCCTCACAAAACAAAAACAATTTCCTTCCATTCAAGTTTTTCAAAGCATATTGGATGTAATACTACATTTTTCAGTGGATTTTACTAATTTACAAGTTGTCATATTCAACCACAAACATTGTAATTGATTAAAAATGGCAAAGATTTATAATCAAAATCAATAAAATTTGGTTCTAAAACAATCATGAGATCTTTGGATCTTGTTATCCAAAATAAGCCCATGCTTGTTTTGGTTAACTTGCCTTCATTCTTCCTTCCTTTTCTGCAGGTAGATTTTTGCAACTTTAAAGCACTCAAAATTTCCTGGAGATGGCTTCATCAGATAGGATTTTTCTTCCCCTTTCCGAAAGGTAAAGAAGTCCTCCTAACTCCTTGTATTTTTTGAGTTATGGCTCGCAGAGTTTACAGTGAAAATTTTCCCTAGGCGGGTCTGTGGAGCTAAGGAAGAAATTTTTCCAAAGGAGATTGCGGTTCGAAGAGAAAGCGGAAGAATTTTGATACTTAGTATTTTTGGCTAAGAGGGCACAAAGGTAATTTTCGGCCCGTGAGCCCGCAAAGGCGCAAAGGAAGAAAATTTTCCTAAGGTCCGAGGAGGACACGTGGCTGCATATTAAGCAAAGCGAGAAGGTAGAGGATTGGAGGGAATTTGGAACTTAACCCTTTTTCATTCCAAAGGGAAAAAGTCACAAGGTGACCCGCACTTCCACCAGAGACCAAAAGTCAAATTCAAAGCAGGAAGCGGGGTTGCGGGCTACGGGAGGTATTTTAAACTTTAACATTTTTTGTGCTTTTAGTGCAAAAGTGATCTTTGGACCCGCGAAGCCCTTTTAACACCACATGGCACTTTGCCCCTACGGGGCCATGGGGTTTTTTGAGACTTTTTGTAAATTTTTCAAAAAAGGGAAAAAGGGAAAGGTTGAGCCGCGGACTGCGTTTTTCACCATTTTTGCCCTAATTTGGCCGTAGAATTTCAAAAGGTCATATCTTTCGATCCAGTGGTCAAAATTCATCAAATTTGGTACCATTGGAAAGATATCAACACCCTCTATGCCATGAAAGCTTAAATTTTGAGTTTTGGGAAAATTTGGAGGGATAAAAATTGAAGAAATATCTCTAGCACGGGAAAAAATGTAGAACCGACCCCCAACCACCAAAATTGATGAAGTATGGCGTCTGTTTCTTCTCCAGCATGGCCGAATGCATCGAAAAATGGATTTGTGAGGGTGCCCTTACTGTTTTAATGAATCTTGTCGGTGGTTGGAGATGTCGAATCAATTTGCCGCGTTTTTCACCTTTCTTTGTTCTGTTTGATTGATATATGCCAAATTTCGGCTCATTTGAAAGGTGGACAATTATTTCTTGTTTTGCTAGACTCCCCTCTTCCCTTTGGCAAGTGAATTCATGGAGTTTATCAGACCTTCCATTAAAATTGCATGTATTTCTACCTTGTGGCCGTTTGTAACACGTTGTATCAATCTGTAGGGCAATAATACATGCATGTGGGTGATTTTTACCCCTTTTTGTCTTCATTGTTCTTAGTTGATCTTCTATTACAAGATTGGTTATCTGTGTTTGGCTATTGCATGCAAATTTCTGGTTTGTGTTTACCAGAAAACAATTGTTCATCACTCCTTTGGTGTATCACTATTTTTACTTAGTTTTGTTTCCTTTTGCATCTTTTAACTCTGTCTCCTTGGAATCTAGAGTAGGATTTAGCATTGAACCTCTACAAAATTCATGCATACACCTAAACAGAGGGGTAAGAACTAGCTTTCTCTGGAGAGTTTTCTCACCTTACAAGGTCCCACACCTTAGAGAAAACTCAATGTTGTGCAATCACACTAAATGACCCAATTCTGGACTACAAATCTGAAGGTCATTTTGGGGGTGCTGTAGATTTGCACTAACAGATCTCTTTCGCAAGCATTCGGTCCTTACGGTGACTCGGGAAGTGCTTACAGAAAAATTCGTTGCGACTACTACTACACTTAACGCCTAGTATAAGCTGTAACAATGACATTTGGGCATCATCCCTATAAATTGATGATGAGTAATAAGGACATAGTGAACACACTTTGAGCCATCCCATCCATCCGTGAATTATTACACAACATAAATCTAGACATTGAACTTATACGAGTATATAGCAAAGTTAAGCGCATGTATGAGGATATTTATTTGAGTCGGTGTCAATAATCACAAAAACCTATTTCATTACTGTCTTGGTACCAAGTATTGAATTATTTCATGTACATTAACACCTCTTTCACGTCTTCGCCAAGTATATAGAAATGGTGAGATTATTCCACATACCGACAAGTATATCAGAAGGGCACATATATAGAAAGGTTCAGTATATCATACTGATGGTATATAGATTGGGAGATTGTATACATGGAGTGATAAGATCCTTACCATTTTTCGGTGAATTTAGAAAAAAATGGGCACCAATTCCCTTAAGTTCTTTCTTCCAGACTGCGCAGCTCCTAAGAGGAGATAACTATTCTATATAGAAGACTAAGATTAGAACACATCTTGAGTTTAAGGAGATGTGGCTTGTTGTGAATGGTTCCTTAACCAGATCACCAAATGATGCAAATCAACGAGACAGTTTGATAGGGAAAATCAGAAAGCCAAAGTCATAATATTGTTCATAGTATCTAACAACATGTAACCCCACATTCGAGATTTCACATCAGCCAAATAAGCATGGGATAAGTTGAGCACAGTGTATGAGGCCGAGAAAAGAGAACACAATACTAAATTTGTAGATTGAGTTACACACACTAAAATTCAAATAGAATGAGAAAGTTGACGCTTTCTTAAGAAGAGTTGTGAAATTGAGGGTTTCACTTCTAGTCCACGGGAGAGGAGGTCACCGATGACAACTCTTGTTCCCATTGTTCTGAGATAACTCCCTCCTTCATATCACATTTTTTTGACTACACTCAACTTATCAGATTAGACATTTAGTTTTAACAAGCTGGTGAATCTACTGCAACAAGAAGAATCTATGTATAATAAAGATGATGAAGAGGAGAAGGCACTATCTTCTCATCAAAAAGGAAAAGGAAAAGGAAAATAAAAACTCATTCCTCTCAAAATTCCCAAAAACAACATCAACATCAACATGGGGACAAGAATAAGAATAAATGTCCTATCTGCAATAGAGGACATGATATAAAATATTGTTGGTACAATACATTCAAGAAAGGTTCATCAAGTAATTCTGGACCTCAAAATCAACAATCTCATAAGGGACAATCACACTACAATCAAGGGTAGAAAAAGGGGAACTGGAAAAGAAAACCCCATCAACAAGGAAATATAGGTTTCAAGAAGAATACTCAAAATATGAGGATTTTTGTAAACTAATCATTCTATTGAACCATCCACATCATCTAATGATATTCGATATGTTGATTAGGGATCCACTTGACACATGACCGGGTGCGAGACTGGATTACTATAATGATAGACACACCTTTGAAAAACCATGTTTCGTTAGGTGATGATTCTTCTTACATAGTACAGAGATTGGGAACATTTATCTACCTCTTGGTTCACGATATCATAGGTTATCGGATGTACTATATGTCCCCTGGGTTAAAAATATACTATTAGTGAGTCAGCTTCTAGATCAAAATCTGAATATTGAATTTAATAGTCATTCCAGTAAGAAAGTGTTTTTAATTCGAGACAAATCACGAGGCTCAAAAATTATTGCAAAAGCCTCTAATGTGGGACGTATGTTCCAGCTTGAGTTTTTCCACAAGGATGATCGAGGCACTTGTGGCTAGGAATTATTCATCAATACACTTATGGCATCGAGATTTGGTCACATCAGTTTCAAGTATCTCGAAACACTTCACTAGTACAACATGATGATAGGCTTGCCATCTCTCCAGAAGGATACAAATACGTGTCCTAACTAATTAGCAGGAAAACAACATAGAGTTTCATTCCAGAAGAGTAATTATCGAGCTCATGGTAAGATTTATCTGGTTCATACCAATATTTGTGGTCTGATGCAATCGAGTCATTTTGGATTTTAGTACTTCATGCTTTGTGTTGATGACTATTCAAGGAAAATGTGGATATTTTGTCTTCGTTAGAAAAGTTACACTTTTGAGAACTTCAAAAGGTTCAAATTGGTTGTAGAGAATGAGATAGGTCATCACATCAGATCTCTCCACTCAAATCGAGGGGGAATTCACCATTAATGAGTTCAAAGCCTACGTACAAGCTCACAAGTACTCATAAAAAAATTCTCGCTCCACACACACCGCAATAGAATGGTGTTTTTGAGAGAAGAAACCATACTATCCTAGAAATGGTGTGTTGCATGATCTATAATTTTGGACTAGTGAGGACATTTTGGGTAGAAGTAGTAAAGACAACTGTATATTTGTTGAATAAAGTGACCACGATTTCTCTTGATGGAGTGACACCACATGAAGCATGGTGAAAGTGGAAACCATATGTTGTACACCTTAGAGTATTCGGGTGCAAAGAAAGCATGCACATACCCAAGAAAAACATAAATAAATTGGATATGAAGTCATAAAAAGTCATCTTCATTGGTTACATTTAAGAGACTCTTGGGTATAGATTGATGGATCCAAAGAACACGAATGTCTATAGATGCGAGATATGTTGAGTTCTTTGAGAATAAGGAAGTTGAGTATCTTCCTCTAGACTCCCATGATGTATATATTTCACCTATTATGAAAACAGAAGCTGATGTTCCTACTAAAGATGACAGTAATGATAAGACAGACCACGACAAATGGGATCGGACAACATATGCCCAAATGGTATATTAATATGATACAAGATGCAAAAGTGAATGTTCCACCAGATACATCCACCACTAGACCACGGAATCACAAGTAAAGAAAAATAAGAAGTAAATTTTTCTTTGATGAGTAGAGTTATTGAATATGATGAGTCCTTCTGATCCATCAAGCCATACAGTCAAAATCTTGGAAGTATGCCACAGATGTTGAATATTGGTCAGCGATGAAAAACAACACTTGGCGGTTTGTCGATTTTCCACCAGGAAGAAACCCATTAGTTGCAAATGGATATTCAAAACAAATTACAAAGTATATGTGCCCATAAAAAGTACAAAGAAATACTTGGTAGGAAAAGGGTGCGCACAAAAGGAAGGAATAGACTACGAGGAGACATTTTATCCCACAAATAATATCAAAATGATCGGGATAATCTTTGCTCTAGTTACACAATCTGGTTGGAAAGTCCATTATAGGGACGTAAAAAGTTCCTTTTTCGAATAGAGATCTACAAGAAGAATTTTATATGATTCAACCTAAGGGATATGTTGTACTTGGAGAAGAAAAAAAGGTATACAGACTCAAGAAATCTCTATATGGCCTTAAACATGCACCCCGAGCTTGGTACATCAAAATAGATGAGCATATCATACAACATGGATTCATCATAAATCCATATGATCCCAATCTCTACCTCAAAAACAAGGGGGAGATTGTGATTTTTGTTGTTTATGTCGATGATCTAGTCATCATTGGTAGTTTAGTGAAGATGATTGATGCAATGAAGAAAGATCTTAATCGATCATTTGACATGACAAATCTCGGGCTCATGCACTACTGTCTTGGATTGGAAGTATGGAAGAAAGAGAATCACATCTTTGTTTCTCAGTTGAAATACCAAGACAACGCTTAAGAAATTCAAGATGATGGATTGCACACCTATTGCTACACCTATGGATAATAGATTGTAATTATCTCATTCAGATCCATCTCCTAAGGTAAATGCCACTCTCTATCAGAAGTTGATTGGGAGTATCATTTACCTGACCTACACTAGACCAGATATCAGCTTTGCAGTGAGTTATCTATCAAGGTTCATGCAAGAACCCAAATTTTTCATTAGAAGGAAATAAGGTGGATCTTGAGATATCTCAAGGGTACAGTGGATCTTGGTCTAGAATACAAGAAGAATGATCAATTCTTCTTGACTGGATATTCAGATTCAGATCATGTAGGTAATATTGATGACAAGAAATCCACTTCTAGATTTGTATTCTTTTTGGGATCTGGACCGATATCATGGGGAAGTAAGAAACAACACTTTGTTTCTCACTCTTCTACAAAAGTTGAATATCATGTTGTAGGTGAAGCTGTTTGCAAAGCGATATGGCTACATCACATACTTGAAGGACTTGGAATACCACAGGAAAAACCTACCACCATGTATGTAGACAATGAAGGTGTTCTCAAACTTGTTTGCAATCTAGTGTTTCACGAGAGAACAAAGCACATCAAGGTACAAGTTCATTTCATACGCGAGCATGTCTTGAAACACAACATACATCTTTTGTTTTTCCCAACAGATGAACAATGAGTAGATATCTTCACAAATTCACTTACACATGACAAGTTTGAGTTGTTCAGAGAGTTCCTCTCCTCATCCCTTGAGGTAATGAAAAATTAATGGGGGAATGTTAGGGTAAACATAGTAATTATGCATTATAGTTACTTTTACCTTAGTTATTTTATTTTACTAAGGTGGTTTATTTTTTGGTGTGGTTGTAAACATTATTTTTTTATAATTGGGAATAGTATTCCCGTATCATATTTTGTGTTGTTTTATTGTTTTATAGTATTCCCATAAACATTTCTTTTAGTAATACATTATATGGGAAAGTTGGTGGACTTGGTGCTCAAAGATGAAACTCTATGTATGCAAGCGCTAGAACAATTAGAGAAGGATACAGAGTGAGAGAAAGCATCTGTGATGTAAAAAATTACATCCTATGAGGGGTTGTTGCAGGCATTACAAGAAGTCTTGAAAAAGGTGGATCAAGCTTTGAATATATGCACAGCTCTAGAGGTGCTCATCAACACTAAGACCTTGGAAGAGAATAATGAGGTCCAGAAGGCCATGAAGGATGAGACATTGGGCCACGTAGAAAGGTTGGCAATAGTTAAACAAAAGCACGAGGCCCTAATAGCAAAGCACAAGAGCCACATAAGACTAGGCTGGAAGAGCTTGGAAAGATGATTACGTAGAAGATGGACCTTTTGGAAGGAAGGATGACATCTATGTCTAGTGTTGTGTTGGTTCCATAAAATGAGAAAGGTGAAATTGAGTGGGATGAGTTGGAATCCATTCTTTGTGGACATTCCGAGAGAAAGAAGAAGAGGCACTCATTGAATAGTAGGATTTATAGGCAACAATAAAAGAGGAGTATCCAGAGCTGATGCTAACAACTGATATAGAGAAGGTGTTAGAGTAGGTATTTACCTTAGTTCATGTTCACCTAGGTACATTATTGTATTTATCCTCACCCACTTATGTGTGTGGATATTTCTTTTTATTTATTTAGATATTAGGAGATATTATCTAGTTGTTAGGTATAGTTCTTTCCTTGATCTAAGGTATTGACTAGTTCTTTCCTAGATCTATGGTATTGACTAGATCCTTGATGTCTAGTTCTCTCATAAACCTATAGACTTGACTAGTTCTTTGATGAGTAGTTCTTTCCATGATTTATGGCTTGAGCTACGACCTTGACTAGTTCTTAGATTGTTATTCCTTACCTATATAAGCAAGGTCCATTCTCATTGTATTTCATTGAGTTCCGTAATAATATATGATATTGTTGCTCATTTGTTTGCAAAGGTTTTATGTAAAGCTATTCTAGTGAATTGCTTTCATCTTATCGATCGTGGTGTTTGATTAGCATCTGTTTTCTTGGCTTGGTACAATCTGGTTATTGTTCCTTTTTGAAGGTTGATTGAATAACCTCATATAAATTCTTTACTCTTCCAAATTCTTCATTCTTATTCTTTCATTAATATTCTTTACTTCCAATTTTTGGAAATTTCCATTGTCAGGATGACAATGAGACTAGTGTGGGGTAATGTTGATCAAAGAATACTTGGCAAAGATCACACAAGGATTCCGCATGGGATAGAATGCCAGGATCAAAGGCACAGAAAGATAGGAAGGACCCGCACACGAAGGCAAGTTCAAATTTTAGGACTTAGCTAATTTTGAGCTAAAGATCTATATTTAGGAGATGGCGTGCAGAACACACCAACGAAGCAGGGACACGCGCGCCATGCATTATCTATATTTGGAGAAGCAGTTCAAAGCATCTATGCATGAAGACAAGCTAGGAATAGAATGAACACTTTAGTTATCTGTAAGAAAACTATAGATAGTGCACTTGCATGTGTGGCTATAATTGTAAACGACATGTGGCTATTAATAGCATGCGACCTATTTCTAGAGTAGTTAAGTGGTGAAGGGAAAGTCCCCACCCTATATATATGATGATTAGGTGCATAGTAAAGAGAGAGATCTGTACGTGTGATTCTGAATACGTGTATCAGATCCATATGTGCTTAGATGAATTGATAGTACTGTAAGGAGATTTTATACTTATTAATAGATGGAAGATATTGGCTGAATCTAAGTGTTATTCTATGTAATTGTGTAGTGCATGTTAGTATTTCAATCATGGTTACCATTCAAGCTTATTCTTTCATAAATATGTGAGTAGCATGCACTATAGAATGATGGATTAGTTGTGAATCTATATGTTTCCATCTTCATCATGCTAACATCTTGTTACAACAACCCTAAAGAGGAATTTGGTACCTTTGCACACTTTGGGTGAGCACTCAGTCTAGGCTGAGTGATATGCACCAGCGTGACTAGGATGTTATCTTGTAAATTCTAGGCTACATCATTGGTTCCATTTCCAGGACCTTTGTTTAGTTGTTTTCAAGATGGTTCATGATGAAGACGTACCGAATAACTCTAGCAAGTATTGAGGAATGGATACATGATCCGAGGAAGGGTATGCACGTTGGTTCAGACTCGAATCGAAGTTTAATGCATGAAATTGGGTAGAATAGAACCTCGTATGACAATTTATATGAGATATTTTTTCACTATCTTTCCAATAGAAATAAATGAGTGGCTTGCTTTGATGCATCTCAAGCGGAATTGGAGGTATCGTGCACTGTCTAGACACAAGAAGAATTTTAGGCCCTATATGATGTTGATCTGATCTGGAGTTGTGTAGTGGATACGTGGTTCCATGGTGTTCTAAACAGTTATATTCTAGAATATTCAATTTCGATGTACTCTTACCTAGAGGTAGCTGAATTCTAGTTTTTGAGGTATCCAAGAGGGACATACTTACACGGTATTCTACTGGCGATCAAGATCTTAATGGTAACTTTAAACCTCGAAAGTAAGCCGATGGCTAGCTAAATTTCACCATGCATGAAGGCAAGAATAGGTTTGGTATTAAGATGGTGGACCTAGTGATAGAAAATCGAGAGAGGAAAGGCATCTTAAGTATAATGAGGCACACAAGAGGGAAATAGAGAAGCAATGTTCCATTGAAAAAGTATGGCGCTAAGGAGAGAGCTGGCTCGTGAAGGATTTATGGCTCATGTAGAAGACGTGGAGCTAGAGCAGCAGGAAATCCCCCATCTTAGAAAGCATGAGAGAGATCCCTTCTCGGCCTCACATGGAAGTACACCAACAGACTACTTGGGTCATAGGCACACATCTTAATCCACCTAGTGACCTAGATTTTGCGCTTGGTTTTCTAGTATCTAGTACGACAAGTAATCAACAAGCTAATTTGGGAAGTAGGAGGACAAGAGTAAGTCAGGGATCGAGTACATCAATGGCAGGACAGATGGCTTCAATGTTATTTAGAGGAACCTTTTTAGGCAAGAATAGGTTTGGTATTAAGATGGTGGACCTTTGGAAGTGGGACTTCCTCACAGACTGTAGGGATTCTGTATAGTACTACTATCGGAGCACATGGGAGTACATCCATAGGCCCTATTCTAACTACAAGTGGTGGAACAAGAGGTATAGGTGGTTCTAGTTCTGGTGGATCTAGTGGTTCTGGAGGTAGAGGGAACACAAGAGGTTCTAGGTCAGGTGGTCAAGGTCCACAAAGCAACCACATAATATCTATATGGAGATGTCTCTTCGTCTTCTGGAATATAGAGGTATAGAGGATGTTTCCGATCATGTGCATATGTGGGAAATTCTATAACACACTAAAGGGATTACATCTGCTGAGTGAAAGGCAAGTCAATTTGCTACTACATTACAGGGGTGCGCACATAGCTGGTATAGGAAGTTTGACCCGATCAAACTTGCATGGATTATGCAAAGACCGAAAGATGTCTTCTTAAAAGAGTTCCATATCCTTGAGTTTGAAAGCAGAATCGTAAGTGTGCTCAAGGATATCAAGCAAGGAACTACTGAGAGAGTACGTGAGTATGATGCTCATTTTAAGACACTTTTGTCTAAGTTGTCTTATGATATCCATGCTAGCCAACATGCACAATGGTTCATTGGAGGATTGATTACACCTTTTAGGAGGGCACTGTCACATAAGAACTACATGGACCTGCACGAAGCAATGGAAGTAGCTTTGCACGCCGAGGCGATTGAGAGAACTAGTTGATCCAAAAATAACCAGATTATTACTACATGATCTCGGACCCTTATAGGCTTTAATTATTTGCTGATAATTTACTCCTTTTAAGTAATCAATTTAAAATAATGCAAGACAATAATGACAATTGCACACAGATTGATTACGGAGTTCGGCAATTGCCTACGTCTCCAGGTTCGTGGTCGAACCGTTCCACTAGTCAAAACTTGTAAGTTACAATAGTACTTTCACAAGAAAACCTAATGGAAACTATTTAAACTTGCTTAGAAGAATAACAGACCTTTGGGACGACAAGGGTGAAAAATAGCATCCCCGACTTCCACCTTCTGGCGTAAAATCTCCTCTCGGCTTCGATCGGCCTTCCGCTATCAATGTGAAGCTAGCACTTGGCCGACAATCCAGATTTCCAAGTAATTGGTGTGGCGCTATGGGCCGAATAGGTAGTTTGAATAACTCCTAGCCACAAATATTTAATTTATTATTGCCTAACAAATAATAGGTCAATAATAATAAAAAATAGCAATGCCTAAATAATTTAGGTCTTCACACAACAATTTCTCATTCTCCTCTTGGCTCGGACTTCGCCTCCAGCACTCTAGGAATGAGCTTGTCTGTAAGTTTGTGTGTGTGTGTCCATTACAATGAACTAGGTACCCTATTTATACAATTTTAGGGCCCTTGAATAATGCCTTTGATATTATCCTTAGGCTATTTTAGCCTCACCCAGTAGCATAGTTGATGGTATTAAATCCCAAATTGGGTAGATGTATTTTTTAAATGGGATAAATCCCATATAAAGCGGATTACATGTTTAATGGGATTATATCCCAAATGGAGCCGCATTTGTATAAGGTCCCACATTTTTGGTGGTGGGGGATAATGTCTAAGGCTTTAAATAACCTTCCTCCATGCAATTGAAGTGTTAGACTTAACCACCCCCATCTCCACCGCTTCACCTCCCTCTCCTCACATGGAATCTTCCATGCATGACATTGTATGCCTTTACCACGTGGACATAACCTAACATGTTGGCTGTTATGTGTGGTCGGTTGGTGAGCTTTAATACTAATGTATAAACATTAATATATAGCGGTTTGGCATATACATGTGTGGCATTTGGAAAGTGGACTTACCAAGTAAATATAATTTCGACCCCTGTAATGTGGTATGGAAATAATTAACTCAGTAAATAGCATATAGCCCACTTGTCATCTCCCGATAGGCAAATTGAGTGAATTCGACGAGTGGTGGCAAGCCACGTGGTGGCTTGTGGACCCACCATGTCGGCGATAATACCATAGTCCACACGGCGGCCGGGCTCCCCTCCGTAATAAAAGTTGAGCCTCTTGTTCCGTGCACCATTTTTTACACTCGTCGAAGACCGGTGATCGAAAACCAATAAACAACTCCCTTTTGCCTTTTTGCCATGTGTTGCAGTGCCATTGGTCCAATATTGACCAGATTGACCGAGTTGACTTTCCCCATGCATCGAACTTTGACCGAACATATCTAGAGCTCCCGATGTCCGTTTTTCACGTTCTCACAGTCGTTGGAAAGCTCTCGAGATGATATTCTGCACTGACACCATTTAGGGATGTTTAGGGAACTTTTAAAAATGATCCCCTGATCACTAACACTAGGTTAGTCCATTTCAGAGGTGTAGATCGCATCTATGGCTAAGCAGTTAGAAAATCACAAGTAAATTCAGCCCATGAAACGCACTCGAGAATTTGGTGTATAGATTGTGAAGTGGAAGGTCACACCAAGCATATTTTCCCTCCTAGATATGTATGCTCGTTACTTATTGGAATGTGAAATTTTCATTTGAATCATGATGCTGCCACGTCCTTTGTTAGCAAGAGAAAGCATGATAAGGAATAATGTATCCTACTTTTGTAAGATTTGTAGGTCCATGACCCAATATACCAAGGATTGTCAATATTGATTAGTCAGATCCAGGATGCCATAGACATTGGAGTATGACATGATTGGTATAACGAGATAATTCCAAGGGTAGGAATGAGAACTAGGATCGAGGATCATACTCAAATGCACTATGAAAGGAATGAGGGGCATTTTGAAGGGGGTCGTGGATATCGTGGTGGAGGAAGAGGGGAGTTTCCTCGTAGAACATGTTATGCATTTGGATCTCCCGACCACTACAGCATGAATGTCCTCAGAATCATGCATGTTCTTTTTTGCAGAAGAACCATAGCTATGAAGAGTTCAGGACCTATATGAGCTTTCAACAAGCAACATAAGAAAGAAAGTAAAGGTGTCAAAATGGCTAGAATCTAGCGTGCAGAGAGGAGACCAATGGATGCCCAAGATAACCAAAGGACCTAAGGAATTAACAGTAAAGATCACTACACGTGCTGAAGCAACACATGCACAAGAGGCATTGCATCAGAAGCCTACAATTACCAAGGAGGAAGTTTTGCATGCGAGGTACCTAGATCTTGCTCATCAGAAGGAAGTTTACTAGGATACCATGGAAGTGCTAAGGAATCTTTAGGGAGAGATACAAGTACCTAAAGGAACAGAAGAGATCTTGGAGATAGTTCAAACTGATATTGACGATCTGCGGGAGGTATGCAAGATGTTGTGCCAGGAGAACATTATTCCACTATTGGGGAGTTGGCTGAAAGGGAACACTCCACGCGCAAGTCTTGAGACCGGAAGGCAGATTATTCATGCCAATCTTCCCCCTGATAGCATTGATTATGAAAAAGAAATTACTCTAAATGCTTTTGTGGATGGGTGGCTATTGAGCAATATATTGATTGATATAGGTGTGGAAGTAAATGTGCTGACATTAGATGCTTGGGTACAAATGGGGAGGCCCCCATTACAGCCATCATCTAATGTGTTGTTTATGGCAAACTAGACTAAGGCCACTCCCATAGGAGTGTTGAAGAATGCATCTATAACTATACAAGGAGCCAAGTTTACTAGGGATTTTGAGGTGTTAGCACTTGTAGAGGCTAGATAATTTTCTAGCCTTGCTTGGATGCCCTTGGTGTTATGTGAATAATGCTGACTTGAGATTCAATAAGGGATACATCAGCTTTGAAAACAAGGAGGAAAGGGTTGTGATACCCTTGACAAATGGGAAGTCTACGCCTATGTAGAGCCTCTAAGTGAGGAGGATTTGAATAGAGTCTATGTATGCGCTATTCAGGATCCAGAGGTCAACGAGCCATCAAAAGAAGGCATTCTGTAGTGGGAAGATTCTCATTCTATTAGTGATACTATGAGTATTTCTTGTGACAATTGGGCTCATGGTACATATGAACTAGTAGGGCATGAGGTGAAAAGCGTGTAGTTGCGCACGTAAATAGATCTCACTCAATTCGACGGGTCGGTGACACAATATCTTAGTATACATGGACAGAAGATCTTTCTACCTTTCTGAAGGCTATGGAAACATAGTGGGCAGATCCAGTTAAATGGAGGGATATGTTAGTATATATGCTACACGGGATGAAGCATGCATTGGTGGGTAGTCCACAAAGATAATCTTATAAATTGGGAAGAGATTGGAATAGCTTTATCTACCAGGTTTATAAGGCATAATGCACCTACGCAAATATGTACTTATCATGGTAATCAACCTGTTCAACATCACATTCAGTAGTGTGAGAGACTCTAGACAATAGGACAGGAAGCATTACCACCGTCACTCTGGGTACATAAATTGTATTCCACACTCCAAGGATGCGCACGTGCTTGGTATGTATATGCAGAACTACATAGAGAAACCAGAACTGAGAAAATTTTGACTGCAAGTATGACCTGAACTTTGATTATTTCTTAGCTCAACCTCCTAGTAGCAGAGGCATTAAAATTTTTCAAGTGCTTAACTATGGGAGATAGTGCAAAAGTAGAAGGGCATATTCAGGAATTGTTTAGCGAGGTCGAATTCAGAGCATGTTTTGCAAAGGAAGAAGAAATAGACTCCTTACTACTTGAGCGCGCTTGCCTTGAGAAAGAGAAAGGGAAGATGGTCTACCTCATGGATGATGAGGAGGTTGAGAACCTAGATATTGAACATTCACATGGGGTGTGCGAGGTATTAGATAGTATGAGATAAGGATACACACACCTACCATGAACCCATGAAGACAAAGAAGGTGAATATAGGTTCGGAGGCTGAGCTTAAGGAGGCCATCATTGGAGACTACTGGTCAGACTCGGAGGTAGCAAAGATCATCGAGTTACTCCGGGATTATCAGGACTTATTCCCTAGAGGATATCATGAACTAAAAGGCATGCATAAATCACTTGGGGAAATGAAGATCAAACTTAAGGACGGTGCGCAGCCAGTTAAGAAGAGGCCTTATAGGATGAATCCTAATTTGCACAAAAAGGTAAAGGAAGAAATTGATAAAATGCTGAAATCTGGAATTATCAAGCCCCTTGATGAGTTAGAATGGGTGAGCCCAATGGTGATCAGTATCAAGAAGGATGAGTGGATTAGGATATGTGTGGACTATAGGGAGCTGAATTCTGCATGTGTTACAGATCCTTTCCCTACACCATTCACTGAGGAAATACTAGAAGGAGTTATAGGGCACGAAATCTATTCTTTCACAGATGGATTTTCGAGTATCATCAAGTTAGGATCGCACGGGAGGATCAAGAAAAGACAACATTTACAACTGAATGGGGTAGTTTTGCCTATATTGTGATGCCCTTCGGATTGAAAAATGCACCTACTATATTCTCACGCATAGTTGTTGAAGCATTCAAGGATTTTATTCATAACTTCTTATAGGTATATGGGCTTATGAAAGATCATTGTGACAATCTGCACTTAATGTTTAAACGATGCAGACAATTGAGTATCTCTTTGAATATTAAGAAGTGCATATTTGCTACACCATTCAAGATATTGTTAGGGCATATAATCTGCAAGGAAGGTTTGCTAGTTGATCCAGCCAAGGTTGTGGTCATATTAGGCCTGGAAGTGCCTACTAGTCAAAGTGAGGTGCACGCATTTTTGGGTCATACAGGATATTATAGAAAGTTTATAAAAGGATATGCCAGAATTGCAGCACCCTTGGAAGAATTGCTAAAAGGAAAAGGTACATTTTATTGGGGAGAACCGCAACATCACGCATTTGAGGTATTAAAAGAGAGACTTACTACCACGCCCATTTTGCACTTTCCCTCATGGGATAAACCATTTCATGTGCATGTGGACACTTCTAGTATGGCCATTGGCATTGTGCTAGCTCAACCTAGTGAAGGTATTGTTGATCATCCAATCTGTTTTGCTAGTAGGAAGCTGACTCCTGCTGAAAGGAATTATACAACTATGGAGTGCGAAGCTTTGTCAATGATTTATGCACTATACAAGTTTTGACAATACCTATTAGCAACACCATTTGTGTTTTATACAGATCACATGGCATTAAAGTACTTGGTAAATAAGCCAGTTTTACAAGGGCGCATATGTAGATGGGTGCTCCTATTTCAAGAATTTGACTTCACAGTTGTAGTAAAGCCAGGGAAAAGTAACTCTGGACCAGACCATTTATCTAGAATCAATACAAGAGAGGAGGCACAGATAATTGAAGAGACACTGCCGGATGCACAACTATACAGGTTATCAATGCGTGCCCATGGAACTAGAAGACATTGTTGTCTTTCTATGAACAGGTATGGCCCTAGAGGGAATGACATCATTGGAAAAAAGTAGCTTGCTATATGCACGGCCCCATTTATGTTGATCAGTGGTGACCTTTACAAGTTAGGAAGAGATGAGGTATTACATCGTTGTGTGTTGGAGCATGAGCGCAAGGATATCATGGAAGAAGCTCATGGTGGTATTGCAGGAGGCCATTATGTAGGTGATGCGACTGCCCAGAAGATCTTAATTGTTGGATTATGGTGGGAGAGACTATATAAATATTGTAGAAAGACTACTTTTGTAAGGGTGTGACCATTATTAGCACCTAGGAAAACTAGGGAGAGATGAGATGCCTTTGAGACCAATTACAGTGCCAAACCATTTGAGAAATGGGTCATTGACTTTTAGGACCTATTTCCCCATTTGCGTGTAGAATTTGGATCGCGCTATATCATTACTTGCATAGATTATCTCACATAGTGGGCAGAAGTAGCCCCTATGAAAGACTGTACAATAGCTACAATAGCTAGGTTTTTATTCGAGAATGTTCTTACATGATATGGGTGTCATTTGAGCTTAACAAGTGATAGAGGTACACATTTTTTGAATGAGACAAGCAAAATCCTATTAGATGAGTTTATGGTGGCCCACCATAAAACTACACCATATCATCCTCAAGAAAATGAAACTGTTGAGGCCTTCAACAAGATTTTGAGCCAGACTTTGACCAAAATATGTGATGTTGGGAGAAAGGATTGGGATGACAAGGTATCAATTGTGATTTGGGCATATAGAACAACTTACAAGAGATTGAACAAAGCCACACTATTTCAGTTAGTATTTGGCGTGGAATCTATTCTTCCTATAGAATTTATGTTACCTTCTTTGTGCATTACGCGCGCTAGAGGTCTAGCTGATGAACATGCTTTAGAAGAATGGATTGAAAAGATGATTCAACTGGATGAGTGCCGAGCCATAGCACGGTGGATTCAGAAGTAGGAAAAGGCTAGGTAGAAAGCATGGCATGACAAAAACATAAGAGATAAGAAGTTTGACATTGGACAAATGGTTCTTCTTTATGACTCAAAGTTCTTGCACCATCTAGGCAAGCTCAAAGTACACTGGTTGGGGCCGTATGTTATAACTTCTATACTTGACTCAGGTGCATGCCAATTAGATGCACTTGATGGAACACGACTACCTGGTTACTTTAATGGGAGTAGGTTGAAGCCCTACTATAAATAAGTCTTCTTGGTGTTTGTAATAAGGCAGTGTTGCCATTTAGTCTAGGTTTTCAATTCGGTATTTCCTTAATGTATTTCTTTCATTGTCACTATGCTTTGTCAATTTCATTGTTGTTTGGGTAATAAGCACGCTTGCGTGCATGAAGCTAATTACTGTATGAATAATGTTTATGCACAGAGGAATGCACATACTTTTAGTGTGGGGTGGTTGTTGTTATTCAAGAAAAGGATTGAGGGACTTGGAAGGTAAAATAAATAAGCTGCTATAGGTGTGATTTAAAGAGGATTGCGTATCAAAAGGTGACCAAGGATGAAGATGGATGAAGGAATAGTATAACACGAGGTAAGCATAGGCCATGTTAGCTACCAAGAGAAGGTGCATTGACAAGGTACTTAGGCACACGAGCACGCGTTGAAGAGAATTTTGTGACTAAAAGGTAGGAAGGTGTGCTAGAAGGTTATAGCTGGGCACGAAGATGTACTATGTGGAAAGAGTGGATTTGGTCAATAAATGAAGGGTTATTTGGTAGGTGAGGATCAATAAATGAATCAAATTTTGAAAAATGTATATAAGGAAGGGATGCGGATTCATTTTTACTATTGCAACTAAGAGTATTCATGAGAAGAGACAAGTATGAAGAGCTGAGTGATCGATTTAAGGTGCAAAGGGTGTGAAGTCGAGCATGGTAACCAGATCTATGCTTTAAGAAGCTTGTGTCCCTAGTGGTGAAGGGTTTGAGTGAAGTAAGGAGATAAAAGAGAGTTAGGTTACAAGGTTTCCACCTAGGGCAGAGTTGGATCAAGCTAGGGTTTGATTCGCAGAGTTACAGGGTTGAAGAAGAAATATTTGCAAGGTAAAAATGGCACCAAAGAAGGCATCTGCAGTAGTAGTAAAAGGAAAGAAAAAGGTAGTTGTTGAGGAAGAAGAAATGGCACCTGAAAGCCATTTCTTATAAATGCAATACCCATAAGGGGTTATTGTCAGATAAGAATGGGATTCACCCATTAGAAAAAGAAAAGTGAGCGAATACAACCATAGGATGTCGAGAAAACAAGAAGGAGCTTGATTCTTTACTGATGACCAAAACAAACAAGCGCATGACAGATGACATGCCAGTATATGACGATGTAGGTGAGAAACTTTTGAAGAGAATTGGGGTATATCAGTTGTATGAGCTGCCATATTTTGGGAAGTATGAGCCCTTATACCAGTGGCTTATGAGCAGGGTACACGAAGACTTCTACTTTGCAGGATGTAGAGTTAGAGTTTCATCTGCACTCATTTCATCAGTAATAGGTCTGAAGGCCATGGGAGAAGATATAAAAAGTGACCTTGCAGATAAAGCCATGATTTTGAAGACCAAATAGGAGTTGGGATACCTGAAGGGTCCGTGTGGAATGGA
The DNA here is from genome assembly GCA_018340775.1 of Taxus wallichiana var. yunnanensis. Taxonomy (NCBI): domain Eukaryota; kingdom Viridiplantae; phylum Streptophyta; class Pinopsida; order Cupressales; family Taxaceae; genus Taxus; species Taxus wallichiana. The sequence continues at coordinate 565,246,333 of CM031234.1, forward strand.
CATAGATAAGTTGAAGAACTACCCAGTTGTACAAGCTGCAAGTAGCACACTTGGTTACCAAGTTGAATGACCAGGAGCGGTGGTCATAGGTAAACACTATGTGGCTGCACGTGGCACGAAGGATGTCGAAAGGGATGATCTACAACATTGCAGGCTATATTGTAGAGCAGATAGTCAAAGAAGCACACATTGGAGGAAATATCAGCTTTGGGGCTATCTTACTGTCACTGGTCTTCATGGAAATTGGAGTACCAGATGGACCAAAAGAGAAGATATGGGAATACCCCATGGACAATAAGTCCCCAGCTGAAAGGTTCAACAAGTACTTATGCAAGGGGGCCATGATAGATGAAGTAAGAAAAAGGGTGGAGAAGTGGTATGATAGGCTCCGCGCAACATTTGGGGAGGAATGGCACATTCCAAAGGACCTACCAGTAGTGGTAGGAAAATAAGTTCAGTTTGTTGTATACCAACACTTCTACATTGCACGCTTTCCAATGAAAGATGGATCCTAGATCCCTTGGTGCAAGTTACCTTATGCATTCACCGTGAGGTATTTTCAAGCTTCCAGTGCATAGGTTTATAGACACGCAAAGACTAAATTTCAATGTAGACAAGGTAGATTGTGACTACCATACATTGCAAAAGAAGTATGTGTATCCTGGCAGAAGTGCCTACACAAAAATATTTGGAGGTGTTGAACATCAAGCCAATAAGCTTGGCTATGGCAGATGTGGGGGCAGCGTTAGTATATCTCCAGTTGAAGCCCAAGATGGAGAACAAAAATATGTGGAAGGTGAGTTCACGCTTCCCGCACCGCCTAAGGGGAAGCATACAATGGAGAATGTCCTAGTGCCCAAGCCTACAGAGAAAATTGAGATACAGGATGAGGAGGAAGAGCGCGAAGATAGTGGTGGTTTGGACCATCGGGGTAGGAGACATCCTACAAGTTAGAAAGATGTTGAGCATGCAATTACACCACCTCAGCCATAAGAGGGGGATGAAGAGGACTTGAGTACAGTCCAAGGGGAGCATAGATTTAAAAGGGTATTCAGGAGAACAAGGACCCAAGGTGCTACCCGACTACTGTGCGTAAATCACCCCGGCTCTCCCTGCAGAAGGAAGCAACCGCGCAGAGAAGGAGGAAGCTGAAGTTGAGTGAGGAGGTAGAAGAATCTGAGGAGAACACGCCTATAACTACTACACCCCTTGAGAACACAAAAGAAAAGGGTGAGGCATCAAAGGAGAAGGATGGAGAAGAGAGAAGGCTAGAGGAAATAGCTACAGGAGAAACACAGGACATGGAGACGTAAGCTCCAAATTTGGAGGCTAGGGTTCCTAAGCAGCAGAGGTCTAGAAGGGTGAGTGGAGAGCACATTCCACCAGCCATGGGGTATGCAGAAGACACATGAAATATTGTCCATGCCCGCTTCTAGAGCACAATCACACAGGAGGATCTGTTTGGCTGGGAGTTGATGGATGAAGATATGGTAACCGTGCGAACATAAAAGCAACTATCCTGGTCAATGCACACCCACATGGATGAGCTTGATTTCGATGTATGTGAAGAGTCATGCGTGTCAAGGTGATTGAAGAAGGCACCTCAGGCTAGACACATGATAGTAAAGCCTACTGTCATGTCAGATGAGTAGGTTAGCAATGCACTAGTAAAAATTTCTACTAAAGTGGCTAGAAGGAACATGGATAAAGCCGCCACAATTAGAGCGCTGCGTGAAGAGGTAAAGAAAAAATACGAGGAGATAGCATGCTTAACCAGGAAAAGGACTTCACACAGAGGAAGAATGATGTCTTTATAAGCATTGCAGAGGAGATTGGGGACACTGTAATCAAAGCAAGGCCACACTTAGAACCCAAGGTACCATAGACATTTCCTTCAGTGATACACTATGTGGGAAAGTTGGTGGACTTGGTGCTCGAAGATGAAACTCTACGTATGCAAGCGCCAAAACAATCAGAGAAGGATGCAGAGTGGGAGAAAGCATCTGTGATGCAAAAAATTACATCCTATGAGGGGTTGTTGTAGGCATTACAAGAAGTCTTGAAAAAGGCAGATCAAGCTTTGAATATATGCACAGCTCCAGAGGCACTCATCAACACTAAGACCTTGGAAGAGAATAATGAGGTCTAGAAGGCCATGAAGGATGAGACATTGGGCCATGCAGAAAGGTTGGCAATAGTTAAACAAAAGTGTGAGGCCCTAATAGCAGCACAAGAGCCACATAAGACTAGGTTGGAAGAGCTTGGAAAGCTGATTGCGCAGAAGATGGACCTTTTGGAAGGAAGGATGACATCTATGTCTAGTGTTGTGTTGGTTCTGCAAAATGAGAAAGGGGAAATTGAGCGGGATGAGTTAGAATCCATTCTTTGTGGACATTCCGGAGAAAGCAGAAGAGGCACTCACTGAATGGTAGGATTTAGAGGCAATAATAAAAGAGGAGTATCCAAAGCTGATGCTGACAACTGATACAGAGGAGGTTGCTTGAATAACCTCATATAAATTCTTTATTCTTCCACATTCTTCATTCTTATTCTTTCATTGATATTCTTTACTTCAAATTTTTGGAAATTTCCATTGTCGGGACGACAATGAGACTAGTGTGGGGTAATGTTGATCAAAGAATACTTGGCAAAGATCACACAAGGAGTCCACATGGGATAGAAGGCTAGGATCAAAGGCACGGAAGGATAGGAAGGACCCGTGCGTGGAAGGCAAGTTCAGATTTTAGGACTTAGCTGATTTTGAGTGAAGATCTATATTTAGGAGATGGCGTGCGGAACACACCAATGAAGCAGGACACGTACGCCATGCATTATCTATATTTGGAGAAGTGGTTCAAAGCATCTATGCATGAAGACAAGCTAGGAATAGAATGAACACTTCAGTTATCTGTAAGAAAACTATAGATAGCGCACTTGCATGTGTGGCTATAATTGTAAACGGCGTGTGGCTATTAATAGCATGCAACCTATTTCTGGAGTAGTTAAGCTATGAAGGGAAAGTCCCCACCTATATATATATATATATATATATATATATGATGATGATAAGGTCCATAGAAAAGAGAGAGATCTATACGTGTGATTCTGAATACATGTATCAGATCCATATGCACTTAGATGAATTGATAGTACTGTAAGGATATTTTATACTTATTAATAGATGGAAGATATTGGCTAAATCTAAGTGTTATTCTATGTAATTGTGTAGTGCATGTTAGTATTTCAATCATGGTTATTGTTCAAGCTTATTCTTTCATAAATCTGTGAGTAGCATGCACTATAGAATGATGGATTAGTTGTGAATCTATATGTTTCCATCTTCATCATGCTAAACATCATGTTACAAAAACCCTAAAGAGGAATCTGGTACCTTTGCACGCTTCAGGTGAGCACTTAGTCTAGGATGAGTGATAGGCCAACGTGACTAGGATGTTATCTTGCAAATTCTAGGCTGCATCACCCCACGTCTCGAACCATATTGCTTGCTCTTTTGGTATACTTGTTATGTCTACTGAGCATCAACATCAACACTTTTATTTTGAACTACGAGAATATAGAGTCGAGTAATGCTGAAATTTGTCATCTAAAGCTGCTAGATCAAACATGTTATCTCTTATTACTTTTTCATTGTTGTTGGAATATAAATAAGTATCTACCATCACCATTTCCCACTCTCTAGCCATGTTGAAAAATTTAAGGGCCACAAATGTTACATACATCATTAACAAATTTTGAGACAAATGACGTAATTGATTTTATGACAACATTCATATGTCCCTTACTATGAATATTAGGTAAGCTTAGAAAATAATTTCCACATAAAATATAGAACTGTTGATCCTAGCGGTCACTAGGGTCATCAATTTCTAAATATCTAGAGCTTGGTGGTCACTAGGGATTATTCACATACTTACTATTAATATAATGAGAAAAGCACGCATATCCATGCACCACTGAGGGGTCAAGGTATACGTATTTTTAACCATGGCATTTTCTATTCGTCACTCTAGTAAATAAAATTAATGCAATGATCTAAGTTTTTCAATACAAGCACTCTTGAGGATTCAAGACTTATGTAGTTCAGATCCTAGCGATCGCTAAGTTCAAAAACTATGCAAAATTGTTCATGAAAATTAACATGTAACATATTTTAGAAGGATTACCTATTTTCTAACAACCATCCATATCGATTTTTTTAAAACATAGATGTTAGCAAGAGAGAGTATTTATGTCAACATATGAATGGACAGTTTTAACATTACTTATTGGTAATTAACACCAATTGAATGGACTAGCATAATGGCCATTAAGATTTAATTTTTTAAATTTTGAAAGGAGTGTGAGAAAAAACACAATAATGGGTCCAACGATTGTTAATTAGAATTTGTTAAAGAAAAAAATGTTTAGTTGTCCCATAACACATTTTGCAAAGAATAACGTAGGACCCCAAATACCTAACTAGTTTTATTTGAAATCAATCTTTGGAGTATGCCATAATTCACATCCGTTTGTATCAAAGAAAATGCTTCGCAGCCACAAAACTCCATTACTAATTGAAAGGAATGACTTAAAGACCGCTAGGATTTTCTAGTTCTTAATTTAAAAAGAGGGATACTTTCATTACCTCTTGTCGTAATAATCACTAGTTGTATAGCTTTAGAATGATTGTAATTGTCAATGACTATAATTGTATCAATTTAGCCGCACATTACCTAGTGGAGCCAATTATTGCACTACTTTCCATCGAGAGGGATAAAAAAATTCTCTTCAAATCGAATAAAATGCTTAGCGACCACTAAGCTCCATTGCTAGTCTAGCTTAGTGGCTTTTGGGCTTATATCCTTAAAATTTTCCATTGTGATCACTATCTATTCAACTTTGGATCGCTAAGTTCAGAAACTGTGAAAAATTATTCTTGACAATTCAGACATAACATATTTTAGAAGGATTATCCATTGTATGACAACCATCCACATTTCATAGATCTAAGTATGATCTAAGTCTATCAATAGAAGCAATCTTGTGGCTTCAAGACTTACATAGTTAAGATCCTAGTGATGGCTACATTCAGCCATGACGAAATATTTAGAGATTGGCCATATCTATGTATTATCCACTAGACAACTATTATTAGAATGAGAAAAAATTCTCCAATCTTTAAACTGGTGGGGTGTCAAGATATACATAGTGTTGATCTTAGTAGTCGCTATGTTCAGCCACAACGAATTATTTAGAGATTCATCATATCTAGGCTTATTTAAAAGCCCAAATATTATTGTGATGAGCAATAGAATGCCAATCATTGTACTAATGAGGTGTACAGACAAGTATTTCTTATCCTAACGATCACTAGGGTTAACCACAACATATTTTTTAGAGCTTAATGATTTATAATAATTATTAACAAATAAATACATACTTATTATTGTAGTTGTTACTAAAATCAGCCGTGATGATATACCTATAGCTTAATGGTCGCTAGGCATCATTAATAGGAAAATACTAATGCATTAACAAGAAAATATACAAAGCTTAACGGTCAATAACATCCACCTCAAAAAACTTTTTAGAGATTAGGGTTAGCATAACACCATTCAATGGACATCTATCATTGACTTAAGAAAATTATTCTATTACATGTATATGTAAGGGATCAAAATTTACTAGAATGAATTACTATTAATGGAATGACTGAAGCATTGATGTATAAACAATACAGAGGAGTCAAGATATAAGTTTTTTTAACCATGGTGTTCGCTAGGTGTCACTCTAGTAAAAATATTAATGCAATGAGCAATTTTTGTCAATACAAGAACTCTTGAGGCTTCAAGTATTACGTAGTTTAGATCCTAGTAGTTGCTAAGTTGATCAACAATGAAATATTTAAAGATTGGTCGTATCTAGGATTTTATTCACAGGACAACTATTATTAGAATGTGAAAATTTTCTACATTCTTTGAATTGGTGGGGGTCAAGATATACGTAGTGTTGATCTTAGTGGTTGCTATGTTCAACCATAATGACCTATTAAAACCTTCTTTGTATCTAGGCTTATTTCAAAGCACAAAAATTATTGCAATGAAAAAAATGCCAATCCGATCACTACTGATGGGTACAGACATAAGTATTTCTTATCCTAGTGGTCGCTAGGGTTAGCCGTAACATATTTTTGGAGCTTAACGGTGTATAAGAATCATTAACAAATAAATATGTGCTTCTTATCCTTCCTGTTACTACAATCAACCCAAGGATATACCTATAGCTTAGCGGTGCTAGGCATCATTAACAGGAAAACTACTAATGCATTAACAAGAAAATATATAAATCTTAGGGGTCAATAACATCTACATGGATAAAATATTTTGAACTTAGTGTTAGAAAAACACCATTCAATGGACGTCTCTTTAATTAATTATAATTGTATAATATCCTAGGTCATTAAATATCATAATGAGTAGTCAATGCATACAAAATTCTGTTCCTAGTGGTCTATAAGGTCAGTCATAATAAAATATTTACAAGCTTAGTGGTCATTTCGATAAACATCGATAAATTATTTTGATCTTAGTGTTTCGCAAGGCATCATTCAATGGAAATCTATTATTGAACTGAGAAAACAATTGCATTACATGTTTTCTTTAGGGGTCACGCATTTCTTAGTTGTCATTAGTTTTATCCACGAATTTGTATAAGCCAAGTGTTGCACTAGATACCCTCGTGAGGGATCAAGCCTTAGCTAGTTCTCATACTATTTACTATAAGTTATTGAAAAGAAGATACAAATTCCACATTTTAATTATAAATGAAATCTTATAATTTTTAGTGTTGATTTATCATTAGCTAATTTAACTAAAACAAACAAAGCCTGTAATTTTAATCTCTAAATGTTGTATATGTCTTTCCATAACTATCAATTAAGGGAAACATTATACTGAATTATGTTTAGCCTAACTTCTCAAAAATTAGGTTTTACAATTCCCTGTTTTACTCATTTTCAAAGAGGAACCTACACAGATGGATCTCTTTGCATTATTCACTTTGGCAAAATACATATATTTTTTTTTTAAAATATTTCCAACAATTTCCTTAAGTAAACAAACAATTACTGTAAAAAAGCAAAAATTATTTGTGTTACTATTATTATTTCATTACTACAATTTAATTTAAAACAAAATGTCTATAGAAACCGGCCGCAAATGATCCAAAAGCCTTAAATGATTAACAACCCTAACTGAGAAAAATCTATTTTCCTCAACCTTTTCAACAACACCCATTTTGTTCACTTCCAGTCATCATTGATGTCCATGTCAGTTATTTTATGAATCATTTCTCAGTCCTCTTGTGAAAAAAATACCCATAACATGTTTTACATTACTTGCAAGTGGGGTACACACATATTTAGCAAATCATTTAGGGATCGGAAAAAGAATGAAAAAATGATGTCAAACCCTATTAGTTGAGAAGTTTTTGTCAAAGAGTGTTAAAGAATAGAAATATTTCACTACTAAAAGTAGAGAAAATAGGGTTTCATTGAAAAGGCTACATAATATTCTACATACATAGAATTTCAAAAATTTGGAAGGAGCAAAGGTGAGAATGCATACCGATTTTTTACGCCTTCACGAAAACAAACCATGCTCGAATTTTGGCAATCAAACCATGATATGATTTTCCAATGAATTATTATGCTTACGGAGTTTTTCCCTAATGCCACTATTCTCACACAAAGCTTCAAAAATTTAAGTGTCCTTGAAATATACTAATGAATGACAATCTATAATTATATGGAACAGACACTTCCAACTGCCACTTTCTTTGGCGGAAGATTTTCAAAAGAAACGTGGATGTCGTATATTTAATGGATGATTAATGGCTATCAAATGGTGCACATATTTCGAATATCAAATGAACTTTACTTTGTTCGGTTAATGGCAATTTTTTTATTATTGGTAAATAGTTTTTTGAAAGGGACTATACCCTTGTAAACAAAAGAGGGCCTAGAAGCTAGAATAGGAATGAGAACCATTACAAAAAGGATCAAGATCCAAATGAGACATAGAAACCCAAAGTATCCCAAGAGCAGTTACCCCAACACAACAAACCAGTTCGAACACTGCAGAAGAGCAGCAAAAAAACAACAAAAAAGCAATAATTACAGAGGAGTACAACAAGAGAATCCACAATTACTTCTTGGTGGCTTTGTCGATTCTGGATTTGATATTCTGCCAAGAGGTGAACATAGCCAATGTCGTCATGTGGGTAGAGTCAGTAACATCCAACTGTTCAATGGTCTTTTTGCTTTCCTTCTCCGTGCCCCAAAGAGTTGCTGGTATTCCGCTGAGATTAGAGACGCTGCAGACATGCTGCTCAATAAATTCTTCAATTGCACTAAAAATAGCCATATTATGGTCATGGCAGTCTTGGCTTTCCCTAAACGGTTGTCTAAGGAGTTCAATGCGTTTTGTAAATGTATTCAACTTGTAATTAACCATAAATGCCACATGCAAAAATTATATATATTAATAACAATATCATCAAAAGAACAACATGCTTAATGTTAATTTTATCATGTTTAAATTACATAGTGAGTATATAAGTATTCTATACTTTGACTATACTACAAATGATACATGGTTCAATTGATGTCTCACATATTGAATTATCATATTTCGAATATCGCATGAAATTTACATTGTTTGGTTTAATGGCACTTACAAATATTAACCATATATGCCACACATAAATAATATCAAAATTATCAACATTATCAAGAAAATAACACCATGCTCATTAGCAATATTATCGTCTATAAATTTCATAGAGAGTATATAAGTATTCCATACTTTGACTATACTACCAGTGATATGTGGTTCAATTGATGTCTCACATATTGAATTATCATATTGTCCTCAACAAAAATATACATGTTTACCAACATCATTTTTAAATTGTTTTGTTACACAAACAATATCTTCAGATGTGTGTGTCAATGATCTTGGTGGCGCCCATGATGCTGATCATTGGCATTGTTCTGAAATAAAAAGGAAGAATGCAAAATAGGGAAGTATTAGCTAACTCCAATGCATGATATTTTTTCTTTTAAGATGGAATGAATGATGCAATACTATATTACTTAGGTTAAAGAAACTGTAATTTACCTGGGTAAAAAGACTTGCGACTTGAAGTTGTACATCTAATATTTTCTCCATTAGCTTTCTCTCTTGTTCCATTCTTTCACACTCTAGTTGAACCCTTCCCAACTCAATTTATTTCAATGTCTGACTGAATATATGCATGCTATTTTGGATTACCTCTTTCAAATCCCCATAAGAGTTTATTTTTCTCTTCACATATTTTCTTTGAATTCCATTTTTATTCAAAGGGGTTTCTATCTTTACTCAAAAAAATTCAATGTTGGTAGAAGAGATTTCAGAAGTAGAAGTGGTTGTATTAACCCTCTCTTTTCCATTAAAACCAATAACCTTGTATGTTTTTGTGTAATGTGATCTATATCTTCATAGAAATTCCATGTTGATTGTGTTGTTAGTGTTGTGTTTTCCAATTGTTTCTCCTTCTTGAAGGTTTTCTTCAACCTGTTCATCTTGTATTTGCATTGCTTCCCAGTGAATGTTTTTCCACAAACTTCATTCAAATCATCTGTTATATTATCCCAATGTTTCTTGCCGATATATCCATGATTTAAATGTTCATACACCTCTTCGTATTTTGTAATAAATGTTTTCACATCAAATTCTAACCACAACTCTTCTTTATATTATTTCATGACTCGTCTTTATTTCTATCTCTTTCATATGCATGGATTATTAAAAATGTTTTTCCTAATTTTGAATCATTGACATCATCAACAATATATGGAGAATTTAGATTGATTTGTGAATGTGGAATGAAAGGATCCAATTTATGTGTGCCACTTGTATTCTCTTGCAAATTTGAGACACTATTTCCATCAAAGTTTTACATGTAAAATTCATTTACACGGTAGTTTCTTAACTGCATTGAAAAAACCATATTGTTGGCTTAGTTTATTGGATTTGATTTGAAAACTTGTGATTCGATACGTGAAAACAAGGAAAATGGTGATATTTCCATGTCCTGCAAATTTATCAGTTACTATAAACAATCACAAATGAAACAATTTACGTACTCCATCTTTTATCTAAACTTAATTTCATTTTCCATTTTCTAAAAATAAATATACAAGGGGTCCTGTACTCTGTAAAATCACAGAATCAAAACATGTGGAGAACCATTGAAAATTGGTTAATTACCTACTAACAAATGCAATATTTATAATCACTATGAAATGGGTGTATAAACTGAAATTCTTCAAAATAAAATAACAATGCTTTACCTCTTTTAATTTTTGTAACTCTGTTCTTCCCCCATTTGTGTATGTGCTCCTTGTTTTGGTGTGGTCACCTTCGAAATGAGTATACAGTTTTCCATTTTATTGCATTAAATACAGACGTTAGTAGAGTTTGTGTGGATTAAAATTTAATATTGTACCACTTAATATTAAATGCAATACAAAAAAATTAAAACATACTCTAAAGTGGAAGATTTTACATTACACGATTTAATGGCAATTTAATGTTTAGGGAAGCACAATATTAATTATGTAACATTTGACCTTACAAAAAGTGTAATTGTTATTGTATTATAAAAATATTAATATTTCCCCTACACTATGATGTTTATGGATAAAATTATACACACGACAACGCAGTCTAAAATTAAGGTAACATTTTTATAACATAATTTTTTATGTATGAAAACTTCAATTCGACATTGGTTGAGACTTAATTTCAAAATTTAATTGAAATTAAGTCTTTAATATTGAGAATTATTAATAAAAATATGTAGCATGTGTTACTTCTACTCAATATTATATACAATTATTAACAACAAAGATATAAAAAGATTAGAAATAATTGAATCAAAGCATATACCACCATCGTTAATCAAATAAAGTATAAATTATTAAAAGTAAACTTATATTGTTAAAAGATTACGTAGGATATAAAAATATTAGAAATAATTAATACACATAATTGAATCAAAGCATATACCACCATCGTTAATAAAATAAAGACTAAAACTTGAACTCTATACCATAAAATAAGCATAGCTATACAATTAGAGAATTAAATACATGAACAATTTACTTCGACACAATATTAATGGCCCTAAATTTAAGTCCAAGAGGCCACTAGGCTATAGACAATTTTTACTAGAATGGCGGTGAAAATATGCCCTTCGATATGTGAGTGATCCCTATTCCAAGTGCGAATCCACACTTTATCTTGAAAATGCACGTACTTTGTCATGCAAGGGATCACACATCAACATACGAGGCATCACACTTTAACATGTGAGGGAGATCACACTTTGCGTGTGAGGGATTGCACTTCGCCGTGCGAGGAATCAAACTTGGTAAATATATATGAGGCCATGACTCTCTAACTCTACGATCAACTATCATTGTCACGCCCATGTGCAAGTTTTGAACTTGGAATTATGCTCGCTCACAAATTGAAGTGTGATCACCAACTTTTGGCCTCCCATTCTAGTCAATATTTGAATTTTAGCGTGTTAAAAAAATAATTACGTCATAGCGGCTGTTAGGCTATACAAGTATTGAAAGCCATAGGGAAAGAATCCAATGATTATGCATAAGCCAATGATTGTGAGTGGTAATGTGTAGGATAATACCACTAGTTGTAAAAATCGAAGTCAAAATTTATAACTTGTATACTAAGAATTTAGAAAAAGGTAGCTAATAAGATAAGTAAAATCAAGTCACATGTACAAAGTAGCCAATAAAAAGGTGACACATCAGCTGTCTGAAAAGGTGATTTCATTCACAAGAAAGGGCCAATATTAATTTTCTTTGTACTAAAAATTACCTATTTTTAATCCCTTAGAAATATTTTTTCAACAAAATTTAAATGCACAAAAGAAAATTTGTGCATTATAAAAATCTTAATCTTTCCCCTACACTATGTGGTTTATGGATAAAATTATACACACAACAACAGGATCTAAAGGGTGTAAAACAATTTGTTATATGTTTAAAGATTTGGATTAAATGAGGTTTTAAAGATGTTCATATAAGATGTATATTTTTATTTTCTCATTGTGATTTCAATTTTTCATACCAATGTTAAAGATTTAAGTGTGATTTTTACTAACTTTATATCTTTATTTGTGGATACAGTAGAAAATGAACTCTATTTTTGAAGGAGCGCATGTGGATTTACTATCCAAAGGTGTGAAAGTTACAAAGGGACTAGTTTATCCATCCAAAGATACACTCTATTGTAGAGACGTGAGGTCTAGCTTATTCGTTATCACAATAAGTATTGTATTCAATGGTAGAGTGAGACTTTCATACAAAATTGATGATTGTGAAACCCTGGTAGAAATTGAAAACAAGGGATACTTTATCCCATGGGAAAGGAAGCAAATGATTAAGCATGTGATTTCAAATGTTTCACATGTGGGGGTGATGGCATTCAAAACATCATGAGAAGTGACTCAGAGGATATATTTAATGAGGATGATGGTTTGAATTCTACCAGTGATAGCCATTGTTTCACAACTCCTAAAGACATGGATGAATTTTCTACAACCTACGTGGTGCTAAAACATAAGTGTCCTAAAAAGAAGGTGACATAGCTGAAGGGTTTATATCCTTGGTACAAGAAAAACATGTGATTTCGGGAGTGGTGTTGGGACCCACACACTTTGGTGTTTTTGTGGAGAATATTATAACTACATGTAATGATTGCTATCCAAGTCTACAACGCAACAACAAATTTTCCTAGCCAATCAAAAACTTAGTTTATCTAGAAACAAGAACTACACTTCGTGTGAATGGAAATTATGAACTCCAAGAAACAACCACCACATCAAACAATGACTTCAATTTGAAGTTCAAGGGGTTAATGCCAAGTTGATACATTTTTGTTCAAAAGAACACATTTTTTTGCAGAAGAAATAATTACAAATTTATGTGAAGGAGACATGGTGCACTTAAAAAATTAGATGGTAATACATTTGGGGTGCATATTAATAAATTAATTACGCATTTTTGCAAGGGTTTCTCCATATCAAAAAATCTCTCATCCAATGGCCTACTGCCTGATTGGCCCATCAAGATGGTTCTATTATGGAAGTAAGGCTAAAAGAAATTCCAAAAGAGTTACCGGTAGAAATGTGGAGTGCATTTGAAGATCCATTGCCTCAATTGGTATACCCAAATTCATATGAATCCTCCATATGTAGTAGTAATGAAAACTTGATAAAAAGACCTTATAATGCCTGCAAACACCAAAAGGTAAATTATACTCCATCTAGTACATCAAAGGCAATGGAAAATGATGAAAAATCAAGAGAATTTTTTTTGTCTGAAGTTGAGAAAAAAACCTTGTTGCAAGGAAGGATGTCTCTCAATCTATCTCTAAGTGATTTCAATCATAGTTGGAATTTAACTCTAGATATGAATGAACTTGCCATCAAAATTTTTTTACTTAATACATTCACCACAAATTCTATCAGTTGTGATCAAGGTTAAACTTCAGAACATAGTATAGATGTAGTGCCCACATTTTCTAGCCTATATTATCTGCTAAATTCTTAAACCACAGTTATGACTTAACATGGATTTTGACATATTTTGGACATTATGATATGTTGGTTTGCCTTCATGGACATGTATGGTGATTTGGGGCGCGTAGTGCCAATTTGACTAGATTAGTAGATTGACACATTTTATTTGAGGTTGTGGATACTAACACTTTTCTATGCGATTTGGGCCTAATTGATACATGTTGGATAATTAGTTTAGTCACATATCTTGATTTTATAAAGTATTTGATTTGCTGATGAGGATACATGATGGCATTGTGGTATGACATTTTTATGTATTGCAATACCTAACGTATGACGAATTGTGTGAGATTGTTGTATTCCACATTGATGTTGTGATATCCTTAATTTACATGTTTGAACTAATTCGCTTATTGAGTAGTTAGTTTACTATTGCATTGGACATGTGCATTTAATGTGTGCAATGAGTGTGCAGGTGACAGGTCACAATAGAACGTGGGCTTAAGGGCGGCTACACAAATTGTGCACAAGTGGCCCATGGGGCTAAGTCCTAACTGTTTTAATTGTTTGAGGCCGTATAGTTTGATTTTATTTTGGGCACCATGAGTGACCCTCATATGTGATGTAATATGTCATGTAAAATTTTATTTTGTTTAAAATGTTTTATTGTTGTTAAATAAATTAGGTTTGGGGGCTTAATGGTCCCCACTTGCATTAAGTTTTGGGTTTGGTTTATTTTGTATTAATTAGAGGGGATTAGGGTCACATGTGAACCCTTTGGTGGGCCCTACATCCTCTACACTTGTGCCCATAAGTGCCAAACCCGAAATTGGGTTATTTATGGCATTTAAAATGACCCCTTTTTAGTTTGGGAGTTCACTTAGCATGAAAATAAGCCCTTGGACCCTACCTAATAAGTAGGCTGCTTAATTTCAAGGCATAAAGGAAGTTTCCCTCTCATTTTTCCTCTCTTTGGTCACCATCCATGTAAGATGAATTGGTATGTGTGTTTTCTAGAAAGTTACACAATCTTGTTTTATTTTCATTTTAGGTATTTTGGGAATGAAGTGTTAAAAGTGAATTTATCTTTTCATTTTGGAATCTTTGACTTATGGAGGAGAGGGTGACACATGTCACCCCCTCATTGAAAGGAAATTTATTGGTTTCTCTTCACATTCTCCTGGAGGAGAGAAGGGACTTTTGGTTTTGTTTTTGGAGTTTGGCTTAGTGCTTGGAGATTTTAGAGCTAGAGAATTACTTGAGGAAGAAAGTTGGAAAATCTTAGAGAGTTAGAGAGATCTTGGAGGTAGGCTCCTTGAAATCATTTTATGTTTTATGTTATTCCTAGATCTTAGCTTCCTTGTAGTGGGAATGTATGTTTAGTTGCTTCTATGGTTTATTGCTTAAGTATGTTGTATTTATTTTCTCCATCCATCATATGGTTTGATGGATGTTGGAGTTCTTTGGGGGAAGAGAGAGGGATTTTCCCTCTCAAACCTCATGGCTTGATGGGCAAGCCATGTAGGTTCCTTTTACTCCCCTCATATGGTTTGAGGTGGGGAAGGTGGTTCATATGGTTTGAACCCCTTCCCCATTCTTGGAGAGGAAACCCAATGGGTTTGAAAACCCTCCCAAGAAGGATTTTGGTGAATGGGTGGAGCAATAAGGAGGGTTTTGTTGATTCGGAGGAATAAGGAGGTTGAGAAGAATCTTGTTGTGTGCATCCTATGGTTGGATCACACCTTTTGGCACTTTTAGGTATCTCATCTACTCTTCCCCATTTGTGAGGATGAATATGGCTTTCTCCTCCTTTATTTTATTTGCTAAATGTTGTGTTTTTCTTAGTGCATGGTTGTCTTGTTTGTGAGTGTATTGTGGTGTTTGTCTCCCTAAATCTTGTGCACAAAATTGTGGAAGCTAGCTCTCTCTCCCATGGGCTTGGGGGAGGCTAGCATGTCTTCCAACCTTGGAAAGGCATGTAATGATGCCTAAAGGTGGGTGGTCAACAATCCTGGTTCTCTTTGATTTCGATTCTTGTAAAATCATTTGAATTTCGACCCATAAGCTTGGGGGTTGCTGGAGTATCTTTAGTGGCATGGTCTTTTATGAATCTCTTCTTATTTTGGAAAATTTTAGCTTCTTGATAAGCATATGATCATTGTAAAAGTATTGATGTAAACTCTTTTATATAGCTCTCATATTTGGATGCATTTGTATCATGTACAATAGAGTGTGGATGTAAATGTTGTGTTGTTCCTTCCTTTGTTAGTAGTTTGAACTTGTATTTTAATCTTTTATTTGTAAGATTGGTCACATTGAACATTTCCCCCTTACATATTGGGAAGAATCTTGTTAATGACTTGTTTGAAACATATTGGCGACTTGTAAACTTGTCCCACTTTATGGGACAAACTTATACTTTCAATCTTTTGTATTATGTAGTTTTGCATAATGAAAGTTTGAAAGGAACTTATATATATATATATATATTGGACTTAGGTATATAATAATCACATAATCATAGTTGGATACAATTGATTTTGTTTTTGTTGTTAAAACATAATTTTAAACATAAAATAAACCCCTTGATACATTTATAAATAAAGTGTATAAACCCAAAACCACTTTCCCCTTCTATCCTCATCACAAGAAACCATTTACATAAACTCTGGTTTATTTAAACATGTCACACTTGTCTAATGACCGTGTATTTATATATATATATAGATATATTTCTGGTTCTTTAAAAACATAATCATCCCTAGTATGGGATTTATCTTTTCAAAAGAAAATAAAGTAAAATAAACCAAAAACATATATATATATATATATATATTGCCGCATATGAACGTTTCTCGACCAAGCGTCTTTGTGCATTTTGGTGCCCCCTCCTATAAGATCTTCTACAGAGAAAATATGTATGTAACTATGTCCAACCCTACCCTCTTCCTTATCCTATTAGATCATATGGCGGCGAGCAGGTTTAGGGTTCGGCGAAATACACACAATTGTTTTTGGGAGATCCACTTCCGATCCGAAAATTAAAATAATAATAATAATAAATTTTTAGAGAAGCCTCACCCTAGTGCCTCGGCCATGGCCGCCTCTGCTCAACCCAAAAGACAAGAAAAATTAAAATTAATAAATAAATCCTTGCAATTAGGCTTTTCATGGATACCAAATTTACACATATATCTAACCCAAAATTATACCCAAATTTTGGGTTTCATAATTAATGCTTTACCCTAGAAAATCTGCGGGAAAATCATGTGCAAAGAGAAAAAATAAACTAAGTGCATATTGTAGAAAAGTCCTCCTCCTTTTATGGAAAACTACCGCAAAATAGAGAGAGACAAAATAGAGTTAAGAATGAATATAATAAAGAATCAAATGACAAAGGAGGGATATTCTTCATTCATTAAAAAAATTTAGGGTTTCCTTACTTTTTCTTATAAATCAACTAGTGAGGAGTAAATAATCCTATGGCCTAAATTTTACCCTAAATCTTTTCCCCTATGCTTAGATAATCGGTCCTGTGGTTATATTCTCTTGATTTAAATAAAGTTGTGTCTGTAGACACTAAAATTAGGTCACACTTGCCCTTTGGTCCCTCGAAAAATAAGCACCCTTCATCACATTCACCTAGCCATGACCCCTTTCACCCCACAAATATTAATTTAATTAAATTAATGCATTATCCTCACTATATTTATTATTTAAATATCTTATTTTAAATAATATATACACATATAGTTCACTTAGACACCTCACCAAGCCAACTCAACCTAAGACCTGTTCTTAGTAAGTTGCCATAACTAACTGAATCTTACCCAAACCCTAAAAATCAATGCCTACATTCCCTCTAACCACATTCCCGCATGCTCACAAGAATCTCCTAGTCTAATCTGTGGGTTAACGACATGAAATATGAGGAAATCAAGAGGATCTCCCTAGTTTAGTAAACCTAGGAAATCCCACATTGATCGACACCGGTTACCCCTAACCGTTCTTTGGTTAAATTTGGAACCGCCATCGGTTACCCTTTTAACCCCAAAACAACCTTATTCTCAAGGTTGGAAAGTTGGAATTTGGAAGCAAATCGGTTGGTGAGCATTATCACATCTCAGAGAGATAATACATCTTCAAAGAGTGAATTCCAACGAGACCACGCATTGAGGAAGGAGACCAAACATCTTTTCCCCATGACCATCCCATACACGATCGATCTAACCAAGTAAAGAGGAATGCACATGCAGCCCATGCGAAGCTTTCCTTATTTGGTGAACACTTGAAACCTTCAAACCTCTCATCATCACCTCCATCCTTCACACACATGCATCCAAGACCTGAATCCAAGTATGTATAACGTCATACTTTTCTCGGTTTATTTCATTTCATCATCATTTTATCATCTATTGCTTACCTAGCCACCTATTAACCTTCTCCAACATTTCCACCTCCATATACCCATTAAAGCCTCGCCAAAGGCTACCCTAGTCACCTAATACCTAGTCCTAACCAACCAAAGTCCTTTATCTAATCACAAAGGAGACCTAAAGCTTGTTTCTATGACATTTCCAGATTTCACGATGGTGGCACCACACACGACCGCCATCGATTACCCCAGTGACATTGGTCTCTTTATTTGCCCACACAACCCGAGCAGAGACGTACCCACTTAATTTCATCTCACCCTCATCCACTTGTGATCTACCCGAGACCTCGTGAAACATGTACAACCCAGAACCAATCATTTGACCTTTGGATTCTATTCTAGCTTAGCTGTTAGATTAGATCTATTTCTTATTTTTTAAAGTGAGATAACTAAATCATTTCAAATTACAATAGGATTTACTTTGTTTATAGCATTAAATTGTTTAAAAAACGGTGGACTGGTGTGACCATTTAGGAAGTATCACACTTCCGGATCTAACATACGTTGGGAAATTCACTACCCATATTGTTTTATTCCTTCTTGTGGCCTTGCTTTGCATTACAGGTAGTTCCTCCTAGCCAAAAGGAAGTTCTCACGATCATCTGTGGATTGAAGTCATACACGTGTAACAAACCATCAATCAGCATTTGAATGGGTATTCCTCCTATGCTGTTACCCTATCTGTTTCATTAATACTTCAAAGAAACAATCTAAGAAAAAGATGAAACATTTTGGCACTCCCGATGGGACACATCCGTGGTTCCTTACATTTCATTCATTCTAGGAAAATTTGTGTGTTTTTTCCCTTCGAAAATCATACACACTAATTTTCTTCCTTGTAACCCACTTCTTCTTTCTATTTACTCTAAAGAAAACTTTTCTTTTGGTGTAATTAAAAAGAATCATTTCTTCATGTTTTTACGTATTGTAGTGAAAGAACGTCCCTCTTCGTCTTCATTTTATTGTGTCATCCAATTTCACATTTCGATTTGGGTTTAAAAATAAGTGCATTCCATTCTTATTTATTGCATTAGCTCACATTAGTTGAGGGCAACCTATATGTTGGAAGTCATGCCTAGCTAATGGTTGACAAAAAAATCGTAGAAAAGCACTTCTTTCCTTTTCTCTCTCTCTGAGTCTTACCAAACCTCACAAAAATTCAAAATACATACATTCTTAAACAACATCCTACTTGGAAGAAGTTGTAGGTGATCACACGATCACGAAACAGTGGGCACCTAGCTCACTACTCTGTCGAGTCATACTTCAAAGTGAAGCCCGCCACCACCATAACATACCCAAACCTCACATTTTAGATATTCTTCTTTGTAGGAAGCCATCCTCATCAAAAACTCTATTTCACAATTCATGTGTCTATCCCTAAATAGCATAAGCTAAACAAAAATAATAGAAAAGGCACTCCTAGGATCTCATTTTCTTGTGTTCTTTGCTTTGTCAGCTTACGTTTTGAGGTGAGAGATCACGTTCTTCACTTTTTTTATTCATCCTGGCATGCTCCTCATCACAGATGGTGTATTCCAGCTTCACCTGAGTGTGCCTGGGCCATATCATCATCATTGTCATAATTTTGGGTTTGATTCTACATCAGATTTTAATTCACAACCACTTTTCTTTCATCACTATTTCAATTTCACAAGAATCGTCATCGGTTATTTCTCGACCGTAGTCGGTTATACCCAACCAACGTCGGTTCCAGTCCTTTTTCTAACATACTCAAAAGGACATTTTTATTAATTTTCTTCCACTTTTCACGGTCCCCGTCCACTATCATCATTCCCATTGACGTTGTAAACATCATCATATTTGGCATACCTCTTAGATTCTACTTTCGCACGGGTTTTCACTCACTTTGTCCATTTTCTATAGTAACTAGCAATGGTTACCCCCGACTAGCGTTGGTTTGACCTAACGAGAATCAGTTAGCCTATTTCATATTCCAGCCATCATTTGGTACTTAATCTACTTTTTGTCGCCAAATTCATCAATTCATGTTATTTTGTGTCATTTACAGAGAAGCAACCCTACTTGATCAGTACTGGTTCACATGGTACTAACCCGAAGACAAGCAAGTGCACTCGTATTTCATGCCAGTAGTCAACCACTCCCACCTAGTCGTTCACCACCTTCCATTTTATCACCAGCCATGGATCCCATCTAGGCTATTACTATTGCTATTGGAGATGAAGAGTTCACACAACTCCTTGACCAAAACCCCGCCGCCTCTGACTTTACCTTTCCCACTCATCCATTCAAGATGCCTCGGGTCAGTTTATATATGACATCCCCATATCTATTCCCTCGACTCTCGCACCCACTCCCGCATTGGCCCCATCTGGCTTTGTGTTACCCGCATCTACCTTATCCCTAGTCATTACACAATTAGGTTCTATACCCATCATGATTTGCCACATTTGTTACCCCCATGGCGGCACCTGTTACATCCACCATACTCTCAACAACTACCCCAAACACAATCTCATCCACCCCTAATGTCTCACACATACCCATAGCTACATTACCACCTCCAGTGTCGGTGACCCCTACCCCATTTCAGAATGTGGTCCTTTCCATTCCATAATCATTAGCCCCTATTGCCACTAGGGTTACCATGACCCTTCCACCCCCATATACATACTATCAACAACCTCCTGTTTCATCCATTATACACTTCGGGTACATACCCCTTGTTTCACTACCTTCTTTGCCACCAACCTACATGGTAGACCCATACATTGGAGTGCCATCCCTATTATATGCCCAAAACAAACCTTCTCACGCTACAGGAGGCATCCAATCATCACAACCCACCAATGACCTAATTAAATTGATGTTTGACAAGATACAGACATTAGAGGCATTGGTTTCCAGCTCCCGCAAGACTCTCACCTATGCCGAGATTTACAACGAGCCCATCACCATCCATTCCTATCCATTCATATCCCATGCATTGGGAAATGCCTAAATTCAATCATTTCAATAGCAAAGAAGACCCACAAGTAGAATTTGTGGTTGTTCAAACACAGGTGTTATTTGATCACTCATGATGATGCCTTACTCTTAAGAACCTTTCCCATGTCCTTCACTGGACCTACATTAGATTGGTATAGTGGATTGCCTAAACATTCTATATTCTCATTCAATCAGGTAGCCCAAGCCTTCTTGGATCATTTCTCTATCAATATTATCAAGAAGGTTACCATGACCGATCTATATTCCACACGTTAGTATGAGGACGAATCTATCATAGATTTTGTCACTCGTTGGCACACCCTGATCAACCAACTTACCTTCTAACTGCCACAAACAGAACTCATCGATCTCTTCACATGGGCTTGTGCAGGTATATCTCACCGACCTTACAAGTCCAAACCTTCTAAACATTCGACGAAGCATTCACTATGGCACAAAAGTTAGAGATTCGGGCCATCGAAGAGAAGAAAATCCAATTACACAATAAGAATTTGGCATTCAAGTTGAATGATACCTCTTCTTCTTCCAAACCACAAACCAATTATTCAAAAGCTAAGGGCACCACTAACGCAGTGGTACTCAAGGCCGGCCTAGCTCATCCATCAAATCAGGCTACCCCCTCATCTAATCTCTCACCTGTCCAGATGTTTCAATTCGGATGAGATCGGCGGAAATATACCCCAATCGGGAGCCTTACTCTTCTGTCTTAGAAAATCTTATCAAAGCCAAATCCATCACCCTTCCACCTATAAAACCACACATTGGTTTTGACCCTACTCACCCCATGCCCGTATGGTATAAAGAACATGATTTCTGTAACTATCATCGAGTAAAGGATCATAGTGATAGAAACTGCATCACTTTCAAAAATATTTTCCAAGAAATGCTCGAGAAAGGTGAGTTAACCATGGATAATCCTAATGCACCTGCCAACCAAAACCTACATATCTTCAAGAAACCATTTCCTAACCATGCCCCTTCATCTGATCAAACCGGTGAGACCTCCACTCATGATACCCATACCCGTGAGGTTCACGCTATCTTTAATGATGCACCTATCACCTCCCAATTACCCCATATTCCTTCCATAGAGGAGATCCTAGCCCAAAATCCTCCTTCTACGTCAGAACCAACCTCCCCTGTTCCTTCACCAACAGAGGAACACCTTTCATCTCCTTCATCACCTACGGAGGAATCTTTCACTAACATTGAGACCATCTCACCCCTGGCTTCACCACTTAGAGAGATTTTACCCACAGTACCTCCTCTACCCATAGAAGAGCACCCATTACCTCCTCTACCCATAGAGGAGCACCTATTTGTTCCTCTACTTGCATAGGAGATTCCATCACCTTCTACACCTACCATAGACCCAGTTGAGATACCTTTGCCTCTTGGTGAGCATTCTCCATCCGTTACCCAAAATCCTGCAGACCTACTTTCGGCTCTCTTACCCACGGAAGCTGAAGCTAGTCAATTTCCCATCTTTGAGACACATTTTATAGGAATTTCCATTAGGTCCTCATCAACTCCACATATAGATGTGTCGTTCTCACATTTGGGCAATCACTTAGATTTTGTGGATAGAACCTTACTATGGGGACGCCTTTTGCTTTGTCTCACGCAGATGTAGAGGTCACTTGCGATACCTCCACTATCAACATAAGAATATTTCAACCAATCAAACCAAACACAACCACCTCTATCACAAATCCTTCCACGACACCCATCATAACTTCACATACACCCTTACCCATAACCCAAACTACATCTAAACCTAAACCCACACCTACAACATGATCCTTGACTAAACCTATTACCACTTTAGGGGTCACCCGACTACCAGCCTTACTCATCCACCTATCAAACTAGATTTAGCTACATTATTTAAAGTCAACACGACACCTACTTTGACACCCAAGAAAAATCACCAAACCCATATAACTCATACCTCGACTACGCCAATCACACTGCACCTATCCGTCTATCTTAGGATCGCAGCTTCCCCACATGGTCAAGAAACCTACACCCATCAATAAACCAAAACACAACCACCCATTCCTTCCTCACAAACCTCTAATCTCCCCAAATTCCCAACATGACTTACACCAGCTCTACAACATATTTACCACCCATACCTCCAATACACTCAATGTTACTTCACTACCCACTACATTTCAACCTATGTCCCTTACACCTCCGCACGACCCACATCCTCCACCTTCATAGCACTTTTGATTATCCCAGGTTGGTAACTCATCCTCTTCCCCATCTACCTTTCCATCTCGACCTCGTACACCCACATCACCTTTACCCAAGAGGGAGTAACCCAAAAACAAAACTCCACTACCCCACAATAAGGTATTCATAACAACCACACACCCTCCTACCCATCCATCTACTATACCCCTACCTAAACAAGCACGACCGACACCCAAAACCATGTCAGCACCCAAACCCATAGCTTGACCCACTCTTCCTCTTCCAAAGGTCATTCCTCAACAATTAACCACACCTACACCCAAACCCACGTTCACTTCCCATTGCAATCCATTAACAGGGTCCTATGCTAAAATTTTAACCAACCTCCTTGAGATTTCTATCATCACATTACTGCCACTCAGACCTTACAACCCCCTCAAACCTAAGCCAAAAGGGTTTGACGATACTAAAATTTTCACATACCATTGTGTGCCAGGACACGATGTGGAGAACTGCAAGGCCTTGAAAGCCATCCTTATCTAATTGTGTCCACTAGAAACCAACTTTGACAATGACGACCTTCTCGATGAGGATCCTACTTCACCAACACCCATTCCCACACTTCCCACTCAACGACCACAACCTCCACCCTCACCTCTCCTAGAGCCATCCCCAAGATTTGAAATTAACATGGTTCACATTAGAGAACTTGTCATGCCACCACCCAAATTTCGTTGCACCCAACTGACCTCACAGGGTTTTTCTCCTTCGGTAGGTTTTTGCCCATCGTGTCGTTATACCACTCACCCTACACCTTCTCCATTTGCCAACTCCCCTCAGATCAACATGATACATGTCACTACACATGCTCAAAAGGATAAGGGCAAAGAAAAGGAAACTGACCCACTAACCAATCCTATACCCAACATACCATCTACACCCATACCTAAAATAACTATCTACGGCCCCACGTACCCCATTTCTAATGGCGTCACACATCGCACCATGCTCAAACAATTACACCAATCACCCCTCAAAATGTCCTTATATGACCTCATTCAAACCTCAGAATCCCATCGTCAAGCTCTCATGGAGGTTATTCAATCAATTGAGGTTTTACCTAATGACCCTACACCCGTAGCCTCCATTATCACACCCCATCATGTAGCCTCTCTCAACAAATTACCACCTTCATCTTCACCCCACCTTGTTCACCAAGTATCCTCCCTTAGCTTCTCAGAGGAAGAGATTGTGCCACACCAAAATGATGACCCAAACCTAGCCCTCTTCATCTCTGTCCACATCGACGACATATGGGTATGCCATGTGATGATTGATAGGAGCGCTAGCATTAACATCATTTCATCCCATGCATTCACTCAAATGCGCATACCTAAAAATTACATACATAAACACCCACTCATGTTGCATTCATTCAATGATGCTATCACCTCTACACTAGGCACCATCATCCTCCACATTCATGTGGGCCCCGCATTGTTCCCGAATTGTTTTACATTTTGGAGGGGGAATTCCAATATAACCTATTGCTTGGTAGACCCTAGATCCGTGTCATGGGTTGTGTTCCTTCCACTTTGCATTATTGTGTAAAGTTTGAACATGAAGGACACACCTATACCATTCCATCTGACCCATCACCTTTTAAAACATGCAACATGCTTTACCAACCCAATGATATTCTCATACCTATCAAGCCGTCTACCTCGCGATCAATATTGCTTCACCGACACCTCCACCTACCAGTACATCTGCTACTTCTAATGCACATACCTCCTCCATTCCTACCACTGCCATAACCTCCACGGCTGACCCATCGGCTTCCCAATTTGTTAAATCCAACTCTGCATCGACCTCGACACATTATCCATACTAGCTACCTACATACCAACCACTGATCCCTTGGAAGGTGTTTTTCAATGCTTCACTGGGAGTACCTCCTATATAGTGTCAACACATTTCTTACTCCATAAGAGTATGGAAGCCTTCACTAACACCCTCACTATGATCACCGTATGGGAGAACGTCTCTGTTATGGTCCTCCACACCTTCGTACTAGTCTCACCTATGGGGGACTTGATACAACCACTTACACACCTAAACCACCATCATAAACCCACCCATTTTCCACTAACTTCCAATCACTTACAATCACTGTTTCACCCACACCTTCCTACACCGATGTGCGTGGAATGGTTTTGGTTTTGGATTTTACAAGAAAGGCTACCATACCATTATTCCATGTACCACATGCAAACATAATGACCATAGTGGTATCACCTTGCCTGAACCACCTACCAAATAGGCCCACATTGAACTCATTAAGGACCTAGCCCTTCTCCACCTTCTTCACCCACTCCACCTTCATCACCACCTTCACCGATGGAATCGATGGATCCTGAATCTATCCCTCCTAACTTTTTTTTCATAAACACCATTTCCTTGGGGCCCTTGACTTATCAATGCAAGGGCAAGGCCCCTTCCACTCTTCCCTTCCTGTATCCTGAAATGATTGATGATGACACACCTACAATTAACATCATTTAATGTCAGGATGATGAATCCATACTCACCTACCTTGGTGCAGAAGACTCATATATTCATCGGTCGTTACCCTCTGAGACGCAAACCATGTTGAATGAATTGACTATTGAGATCAAAATTCATACTCAGGATAACCCGCACATCCTAAAGATCGGACAATCTTTAGATGCATGTTGAACAAGAAGCCATCACTTCTTTTCTCAGAGATCATAACCACGCTTTCACTTGGTCTTATGCAGACATGCCCGTATTGACCCCACCATAGTGGTCCATAATATCATAACCATTCCCGATGCCAAACCCATTAAACAAAAGTTGAGGAAAATGCACCCTCGTATTGCTCTTCTTGTCAAAGAAGAACTTCAACACCTTCTTTTTGTTTCCTTCATCTTACCCATTGATTATCCTCGTTGGATTTCTAACATTGTCCCTATTACTAAAGAAATAGGGGACTCCACATTTACATGAACTTTCGTGACCTCAACCTAGCCTGCCCAAAAGATGACTTTCCCTTACCCGGTATTGATCAGTTGGTTGACCTCACCATTGGTCATGAGATGCTATCACTCATGGATGGCTTCTCGAGGTTATAACCAAATTTTTCTTGCCCCAAAAGATCAACACAAAACCTCATTCATCACCCCGTGGGGGACCTTCTACTATCGAGTCATGCCTTTTGGCCTTAAAAACATCGGTGCCATATATCAAATTGCAGGCTATGACTTACATCTTCTATGACATCATGCATCACATATTGGAAGATTACGTGGATGATCTCTTGTAAAAATCTACACGTTGCTCGAGCACCTTACGCTCGAGCACCTTACCATCCTAAAAACCATCTTTGATCGCCTCATTAAATATTGTGTCCGCCTTCAGCCTAAGAAGTGCATCTTTGTGGTTATCTCAGGAAAGCTCCTAGGATTTATCGTTTCCCTCAATGGTATAGAAGTTGACCCTACTAAAGTCAAGGCCATTCTCGGAAATTCCTCCACCCACTAACCTTAAACAACTCCGTAGCTTACAAGGTAAGTTGCAGTCTATTCGCCGCTTCATTTCACAATTATCGGA
Organism: Taxus wallichiana var. yunnanensis; assembly: GCA_018340775.1. Lineage (NCBI taxonomy): Eukaryota > Viridiplantae > Streptophyta > Pinopsida > Cupressales > Taxaceae > Taxus > Taxus wallichiana. The sequence goes on from CM031234.1 coordinate 565,273,247, forward strand.
TCGGTGCCAACCATTTCACCATCTACTCAAGAAGGATGTCTCCTTTAAATGGGATGATGACTGTCACAAAGCTTTTGAGGCCTTAAAAAAATACTTTCTCCAACCACCCGTACTTATCCCACCTAAATATGATCAACCTTTTTATCTATACATATCCGCTATTGATCACTCCTTGGGAGCCATGCTCACTCATCGTGATAAACAACACGGGAGCGGGCGGTTTATTATATCAGCTGTACTATTTAGAACTATGAAACCCAATACACCCATCCCAAAATACTTTTCTTAGCCTTTGTTTCAATTTCCACTAAACTCCATCATTACCTACTCAACCAAAAAACCTATGTTGTGACCAACACCGACCCCTTACACTTCATGTACGCTAAACCTTATCAAAATCATTGTGTCACATGATGGCTTATGCTTTTAGCTGATCTTGACCTCAAATTCATTCATCAAAAGTCCATCAAGGGCCAAGCTATCGCTGACCAATTGGCCGATGCACCTATTTCGGGGATCAACCCTCTAATTTTGACTTTCCAGATGAGTCCATTGCTACCCTTTCCCTGGATGAACCTCCTTATCGAATGACACTCTTTTTTATGGTTCTAAGTGTCAGCGTGGGGGTGGGGTGGGTATTATCCTCATTCCTCTTGATGGAGAACCCATGCCTTTGTCTTTCAAACTATATTTTGAATGCACCAACAATATTGCCAATACGAAGCACTCATATTAGATCTCCAAGCCACCTATTCCTAGATGTCAAATCAATCAACATCTTTGGTGATTCTCAATTGGTCATAAACCAAGTCAATGGTATGTACCAATGTCGAGCGAGATACTTAAAAGTATAAATGTCATGTAGATATACTTTTACCACCTTTGATCGTTACATCCTTCAAACCATGACACGTTCCACCAAAAATTTGTAGATACCATGGCCTTCTTAGCTTCCCAAATACCCACTTCACCCACCGATTCCAAAATATTTGTCACTGTATAATGCCTCCATTCACCTTCTTATTTACCTCATGATGTTTACTCGATCGGAACCAATACCCCTGACCCGAGTGACCTTTGGTATAAACAATATTCGACTACCTTTCTCTCTCCATCTTACCTCCTGATCTCACCCGTAATGAGACAATGCACCTTCCTTAAAAAGGTCTCTCATTATGTTATCTTGGGAGAACTCCTCTATAAGTGTGTCTTTGATGGTATTCTCTTACGATGCCTCACAAGTTCTGAAATTCCTTATACCATTAAGGAGGTTCATGATGGCATATTTGTAGGTCACTTTAGTGGCCTTGTTATTGCTAAGTGTATTCTTCGTCTAGGATATTATTGGCAAACCCTTAACCATGATTTTTGTGACTACGTCAAACATTTTGTAAAATGACAACAACATTCTAATCTTCATCATACACCCATTCATGCCTTACAGGTCACTCGTGACCTTTGACCCTTCTCTTAATGGGGTTTGGATCTTGTTAGAGAAATCAATCCTCATTCTTCCCAATGCCATCAATGGATCATCACTACTACTCGAGTACTACACAAAATGGGTAGAATCCATCCCACTCATTTCCATGAAAGCCAAGAAAATATGCGAGTTCATTAACAACCACATCATTTGTTGCTTTGGTGTTCCTTATCACCTCATCACTAACAATGGAAAACAATTCAAAAACAAAAATTACAAAAACTTTGCGACGCCTTCGACATTGACTTAGTTTCTCATCACCCTACTACCCAAAAACCAATGGCCAAGCCGAATCCACTAAAAAAACCCTCAACAAAATTCTCATGAAATTGGTTGGACGATCTTTGGGAAGGATTGGCATATGCACATTCCTTTTTTCCCTATGGGCATACCGCACTAGTATTCACACTTCCACTATGGCCACACCCTTTTCTCTAGTCTATGATATAGAGGTTGTTCTGCCTCTCGAAGTCCAAATTCCCTCACTCTGTATTTCTCTCCATGACATGCTCATTGATGATGACTTTCGTCAGGACCATTTAGCACAACTAGAGTTATTAGACAAACATCATCTTAATGCTCTAGATCACCTTCAAGTTTACCAACAATGTATCAAACATGCCTATGAAAACGTGTTCACAAACAAACCTTCCAAGTCAGTGACCTTGTCCTGAAAGAAAATCAACATGTAACCAAAGCAGAAAAAAGTAAACGGGGTAAATTTGCTCCTAATTGGCTTAGACCATACATCGTGACTCATACCTATGGATCAGGTGCTTATCATTTATCTTCTCTTGATGGTAAACCCGAGCCTGAGCCCCTAAATGCCTTGCATCTTTGACCATTCTATTGTTGACTCGTTGTCCTACCTCACCCTTTGTCTCTCTCTAGGCTCGTCCCTTGAGAGCTACCTACTCCATACACCTCCCTAACAATTAAACTAGAATCATGCAAGTACCTGTCACTTGTTATCTTCCCTTGAATATGTGTACCATGGCACTGCACGTAGCATGATTCTCATGGATAGTTTTCATCTACTTGAGGATGAGATCCCATGGTTGTTTCACCTTGACCTTTGAACAAGAGTCCTATCTTTCACCTTGGTCTTGTCCATGACTACAAAGACCCCACAATGGGACCAAACTCCTTGAGTCAAACTTCAAATAAAAATTTGACTCCCTCAAAAGGACATCTTCCTCTCGACCAATTTCTACTATAAATAGACTGCTCCCATGAAGGAAAGCTATGTAAATCTCTTCAAAAAACAAAAAACAAAAACGAGAGAAATTGAAGCTTCCCGCATCGATCAGCTTCACGAAGACCTCAAGGAGTTCAATTTTTCCCATATAGACTTCCCGCAACGATTAGTCTATATCAACTATAAGTCAAAAAAAAAATTTTTTAGTCATAGACTTGCCCATTGTGACCAAGGACCTCTTGCCCGAAGGGCCTGCTACCTCATACCATATAAAAATTAAAAATTACCTACTCTTCACCCTGTGAACCATGCCCACTCTCATTTCCTATTGCCTCAAGGGACTTCTTGGAACTTAGACATTTGGTGATCATGTGACTACTTTTCATCATAGAAAATTTCAATCGTGCAATGTCTTTAGGGTCTTATGTTCATCACCTCCTCCAAGGTATGATCTACTCGGTATGATCCTACCCAATCAGGTGGCTTTATTGCCCCCTTTTATCTTTTAACCATCTTTGTTTACATTTTGATTACCTTTGGGGTAATCCTCCTCTTTCGCCATAATCGCTTTCACCTACATCATTTTACCTACAATATAGCCACACCCAACAAACCCAAACCCACAACATGCCCAAACACCTACCAACTCATTTTCACACCTTCTCATTTTCTTCCCTAGCTTATGGGAGAACTACATCAGCCTGAGGTCCCTTTTCGTCGAGACTATGTAGGCAGCACTCCAAGGGCATGGGGCCCTGGAGGTTAGCTCAACCATTCTCTACCCTAAACAATTCATCAACCATGCCTAACTCACCATTTACATCACATTTCACTTAGTTCCCCTTTTATGTACAAAATTGGAAATTAAGTCACATACATAACAATTTGCTACATATCTTATACATTTATTATGCCTACCAATTCTCTATCATCACTATGTATGGATTATACCACATCTCACATATGACCCATAGTATCATTCATTGCAAAAAAAATAAAAATAAATAATGAATCACAACTTCACCTACTTTCAACACAACCATGCCTAACAAACTTGACTCAATCCATGCCTACAACCTAACTCAACCATTCCTAAACCAACTTGACTCAACCATGTCTAATAACCTGAATCAGTCATGCCTAAACTAACCTGAATCAACCATGCCTAACAAACCTGACTCAATCCATGCCTAGCCAAACCTAACTCAACCATGCCTAGCCAACCTGACTCGATCCATGCCTAAACTGACCTGACTCCATCATGCCTAACTCACCTAATTTCCATCCATATCCAAACAACAAACCCATATCTCATCTAACACAAGCCATAAATATAATATCTCATAAACACATCAACACATCACAAAATACCATGTATCTCATCATATAAATCAATAAATGTGTATCTCAATATACATGCATATCTCATCATGACCATCATCTTAAAATTTTGGCACACGAGCCGATACATAATACAAAATGTCATCGGCATGCAGGCCGGTCTCATATATACAACAAAGAATGAATCAATACAAAATATCTTGGCATGCGAGGCCAGCATATATATCAAAACATAACTAATATACATCAAAAATCAGGTGACTACATATCAGGCATCTCGTCGGATGTCCTCCATCTATGTGTCACCTATACCCTCAGCCTCCTATGTCCCTACTGGCACCTCACCTAGAGCTACTGGCTGCGCTTGTGGTGGCCTCTCCTTGATATGGCCTTGGAGCTCACTGACCTCCTGTGCTCTCCACACTATGAGTGCGGGATCTTGTCCTCTCACTGGATGCCTGTTGTGCACTATAATCAGCATAGGATATGAAATCTATACCGGCCGCCATAAGCTGGTCTTGATAATATCTCACCTCACTTAGGTCATCCCGTAACTTGGATACAGGAATGGTCTGTGGTGGTCCCATAGGTCTTGGCCCCTATACCTTCCCTACAACAACACGCCTGCGCCCGCCTATGCTGGGACCTACTCTCGGTGTTTGTGGTGGTACCCCCTCCCCTGTGTGTCCGTATCGGGCTGTAAGGCCCCATCTATGCTTGGGTTGTGGCCAACTAGCGTTGTAAACCTGCCACTGAGCCTATAAGGCTGCCACCTAACCATCCCCCCTGACCATCTCCATCTCCTCCATCTACCATCTGGACTGTGGGCTGGCCACTTATACGTGTAGCTCTGCTACCTCAGCCTCTAAGCCCTCCAGCTATGTCTGTAGTATACCCAATTGGGTAATCAACATAGCTACCTACCCCTATAGGGTGTCTCTCTACACTGTAATGGTAGCTAGGTCTGGCTGCCCTGGTCTAGGTGGTATGGCTCATAATTGAGCCACCCACCACTTCTGTATTTGTCTGTACATCTAGCGTCATCTATCTACCAATCCATTGGTTGCTCCTTCTCCCCTATGGGCACTTGTAGGCTATGGTAGAGGTAAGGGCCTCTCCACGTCATCTCTTTGATACTGTGGGAAGGGTGGAGGAATGCCCTGTAAGAGCCCGAACTACCGTCAGAATCTATCTATTGGGATCATCTCATCCTCCTCCGCACAACAACCCTATATCCACCTCTCTAGCTAGAGCTCATCTAGCTCCTCATGCATATGCCTATATGAGGGGAATCCCACATATGGCCTCCAGATAATGTCCACTTCGAATAACCCCTCCAAGAATCGCCAAAATGGGCAACATCATGTGTCATCCTATCTCGATCTCCACTCTCCTATCACCGGCACCCATATCGTGTATCCCACCCACACAAATCTATGTGGGAATACATTTTCTTGAGGCATCTCTATAGGTCACACGCACACTATGTGCTTGTATGCCCAGCAGTGTAGTATAAATGTATAACATAGGCTAAACCTACATAATCGCCCATATGTCCACAACTCTCGGTATAGCTACACTAAGAATGCTAGTGCCAGGAAAATCATGTCTCATACACCATCATATCGTGGAGTACCCCCATCAGTGATTAGGGAAAGCATCCACCCTCTGCATCTAGCAGTGCATAGCAACACACTACCTCCATCAACAAAACCACTAGCCTTGTCTCATCCGGACGGGCTAGGTACATCTCTCCATAGCTCAAACTGGCACTATGGAATCTTAGATCAGCCACTCCCTCATCCCAATCAACTCCTCTGAGGCCTCAGAGGAGATAGAATACACTTGGGCACCCAATATGGGTAGCCGCAAAATTTGGAACACGTCCTCAGGGTGATAGTCATCTCACCCGTCGGAAGGTGGAATGTGTTGGTCACGGGATCCCATCTATCAATGAGTGTGACCATCAAGTTGGGCTACCAAAAACATGTCGGTAGTGACGAATCCCACTCAAGCCCACTGCCTCCACATGTTGGAGCTCCAAAGGGGTCGCTAAGTTGCGTAATGTCACCGGTAGAGGTGGAACCTGTCTCCGTATATGTAAATGTGTTCTCCCCCGCATCCAATCAAGAACGACATTAATCCACATTTACCATGACCATATTCACCAATCAGCATTACCCTCCACCCTATTTGCACTCTACCCATCTCAACTACCTAGCCCACATCACTTTTGGACCCTTGTGCCTAAAATCCCGTCGGTGCCGTTCATCCTACCGACTCTGGTCACCCTTAAACCAGCACCGATCACTTTTTTGGTGACCGATACCAGTTCATCTTTACCGACCACGGTTACCATGTAATCGGCATCGGTCACCTGTTTAGTGACCACTACTACCGTTTTACCTAACCGACGCCGGCCAGCCTCGACCTTGACCGACGCCGGTCATTGTCGCAAAAAATCCCGCAACTTCCCAAAACCCCAATTTTCTAAAATCACCCCCTTTCCCTTTTACCCCACCTACAATGACCTAAAACTACCCTTGGACCTCTACCCACCCCACCTATACCATTTACTACCCTTCCCCTCCCTCTTTTAGCCCGTTATTCCTCCCCATACCCAAATTTTATTTTTACCCACCCACAAAAAACAAAAAACCCACAAACCTAAAATAACAATACTCCAAACTCCTAATCTATCTAATCAACAATGTAGCATTGGGTGCTTACCTCGTCGTGCTGCTGCCATCTCGGTGGCACATCGGCTATTGTGTGGTGGCCCGCCTAATCCCTCTCCACCTCTGCCATCACCGAATAGCTACTCGTAACCTCCAACCAATCAAATCTCTCACCCCGATCCTTTACCAAACCCATTTACCTTACCTTTCCGACATCCTCATTTACTACCTCCATTTTTCCTCCTTTGGAGACTCATTATTTTACCCCTACCTTGGCCTTACCCATGTCGTGACCTCGATATTTGGACTGTACCATCACTAGTGACCTTTGACCTCATGTGTTTGCTATACCTTGCGGCACTTAATTACCTATGTTGATTGATTGACGATGACCCTACCTAGCCTATTTCCATGACCGTTTATCTTGACCCTACCTTTGGTGTACCAGAACATACCTAAATTTCCCGCACCTAGCCTACATTGTGTTTCTTGACTATATCTTATACCTTGGATACCATATTCACTTCAACCTTGTTTGGATAAACCTTTCGACCTTAGACGATGTAGAGTTTGCCTACTCTTCAACCCGGTAGCGTGCTACAGTTTATTCATGTGCATGTGTTTGACTGTTGCTACCTTTGACCCTGACCCATTACTTAGAATGGCCCGAGTATACCTTTTACCCTTTTTCCTTGTGCCCACCTGCCTTTTCCTCACATTTACCTTTTATCAAACCACTCACCGATTCTGCCTGTTGCCTCATCAGTTCCTAGTTTGAGGGGGATCACCTTCACCCACACATGGGGCAACCACATATTATTTTGTTAGCGTTGCTTACCAATTAAATCTATGCAACAAAAAGGGGAAAAATGTAGACACTAAAATTAAGTCACTCTCCCCTTTGGTCCCTCGACAAATAAGCACCCTTCATCACATTCACCTAGCCATGACCCCTTTCACCCCACAACTATTAATTTAATTAAATTAATGCATTATCCTCACTATATTTATTATTTAAATATCTTATTTTAAATAATATCCACACATACAGATTCACTTAGACACCTCACCAAGCCAACTCAACCTAAGACATGTTCTTAGTAAGTTGCCATAACTAATGAATCTTATCCAAACCCTAAAAATCAATGCCTACATTCCCTCTAACCACATTCCCGCATGCTCACAAGAAGCTCCCAGTCTAATCTACGGGTTAACGACAGAGATCTAAGGAAATCAAGAGGATATCCCTAGTTTAGTAAACCTAGGAAATCCCACATTGACCAATGTCGGTTAGCCCTAACCATCGACGATTAAGCCGGAACTACCATCGGTTACCCTTTTAACCCCAAAACAACCTTATTCTCAAGGTTGGAAAGTTAGAAGTTGGAAGAAAAGAGGTTGGTGAGCATTATCACATCTCAGAGAGATAACACATCTTTAGAGAGTGAATTCTAATGAGACCACGCATGCAAGGAAGGAGACCAAACATCTTTTCCTGCACAGCCATCCCAACCACGATTTGATCTAACCAAGAAAAGAGGAATGCACATGCAGCCCATGCAGAAGCTTTCCTTCAGTTGGTGATCACTTACAACCTTCAAACCTCTCATCAGCACCTCCATCCTTCACACACAGGCATCCAGGACTAGAATCCAAGTAAGTATAACGTCATACTTTTCTAGTTTATTTCATTTCATCATCATTTTATCATCTATTGCTTACCTGGTCACCTATTGACCTTCTCCAACATTTCCACCTCCATATATCCATTAATACCTCATCTCAAGCAACCAAAGTCCTTTGTGTAATCACAAAGGAGACCTAAAGCTTGTTCTGTGACATTTTCATATTTCACAGTAACTGGCACCAGTCACACCTGACCGCCATCGGTTACCCCTAACCAACGTCAGTCTTTGTATTTGCCCACACAACCCAGAATAAAGACCTACCCACTTAATTTCATCTCACCCTCATCCACCTGTGATCTACCTGAGACCTTTGTCAAACTTGCAGAACCCAGAACCAATCATTTGACCTTTGGATTTTATTCTAACTTAGCCTATTAGATTAGATCTATTTCTTATTTTTTTAAGTGAGATACCTAAATCATTTCAAATTACAATAGGATTTACTTTGTTTACAACATTAAATTGTTTAAAACAGTGGACTGACAACCATCTAGGAAGTATCACACTTCCCGGATCTAGCATACGCTAGGCAGTTCACTGCCCATATTGTTTAATTCCTTCTTGTGGTCTTGCTTTGCATTACATGTAGTTCCTCCTAGCCAAAAGGAAGCTCTCACGATCAACTGTGGATTTAGAAGTCATATGTGTGCAATAACCCATCAACCAACATTTGAACAAATATTCCTCATACACATGTTACCCTATCTGTTTGGTCAACATTTCAAAGAAACAATCTAAGAAAAAGGTGAAACAATGTCATTAAAATAATATGTCGAGTTTTTTTTTTTTAAAGAATGGTTTCTTTTAATGTAAGGTTGGAAAATTTAAAATATACACATATATATGATCCTTCTTTAAAGGAATTAAGAGTTTCCTTTATTAATTCCTCTTTTTAAAAAAAAATAAAAGGAATTTTAGAACTTTATGAATTTTAGAACTTTATGATTTTTTTAGACTTTTATGAAAGATGAAAGGAATAAAAGAAAATTAAATAAAATATGTGGATAAATATAGGTAAAAAGAGGATTTCTTCTTAAGGATAGCTTAAATCCTCTTTTTCTTTAAATATAGTTATTTATTTTTATAGTTAATAAAGGCAAATATATATATATATATATTCTTAGCTTCGATATTCGGTTTTCATTAGAGTAGGTATTTAACTTAGCTCATGTTCACCTAGGTACATTATTTACCTTTATTGTATTTATCCTCACCCACTTATGTGTGTGGATATTTCTTTTTATTTATTTAAATATTACGAGATATTATCTAGTTGTTAGGTATAGTTATTTCCTTGATCTATGGTATTGACTAGTTATTTCCTAGATCTATGGTATTGACTAGATCCTTGATTTCTAGTTCTCTAATAAATCTATGGACTTGACTAGTTCTTTGATGACTAGTTCTTTCCATGATTTATGGCTTGATCTACGACCTTGACTGGTTCTTAGATTGTTATTCCTTACCTATATAAGCAAGGCCCATTCTCATTGTATTTCATTGAGTTCCATAATAATATATGATATTGTTGCTCATTTATTTACAAAGGTTTATGTAAAGTTATTCGGAAAATTACTTTCATCTTATTGATCGTGATGTTTGATTAGCATCTGTGTTCTTGGCTTGGCACGATCTGGTTATCGTTCCTTTTATGGTATCAGAGCTACACGACTTGCCATCACACCAAAAGCTCGAACTGATGGTGGAGAGGGATCTCATTGTGTTAAACAGCTACTACACCAACACCCTCCCGCATGATGGAGCTGGGTATACACCCAATCAGGCCCAACAACATTAGGAGGAAGTGACACCGGGAATTTCCCGAGAGGTCACCCATCCCAGAACTACTCTAGGGTTGGCACACTTAACTACCTGGTATTAGAGATGCACAACTTGCCGTCACACCAAAAGCTTGAACTGATGGTGGAGATGGATCTCATCGTGTTAATCAATTACTACAGCAATACCCTCCGAAATGGTCGAGCGAGTAGGAGAGATTGCTATTGACATCCGTCTATAAGTTTTATTTTGTAAATAAATTTTTTATATATTCATATATTTTAGGATTTTCTCATATTTTGTTGCTTTGCGTGAATTTTTATGTAAAACAGATGCTTCCATTGGATCTGGAAGGTGGCAAAACCCTAAGAGTGATTGTAAACTTGACTTGACCATTTTGGGAGGCGGTGGGTTTTTGGTTTTTTTCTTGTGTAGAGAACCGTGGTGGCCTGCCTTGGGATTCTAGGTTTTTCATGTTTTTCGAGTTCGGATCTGGGTTTTAATTTCTTCAGTTGTAGCATTCTTGGTTCGCATGCAACAAATGGTTTCATGAAGGACATTTATTTCCTCTTTTGGCGAGGGGTCCATAGACGACAATGCACATTTCGCTATTTGAGAAAAATCCTTAGCCCCTGGTCATATGGTATGGTCATATGAGAGCTTAAAGCTTGTGATTCCTACTAGTAGGTTCTTAACTCCAGCCCCCTTTCATTTTATTTGTGTAGTGAAGGCAAGAGATTATTTTTTTTTTTTAGTGGCAACTAAAATAAATCGTAGAGCATAATATTGAAAAACTTGTATCTTTTGATCGGTAACTCGGGTTTGAGTGCCGCTTTTTTTTGCAAAAGTACGTAGTTTTTATGCTCTTTCCATTGAAAATATTTATTTTGAGAATTTCACTATAATTATAAAGTGCCATATTATAACACGCACTCATTATAAAGTGCCAAAATTTGGGGGCTCTTGTTGCATTGTTTGGGGGTCTTGTTGTATTGCTTGGTTCTTGCATTTCTTTTGGTGATTTTTTGAGGATGGCATCTTTATCTACTTCTACATTAGATCATGTTGAGCCATTAACAACACATAATTACCACACATGGAAACCAAGAATGGAAACAATAATTAAGCAAAAAGGATTATGGGCTTTAACTTCTTCAGAACAACCAGTGTTCACTAGAGAATATGAGAAATTTCAGTACCAGTGCAAATTTGATGAGTGTATGGGTTTGATAGGAACTTATGTAAGTGATGTATTTTATTTCATTTAGAAAAGTGTGACTCTCCTTTCAAAATATGGGAGAAATTGGAAGATTTATTTGGTAAGGTGGATCATATGAGAGCCATGCAACTTGAAATTGAGATCACCTCTCTTAATCCTGAAGATTTTCCAACAATTATAGACTATTTTACCAAGTTCAAGCATTTGTTGACACAGTTGAAGGGGAGTGGAAGAGATAAGAAAGATGAAGAGTGTGTTTACTTGATTCTATCCAAGTTGAGAGGACCATTACAAATTGTTACTTCTACATTTTTCTCTAGGATGGATGCCTTAGGTGACACCTTCAAAATGCCTAACTTAGAAACATTTTGTGAAAGACTTACTAGGGAAGAATCAAAATTATCTCACCTTGAGTCTTCCACCTCTCAAAAGGTATTAGTTGCATCCAATCCTAAGGGCAAGGAAAAACCAAACAGTAAAACCAAATCCACACCTTCTCCATCTCAAAATGCTCCTAAACCCAAAGAAAACAACTAAAAACCCAAGGAGTCTTCTAAATCCAAGAATAAGTCTAGCTGTTCATGATCTTTTTGTGGGGGTAATAATCATGAAGAAAATAGGTGTTATAAGCAAATGCAAGCCTTAGAGGATGCAGTCAAGAAACACAAAATTTATATCTCCACTCCACCTCCTTCTAATCAGCATGGAAAAACACTTAATGTTGTTGGAAGATCTCAATCACCACTTGCAGACAATTGGGTTATATATTCTGGTGTTTCTCATCACATGACTTCTTCCAAGGAGTCTTTTGTTTCTCTAGGTTTGAGTTCTACTTCCAAAATTGAGGTTGGAGATTCTTCCTTTCTTTCTGTTGAGGGAAAAGGTGATATACAACTTGATGGTGGAAATATCCAAGATGCACTATATGTTCCTAACATCACTACAAATTTGCTTTATGTATATCAAATTTGTCATTCTAGTCAAGGAAAATAGTGACTTTTACACCACATGGGGCAGAAGTAAGAACTTTATTGGATCCTTATTCACTTGTTTCTCAGGGTATTGTTGATCATAGTTCAAGACTATATCACTTTGAGGGTTTTGATGACACATCTTCTATAGAGACAGGATTGGTTTCTCATTCAGATTCAGAGAGTAAGCTTTGGCATGAAAGATTTGGACATCTCAATTACAGATATTTGAAGGAGTTGAGCACTCATGGTATGGTAGATGGTCTTCCTAGAGTTTCTTGTCTTGAGGGAGTTTGTCATGGTTGTGCATTAGGGAAACAACACTAAGATCCTTTTCCTAAGAATTTTTCTAAGAGAGCTTCTTCACCACTTGAGCTTGTGCATAGTGACTTAATGGTGTTTCCTACCCCATCTTTCAATGGAGCTAAGTATGCACTTACATTTATTGATAATTTCTCGAGGCGTACTTGGGTTTATTTTCTCAAGTACAAAAGTGATGTTTTTTACACTTCAAAGTATTCAAGGCTTTGGTTGAGAAACAATCTTCTAGTAGCATAAAGAACCTTCACACTGATAATGGGGGGGAGTACTTCAGCAATGAGTTTTCGAATTTTTGGCGACTCAAAGTATTATTCACCAAACATTCTATTCCTCATACTCCACAACAGAATGGATTAACGAGAAAGGAAGAATAGAACTTTGAAGAAAATGGCTAATCGTATGATGCATTCTAGAGATATACCTCATATCTATTGGGTAGATAGTTAATTGTGCTAACTATATTCAGAATCAAACACGACACAGAGCACCTGAGCATTTGACTCCAGAGGAAGGTTGGTCCAACACTAAGCCAAATGTCTCATTTTTTTAAGTCTTTGGGAGCCATGCTTGGGCCTTTGTGCCAAAGAAGAAAAGGAAAGCTTTGGATAAGAAGAGTAAACCCTTGATTTTTGTAGGGTATTGTGAGGACATGAGAGCTTATCGTCTTTTAGATCTTGATACACATGATGTTCTTTTTCAAACACATGTTTAGTTTGATGAGCATTTCACTCCTCATGATTCTTCATCTTCTTCCATTCCTTCTTCTTCTTCATCTCATCTTGAGGATCCTTTCTTTGAGGAGATTGATGAGGAGGTTATAGATACCATTGAGGATCCTATTCCCACTGATGTTGTCATTATGCCTAAGTGGGCTCTTTTACACAGATTTGACATGACAGATCTTGGGCTATTGCATTATTTCCTTGGTTTGTAGATTTCTCAAATAGATTTGGGGATTCATTTGAGTTAGCAAAAGTACACCCTTTATCTTTTTAGGAACTTTGATATGGCTAATTGCAAGCCAAGTCCATCTCCTTTTCGATCTGGGGTTACTCTTACATCCACAAGTACCACACCACTTTGTGATCCTACGTTGTATAGGAAATTGGTTGGGAGTCTCATGTACTTGACCCATACTCACCCCGATATTTCATTTACGGTAGGGTTTGTATCTCGGTTTGCACATTCTCCTCATAGTAGTCATTGGCAGAGTCGCTAAAAGGATTTTTTGCGCTATTTACAGAGGCACTTCCCACTTTGGTCTACACTACATCGGGGTTCTACTCGGTTGGTTGGGTATATAGATTCAGATTAGGCGAGTTCTATTGATGACAGGCGTTCTATACGGCTATCTTTTCTATCTTGGTTCTTCTCCGATTGCTTGGGTGTGCAAAAAGCAATGTGCTATTGCACTTTCATCTTCGAGGTAGAGTACGGGGCATCGATTCAATGAGTCGAGTAGATTCTTTGGCTTTTCCGATTATTGTGAGTTTGGATTCCCACATGATTCATCAATTGTACTTTGGTGTGACAAAAAAGTGCAATTCACATTTCTCGTAACTTGGTTGAGCACTAGAGAGACAAGCATATCGAGATACACATCCACTTCATTCGGCAGCAAATTCGGGATGGCGCTCTTTGATTGGAGTACCTTCCGACTCGGCAACGGAGTTGCGAGACATCTTTATGAAGCCTTTTGCATCACCTCGCTACCTTGAGTTACGTGGAATGCTTAGGGTTTCGGAAGTTTTTCTTGGGGGTGTTCGTGAGAACATATTCCTTCTTCTTCTTCTTCTTTCTCTTTCCTTATAGCATGATTCTTTCCTTCTTTTGGTTTGAGATTTCTTCATGGATATATTATACATGAGTACCTCATCGAGCCTACTTGCGGGACTCATCCGTGGACATGAAACTTCTATTTTGGCCCCTAGCTTCACTTGAGGGGGGTGTTAGAGTAGGTATTTACCTTAGCTCATGTTCACCTAGGTACATTATTTACCTTTATTGTATTTATCCTCACCCACTTATGTGTGTGGATATTTCTTTTATTTATTTAGATATTAAGAGATATTATCTAGTTGTTAGGTATAGTTATTTCCTTGATCTATGGTATTGACTAGTTCTTTCCTAGATCTATGGTATTGACTAGATCCTTGATGTCTAGTTCTCTCATAAATCTATGGACTTGACTAGTTCTTTGATGACTAGTTCTTTCCATGATTTATGGCTTGATCTACAACCTTGATTGGTTCTTAGATTGTTATTCCTTGCCTATATAAGTAAGGCCCATTATCATTGTATTTCATTGAGTTCCATAATAATATATGATATTGCTGCTCATTTGTTTGCAAAGGTTTATGTAAAGTTATTCTGGTGAATTACTTTCATCTTATTGATTGTGATGTTTGATTAGCATCTGTGTTCTTGGCTTGGCATGATCTGGTTATCGTTACTTTTAGTTTCTATTAGAAAATTATGAATTTATATATATTTATATTTAATAATAATATTTAAACAATGCCCTTTATCATATTTTGATGAAAAGGTAAGACCATGGTGGTCATACACATACTTTTTACGCTCTAAGGAAGTGTGCAAACATTGGAGATAATACAAACAATATAATGGAAAACCTTAGATCACACGACTCTACGGTCCATGAATTGGCCACCCTTAATAGCAGAGTTCATAAACAACTTAAATAGTCATTATCACGTAATAATAATAAGGACAATGTTCTAGTAACATTTTTGTTTTATTGGCATATCTTTAAGTACATTGATTAATTAGTTTTGAATTTAGCCAAGTAACGTTTAAGTTTTATTCGGGCGTTAAAAATAATTGTAATTTTTTCTTGAGTGTTTTGTTTGCGTTTTGCATCAAAATATTGGGGCATTACATTTGGTATCAGAGTGAGGTTCACACACGTGGATGCTCTGGGTAAGAAATTTAATTAGTTATTAATGCTTTAATAACATTAAATGAAAAATAATTAAAATCGTTTCCGCTAAACCGTTCCATGGGTCAAGTATGTCTCGAGTAACCACCGGGAGCTTTACGCTGTTAACACAATGGGTAGTACACAAATTTTGATCACCTAATTTTTTTAAAACAATTAGTACAAGAAATAAAAATTCGTTATTAAATAACATGCAAAATGGATCCTTGGTCCCTAGAGTGGTGATCGATTTAGAGGATCATGTTCTCTCGTGACGTGGGAAGTCACAACAACCTTTGAATCTAAAATTTTAAGGTCGATTGATCATGTAGTTGAAAACTTTTTGACCACTATTAATTGCATTGTTGTTTGAGACAAAAATTAAATTTAAGAAAAAAAATTCATTTTGGACTGTAAATTAGAGAGAGTTAGTAGGAAATTAAAATTTATGACTTCTAACATGTAGTATTTTTCCTTGTCCTTTGTATGCATCATTATATTTGAGAAAAAATAAATGGAGAGTTAGTTTTTCCAAGTGTGTTTAGGAGGTCTCTAAACGTTTTTATTCAAAACACAAACTTGTAAATAACATTAATTAGCTCTGGAAAGTAGGTCATAACTAGAGTTTTAGTCATCATTTTTTCATTTTGTAAGTTACGTGAAGTACTCTGTATATAGGAGGATTTATGCAAGTTAATAGAACTCATTTTTCGAATTGGGATTACTTATTTTCAAGACCCATTTTGTAGCTAATTTCACAAAAAAAATATTTTGAATTGCAATAATAAAACTTTAATAGTTGACCCCAAGAAGGTGTTTCCAAATTGAAATCTATTCTCCAGATTTGAGAAATGTACGTCTTGATTGACTCTCTGTATAATAGAGAATTGACTGAAAGATTTTGTTTCACCATTTGGGTATTGGGTACTTGTTTTCAAGGCCCCTTTTGTGGCCATTTTCGCTAGATTGTAGAACAAGAAAACTACATCTTAATAAGCAAATAGATTTCTTAGGACACCTATGGAGGGTGAAACATGTTATAATATGGTTATTGTTTTAAGCTATGTGTTTCTAGGTTGAATGCTAAGACCCAAAATAAAAAATTTGCAACAAGTCTTTTTTTATATACTAACGACCATGGTTAGGTGGGCTTTTTTGGACATCGAAGGTCTAGTTGTTGGTGTTGTAAATAAGTAGTAAGTAAAATATAATATTGTAGAATTGTTACCTTGATATAAGGAATAGTTTTATGGCATTTGGTTAGTTGCTTCTTGTCTAGTGATCCATTGTTTCTTGGGAATCTCAACCGCCAAGTTAGAGGCCACACCGTATATCTAATAAAACCCTTTTCGGTATGGGTGTAAAATAAATAATTGTAGCTTGTAAGAATCACCCAATATGATTAAATAATCTTCCACATCTTTAAATTTCATTATTATGAAATTGGAATAATTTCTACTCTTATTGTTATATTCTTGATCTTAGTTTTATAACCCTTCTTTTAAGGAAACGTACTCAAATGACCTTATGATCTTGTTGTTTCCTTTTCAAAATCGTAATTTGAAAAGTAAGTATAGTTGGTTGAAAATATTTGCTAATGTAAACTCAACTAACTTTTCTCTAAATAATAAATGATAAAGGGAAAGGAAAGTGTCTCTTTTTATACGGAGGTGTTGTTTGAAGTGATATTTCTTAGCTAGTTTATCCTCTTCACGTAACGTAGGAATACATTGCACCATTATAAAATGAATATAGTTTTCACAACTCCAAATTCTCATCAAGATCTTGGTATAACATATAGAGTTAGCTTCGGAAGTGATCGAGCGGTTTTAATCCTTCTTGATATCGATAAACCTATCTCTATACCATAACCACTTACTAAATTTTATTGCAATGTAACTTGGTTAAAACTTCTATACCTTAATAAGTACACGTGTGATTTTAAAATTTCCTCAAGGTGATTTAAAATGTTCTGAGTTGATCATGTTTATAACACTAATACTTACGTGTAGAAATAAGGGAATCACCCTCTTTCTAAACTCAACTCGTGGACTTAGAAGAACAATGATTATGAATATATATATATATATATATATATAATAACAATGATATTTCATTATCTCTCTATCGGAAAGAATATAAAATGAAATGAATTAGTGTTGAACACTTCCTTGGTTAGGCATTATGGTGTAACTACGTTGGTGTTGATTGTGAAATTACTATTAATATGACCCAATAAGGGTGAATGTAATGTTTAAGTAATCCACAAAAATAAATATAAATCTATAAGCACAATTGTATACATATACCCTAAAACAACAATAGAAATGTGTAATTTGGAAAAATCCTCAAATATATAATTAAACAACTTTGGTTGGATAAACATTGTTATCATTGTTACCCCTTAAAAAGTTAAAATTGAGGTGATCATAAACTATTGCTTCAAATGGGATAAGTGATGTTTACTAATCTTGGCTATGTGATATACAATATGGATTTCATGCTAAATAGTGGGTCTTATGTAAGTAAGTTAGGCATGGTGTTGTCTTCCTAGGTTCTAGGTGAGAAAGTAAAATGAATAATCGAACGATTGCGATGATCTCACCAAATTGATATGCCTTTGGGTACCTAACTCTTAGGAGACTCTTTCATAAGTTTTCTTTCACATTAGAAAAACCTTAGTAGCTTATTACAAGATAAATGATGTGAACCCTTATTTTAAGAACTAAGAATAATGATTAACGATTCTTTCTACCTACCTTGGGTGGAGGTGTCCTTTCATGTAATCAGTATAAACACTAGTAAAGAAATGTAAATTCGGAATTGTTCTAGGGTACTATTTAAAAACATGGCCCCAATTATATTTACCACTCGAAAGGGTGGAAAATTTTAAAGTTATTTGTGTAAAATGGATTTACCCTCTAAGATTGATGAAGTACATACATATCTATCTCTAGAAACACAATGAGCCCTTTTGTGACCAAATATTTGTTAAGTAAAAGTTAACATAAGTTCCATATCGCGAGGAGCATTAGACTATACCTTTCCTTAAAGAAAAGGATGTGTTGATCTCTTGTACTTTTGAGGAAGGTATACATAAATTAGTTGTATTCTGTCAAAATTATAAAGTATTTAGATAGGCTCGAGAATCATTCACTTTAAATGGACTCGTTTGCATAACTCATTCTTGTTTTCTCTTGATTATAGTATTTAGGAAAATGATAAAACTTAAGTAAAACTTTACATGTCTTATTGAATTGATTTTTTTTTGTTTCCATTAAGTTAAATGTGGCTTTGGAGTTCAAAAAATTGCTTGTCATATTGAGAACTGATATAGAAATTTTAAACAAAGATACATTCAATTATCGATTATGAGATTTCTAAAGCAAACATTGAACCAAAATTAGAATGTTCTAGAAAATGGTACATGCTATGAAACTTTGGAAACCAAACTAGAAAACCAATCCTAACCTAGTGGTTTACTATATATTTTACCCACAATTGTTTTTAATGCAATCATTTAGTGAACATAAAAGTAATGGCCAAATTAAGTCAACACATTTAACTATGCTTGGTATTATGCAAATCTTATTTCTTGACCATAGTGAATAGTGCGAGATGATTGAACTATTTTTAAAAAATAAAAAATAAAAAAACTCGAGAACTTTTTCTTTCAAAATTTAGAGTAATGATGAGTTAGGAAATGAAACCACACAGAACTTGGAGACCTTTTCTCTCTTATTGTGTGGTATTTTTGACACCTTAGATAGTTTCCTTGAATGGTTTCATACAAAACTAATAAAAAAACTTGTTAACCCCTTTTAAAACAACATTTATGTTCTCTTCGCTCACCCATCATTATTTTCTCCTTTAATTTTAGACCTTATATTGTACATCCTCTTATTTGGACCCTTATAGGAAAGTTAGATGATGAGGAAAATGAATTCGTCTTATACAATTCTCCTTGGTTAACATTCTCCTATTTGAGATATACTTGTTCTTGGACCATGTTGTGTTTATAGAGACACATTGTTAAGAAAATTTTCAAAATAAAATATTTTAGTTCATTTAAATGACCTTAATGTTGGAATTACACTACGTGTGATCTTTTAGAGGTTTTAGACAATAAGGTGGATGATATCTCATTGCAAGAAATAAATTCATTGATCTAAGTAAGAGAAACAATTAACACTTGACCAAGTTTGAATTGGTGGGACATGCTTGTTGTGTCCAACAATTACATGATGCGATGTGATATCTCATAAAATCTTATCCCTACCTCTTCCAGTGACTTCTAGGAGGAAGTCTAATTTTAGGAGAGGGGGATGTAGTGCCCACATTTTCTAGCCTCTATTATCTGCTAAATTCTTAAACCATAGTTATGACTTAACATGGATTTTGACATATTTTGGACATTATGATATGTTGGTTTGCCTTCATGGACATGTATGGTGATTTGGGGCGTGTAGCGCCAATTTGACTAGATTAGTAGATTGACACATTTTATTTGAGGTTGTGGATACTAACACTTTTCTATGCGATTTGGGCCTAATTGATATATGTTGGATAATTAGTTTAGTCACATATCTTGATTTTATAAAGTATTTGATTTGCTTTGATGAGGATACATGATGGCATTGTGGTATGAAATTTTTATGTATTGCAATACCTAACGTATGACGAATTGTGTGAGATTTTTGCATTCCACATTGATGTTGTGATATCCTTAATTTACATGTTTGAACTAATTCGCTTATTGAGTAGTTAGTTTACTCTTGCATTGGACAGGTGTGTTTAATGTGTGCAATGAGTGTGCAGGTGACAGGTCACAGGAGAACGTGGGTTTCAGGGTGGCTACACAAATTGTGCACAAGTGGCCCATGGGGCTAAGTCCTAACTGTGTTAATTGTTTGAGGCCATATAGTTTGATTTTATTTTGGGCACCATGAGTGACCCTCATATGTGATGTAATATGTCATGTAAAATTTTATTTTGTTTAGAATGTTTTATTGTTGTTAAATAAATTAGGTTTGGGGGCTTAATGGTCCCCACTTGCATTAAGTTTTGGGTTTGGTTTATTTTGTATTAATTAGAGGGGATTAGGGTCACATGTGAACCCTTGGGTGGGCCCCACATCCTCTACACTTGTGCCCATAAGTGCCAAACCCGAAATTGGGTTATTTATGGCATTTTAAGTGACCCCTTTTTAGTTTGGGAGTTCACTTAGCATGAAAATAAGCCCTTGGACCCTACCTAATAGGTAGGGGGCTTAATTTCAAGGCATAAAGGGAGTTTCCCTCCCATTTTGCCTCTCTTTGGTCACCATCCATGTAAGATGGATTGGTATGTGTGTTTTGTAGAAAGTTGCACAATCTTGTTTTATTTTCATTTTGGGTATTTTGGGAATGAAGTGTTAAAAGTGAATTTATCTTTTTATTTTGGAATCTTTGACTTAGGGAGGAAAGGGGTGACACATGTCACCCCCTCATTGGAAAGGAAATTTATTGGTTTCTCTTCAAATTCTCCCTCATGGAGGAGAGAAGGGACTTTTGGTTTTGTTTTTGGAGTTTTGCTTGGTGCTTGGAGATTTTGGAGCTAGAGAATTGCTTGAGGAAGAAAGTTGGAAAATATTAGAGAGTTGGAGAGATCTTGGAGGTAGGCTCCTTGAACTCATTTTATATTTTATGTTATTGCTAGATCTTAGCTTGCTTGTAGTGGGAATGTATGTTTAGTTTCTTGTATGGTTTATTGCTTATGTATGTTGTATTTATTTTTCTCCATCCATCATATGGCTTGATGGATGTTGGAGTTCTTTAGGGAAGAGAGAGAAAATTTTGTTATGTTTGTGGAGCCTATTTTCATGTTAGAGCGTGGTACACCTTCTATGTTTTACACTTGGGTATTTTTACGGTAGTCTAGGAGGGTTCGGGGTGAAGCCCCAAGCAAATTTTCATGGGTGGTTTATTAACCCATGGGTAATGGGTAATCGTTATGGGCTATTTTTGGGCCCATGGTTTTTGGTACCCATTGTTTTGATACCCATGGTTTTTGCCCGTGGTTTTTCGTTACCCATTGTTTTGATACCCACGGTTTTTTGTCCATGGTTTTGATACCACGTTTTTGCCCATGGTTTTGATACCCACAATTTTGTATCAAACTACTTAAGCAATTGTCTATTTATATGGTCTTATGCATATGATACATAGACAAGAAAATGTATTGCATGTGTGTTTTGAATTCGGGTGTGAATTCTGTAGAGTTTGTTGAGTATAGCTCCAAACAAATTTAAGTATTGTATTGAGAGAGTGGAGGCTTGTAATAAAACATGAGTAAGTGATTCTTGGTGGACGTAGCCCAAATTGGGTGAACCACGTTAAATCTTGTCTCTCTATGTTGTGTTATTTATTCTGGCACTTTTATTTGAGATCTGTAATATTTTTGCATATTAGTTTCTCTTTATTGCGATTCTCGTAAGAGATTATTCTGCATATTTTATCTCTTATGAAGTGTTGAATCATAGGGAAAGTTTTATCTTGAGTGGGAGCTATGGAAAATGATGGAAGATCTAGGGTTGATAAATTCAACGGGCATAATTTCAGTCTTTGGAAGATGCAGATGGAAGATTACCTTTATCAGAAGGATCTTTATACTCCGTTGTCTGAGAAGGTGAACAAACCCTCAAGTATGACAGATGTGGAATGGAATTTGTTGGATCGGAAGGCACTTGGAATGATCATTTGTGTCTTGCATCTTCGGTATTATTTAATGTTTCAAAGGAAAAGACTACAAAAGAACTGATGGATGCATTAGGGAAGTTGTATGAAAAACCCTCTGCCTCTAATAAGATATTTTTAATGAAAAAGTTGTTTAATATGAAGATGTATGAGGATAATTCAAGAGTGAGATCAATAAATGATTTCAATATGGTTGTGAATATGCTAGCTTCGGTTACAATAGAATTTGATGAAGAAGTTAGGGATTTATTAATTCTGTGCTCTTTACCTGAAAGTTGGAATAGCCTGGTAATGGCGGTAAGCAACTCGGTTCTAGCTAACTTGAAGTTGAAGTTTGAGGATGTTGTAGGGGTGATTCTAAGTGAGGAAATGTGAAGAAAAAGCTCCAAGGAATCTTCTACTTCAGGGAATTCTTTGACAGTGGAAACTAGAGGGAGACAGAAGAATAGAGGAAACCATGGAAAATCGAAAGATCGGGCAAGGTCAAAATCCAAGAGCAAGATTGTATGTTGGAATTGTGGAAAGTCTGGGCATGCAAAGAAGGACTGTTGGGAGCTTCGGGATAAGAAGAAACAACAGGAAGAAAACAAGGAGGCAAATGTGGCATCGGGTAATGTATGTCAGGATGCTTTGATTCTTTCTTTACATAATATTACTAAATCTTAGGTTTTAGATTCAGGGGCTTCTTTTCATGCTACTCCACATAGGCATTATTTTGTTGATTATGTTCAAGGGGATTTTGGGCATTTTTTTCTTGGTGAGTATGAGCCTTCATAAAGTATAGTTGGAAAAGGTTCTATCTAGGTTAAGATGCGAATGGGAATACATGGCTAGTAAAGGATGTTAGACATGTGCCTACATTAAGGAGAAATTTGATATCGGTTAGGCAATTGGGAAGTGATGGTTGTCTTGTGATATTTTGGTGACTCTTGGAATGTTACAAGGGTGCTCTTGTGGTGGCAAGAGGTAAGAAGGTTGGAACCTTGTATTTATCCGGTGATAGTACTAATGATTGTGATCTTGTGGCTTCATATGTAGATACAACATTATGGCACTATAGGCTCGGTCATATGAGCCATAAGGGCACGAACATCATAAAGAATAATTTACTGGATATACGAGAAACAAGTTTGGAGTTCGTGAGAAGCTGTATATATGGAAAACAGAAGCGAGTAAGGTTTCTCAAGGTTGGACCTACAAAGAAAGAGAGTAAGTTAGAGATGGTGCATTATGATGTGTGGGGGCCGGCTCAGGTA
Organism: Taxus wallichiana var. yunnanensis; assembly: GCA_018340775.1. Lineage (NCBI taxonomy): Eukaryota > Viridiplantae > Streptophyta > Pinopsida > Cupressales > Taxaceae > Taxus > Taxus wallichiana. Next base: position 565,296,853 of record CM031234.1, read on the forward strand.
TCATCTCTTGGTGGTTCAAGTTATTATGTTACTTTTATTAATGATGCAACAAGGAAAGTTTGGGTTTATTGTATTAGAAAAAAATCTAATGTATTTGACACTTTTGTTAAATGGAAAGCCTTGGTAGAGAAACTAACAGGTCTTAAGCTAAAATGTCTCGGAGTCGAGATAATGGAGGGGAGTATTGCAGTAATGAATTTAATGATTATTGTTCTAAGAATGGAATCCATAGGCAAAAGATAGTTCTAGGAACTCCCAAAGCGAGAATGGGGTATCGAGAAAGGATGAGCAGAACAATAATGGAACGTGCTAGGAGCATGAGGTTACATGCAGGATTACCTCTTTCTTTTTGGGTAGAAGTGGTGAGCACAGTTGTGTACTTGATAAACAAAGGACCCTCAAGTGCCTTGGATGGAGGCATACCTGAGGAGGCTTGGTATGGTAAGAAAGTTGATTATTCATTTCTTAGAGTCTTTAGATGTGAGGCGTTTGTTCATATAGACAAGGATGATAGGACCAAGCTAGAGGCTAAATCAGAAAAATGGACTTTCATTAGTTATGGTGGTGATGACTTTGGATTTAAATGTTGGAGTATTAAGGACAAGAAAATCATTCGGTCTAGGGATATGGTCTTTAATGAGAAATTCATGTATAAACAACGATTAAGAAAACAGGAAGAATCCAAGAAAGAATATGTAGTGGTAGAGGATCTTACGGATGGGACGGTGACCCATGCATTAGTTCAGAACCGACTCAACAGAACCCCAAACTCCTATAGTGAGGAGGTCTTCTAGGTAAGAAAAGAACACGAACGTTTTTCTCCTTCTCTTTATTATTTATTACCCACCTGATAGTGGAGAGCCGAGAGCTTTGATGAAGCAATGCGGTAGATGTCGAGTAAGAAGTGGGAGCAAGCCATGGATGAGGATCATAAGTCTCTCATGGAGAACCAGGTGGGATTTGGTGAAGCTACCAGGAAGGCAAAAGAGAATTGCGAGAACAAGTGGGTGTACAGAGTTAAAGATGAAGGAGGAAAGAAAATATATAAGGCCCGGTTGGTGGTTAAGGGATTTGCACGAAACACGGTATAGATTTTGATGAGATCTTTTCTCATGTAGTAAAAATGACTTCTATTAGAACTGTTCTTGGAATAGTGGTAAAAGACTTGCACTTAGAATAGTTAGATGTAAAGACTACATTTCTCCATGGTGATTTGGAGGAGGAACTATATATGTAACAACCAGAGGGCTATGAGGTCAAAGGTAAAGAGGAGATGGTGTGTAAACTGAAGAAGAGCTTGTATGGCTTGAAACAAGCTCCACGTCAATGGTATAAGAAGTTTGATAGCTTCATGATGGAGCAAGGTTATATTAGATGTCATTCTGATGATTGCGTGTATACAAATAAATTTGAGGATGGAAGTTATATTATCCTGTGTTTGTATGTTGATGACATGTTGGTTGCAGGTAAAAACATGCAAAAAATAAAAGTACTCAAGAAACATCTAAGTGAATCCTTTGATATGAAGGATTTGGGGGCAGCCAGACAAATCCTTGGTATGAGGATAACTCGGGATAGGAAGGAGCGGAAGCTGACTTTATCTTAGGAAGAGTACATTAAGAAGGTATTGGATAGGTTTAACATGCAGGATGCTAAACCGGTTGGGACTCCTTTGGCATGCCATTTTAAGTTATCAAAGGAGTAGTGTCCCAAGACAGAGCAGGAAAGAAACCAGATGTCCAAGGTACCTTACTCATCAGTAGTTGGCAGTTTGATGTATGCTATGGTGTGCACTAGGCCTAATATTGCCCATGCAGTGGGAGCTGTGAGTAGATTTATGAGTGATCTAGGTAAAGAGCATTGGAAAGTAGTAAAGTGGATCCTTCGGTATTTGAGAGGGACCATGGGGACAATTTTGTGCTACAGTGGATCAGACACCACTTTACGTGGTTATGTAGATTCAGACATGGCTGGAGATGTAGACAGCAGGAGGAGCACGACATGTTATATTTACACTGTAGGTGGGACAACAGTGAGCTGGATTTCACGACTACAAAAGTTGGTGGCTTTATCAACCACGGAGACTGAGTATGTTTTTGCCACAGAGGCAAGAAAAGAGATGATTTGGTCACAAGAATTTCTTGAGGAGTTGGGGCATAAGTAGGAGGAATGTAAGCTTCATAGTGATAGTCGAGTGCTATACACCTAGCTAATAACTCGCTTTCCACTCCGGGACGAAGCATATACGGTTGAGATATCACTTCATCAGGATAGCTTTGGAGGAAGATAAGTTGAAGTTGGAGAAGATTCATGCAGTCAAAATCCCGCAGACATGATCACCAAGGTGGTCACGAGGATAAACTAAAGCTATGTTCACTTTGGTTGGCCTTTACGGATGACAGTGAAGGGTTGAGAAAATTGCTCGGTGGAAATCGGTCTCAAGTGGGATATTGTTATGTTTGTGGAGCCTATTTTCATGTTAGAGTGTGGTACACCTTCTATGTGTTACACTCAAGTATTTTTAACGGTCGAGGGGGTATGGGGCGAAGCCCAAGCAAATTTTCATGCATGGTTTATTAACCCATGGGTAATGGGTAACCGTTATGGGTCATTTCGGGACCATGGTTTTTAGTACCCATTGTTTTGATACCCACGGTTTTTTGCCCATGGTTTTGATACCCACATTTTTTGCCCATGGTTTTGATACCCACGGTTTTGTATCAAACTGCTTAAGTAATTGTCTATTTATATGGTCTTATGCATATGATACATAGACAAGCAAATGTATTGCGAGATGTGTTTTGAATTCGGGTGTGAATTTCAGAGAGTTTGTTGAGCATAGCTCCAAACGGATCTCGAGTATTGTATTGAGAGAGTGGAGGCTTGTAATAAAATCGAGCAAGTGATTCTTGGTGGACGTAGTCCAAATTGGGTGAACCACGTTAAATCTTGTCTCTACATGTTGTGCTTTATTTATTTTGCACTTTTATTTGAGATCTATAATATTTTACGCATATTAGTTTCTACTATTGCGATTCGTAGGGATTATTCCACATATTTTATCTCTTATTTCCTAACAAATTTCTCTCTTAAACCTCATGGTTTGATGGGCAAGCCATGTAGGTTCCTTTTACTCCCTTCATATGGTTTGAGGTGGGGAAGGTGGTTCATATGGTTTGAACCCCCTTCCCCATTCTTGGAGAGGAAACCCAATGGGTTTGAAAACCCTCATAAGAAGGATTTTGGTGAATGGGTGGAGAAATAAGGAGGGTTTCGTTGATTCAGAGGAATAAGGAGGTTGTGAAGAATCTTGTTCGTGCATCCTATGGTTAGATCACACCTTTTGGCACTTTCGGGTATCTCATCTACTCTTCCCCATTTATGAGGATGAATATGGATTTCTCTTTGTTTCTAGTATTTGCTAAATGTTTTTTTTTTTCTTAGTGCATGGTTGTCTTGTATGTGAGTGTATTGTGGTGGTTGTCTCCCTATTTCTTGTGCATAAAATTGTGGAAGCTAGCTCTCTCTCCCATGGGCTTGGGAGAGGCTAACATGTCTTCCAACCTTAGAAAGACATGTAATGATGCCTAAAGGTTGGGTGGTTAACAATATTGGTTCTCTTGGAGTTGGATTCTTGTAAAAGCATTGAAGTTGGAGCTATAAGCTTGGGAGTTGCTGGAGTATCTTTGGTGGCATGGTCTTTTATGAAGCTCTTCTTATTTTGGAAAATTTTAGCTTCTTGATAAGCATATGATCATTGTAAAAGTATTGATGTATACTCTTTTATAAAGCTCTCATATTTGTATGCATTTGTATCATGTACAATAGAGTGTGGATGTAAATGTTGTGTTGTTCCTTCCTTTGTTAGTAGTTTGAACTTGTATTTTAATCATGTATTTGTAAGATAGGTCACATTGATCATTTTCCCTTACATATTGGGAAGAATCTTGTTAAAGACTTGTTTGAAACATATTGGTGACTTGTAAACTTGTCCCCTTTGTATGGGACAAACTTAAACTTTGAATCTTTTGTATTATGTAGTTTTGCATAATGAAAGTTTGAAAGGAACTTTTATATATATATATATATATATATATATATATATATATATATATATATATATATATATATATATAAAGAGTTAAAATAGGTAACAACGTTTTATTTTATGAGTTAAACATTTTTTTCATGTCAATGGTTATAAGAAATCCATTTAACCAATGCCGAGGTTCAGTTAAATGGCTATCACAAGTATAGATTTAAATAGCAAATATATATATATATATATATATATATAGGACTTAGGTATATAATAATCACATAATCATAGTTGGATACGATGGATTTTGTTTTTGTTGTTAAAACACAATTTTAAACATAAAAGAAACCCCTTGATACATTTATAAATAAAGGGTATAAACCCAAAAACCACTTTCCCCTTCTATCCTCATCACAAGAAACCGTTTACATAAACTCTGGTTTATTTAAACATGTCACACTTCTCTAATGACCGTGTATTTATATATATAGATATATTTCCGGTTCTTTGAAAACATAATCATCCCTAGGATGGGATTTATCTTTTCAAAAGAAAATAAAGTTAAATAAACCAAAAACACATATATAGTTTACCGCATCCGAACATTTCTCGACCAACGTCTTTGTGCATTTTGGCGCCCCCTATAAGATCTTCCACATAAAATATTTATGTAACTATGTCCAACCCTAACCTCTACCTTATCTTATTAGATCGTATGGCAGATCAAACAGTTTAGGGTTCATCGGAAATACACACAATTATTTTTGGGAGATCCACTTCCGATCTGAAAATTAAAAAAATAATAATACTAAATTTTTAGAGAAGCCTCACCTTAGTGCCTCAGCCATGGCCGCCCCTGCTCAAACCAAAAGAAAAATAAAATAAAATTAATAAATAAATCCTTGTAATTAGACTTCTCACGGATACCAAATTTGCACATATATCTGACCCAAAATTATACCCAAATTTTGGGTTTCATAATTAATACTTTACCCTAGAAAATCTGCGGGAAAATCATGTGCAGAGAGAAAAAAATAAACTAAGTGCATATTGTAGAAAAATCCTCCTCCTTTTATGGAAAACTACCTGCAAAATAGAGAAAAGAAAATATAGTTAAGAATGAATATAATCAAGACTCAAATGACAGCGAAGGAGGGATATTCATCATTCATTAAAAAACATTAGGGTTTCCTTGCTTTTTCTTAGAAATCAACGGCTGAGGAGTAAATAATCCTAGGGCCTAAATTTTACCCTAACTCTTTTCCCCTATGCTTAGATAATCGGTCCCATGGTTACATTCTCTTAAATTTAAATAAAGTTGTGTCATTAGAATAATATGTGGAGTTTTTTTTTTAAAGAAGGGTTTCTTTTAATGTAAGGTTGGAAAATTTAAAATATACACATATATATGATCCTTCTTTACAGGAATTAAGAGTTTCCTTTATTAATTCCTCTGTTTTAAAAAATAAAAGGAATTTTAGAACTTTATGAATTTTAGAACTTTATGAATTTTTAGACTTTTATGAAAGATAAAAGGAATAAAATTAAATTAAATAAAATATGTGGATAAGTATAGGTAAAAAGAGGATTTCTTCTTAAGGATAGCTGAAATCCTCTTTTTCTTTAAATATAGTTTTTTTTTAATAATTAATAAAGGCAAATATATATATATATATATATATATATATATATATATATATATATATATATATATATATATATATATTCTTATTTTGATATTGGGTTTCTATTAGAAAATTATGAATTTATATATATTTATATTTAATAATAATATTTAAATAATACCCTTTATCATATTTTGATGAAAAGGTAAGACCATGGTGGTCATACGCATACTTTTTACGCTTTATGGAAGTATGCAAATATCAGAGATAATACAAACAATATAATGGAAAACCTTAGGTTTGTACAAGTCTACCATCCATGAATTGGTCACCCTCAATAACGGAGTTCATAAACAACTTAAATAGTCATTATCACGTAATAATAATAAGGACAAGGTTCTAGTAACATTTTTGTTCTATTGGCATATCTTTAAGTACATTGATTAAGTAGTTTTGAATTTAGCCAAGTAATGTTTAAGTTTTATTTAGGCGTTAAAAAAATTGTAACTTTTTTCTCAAGTGTTTTGTTTGCGTTTTGCGTCGAAATATTGGGGCATTGCAATAGAAACTTGAAGTTATGTGGAAGGGATTAATGTCAGAATGCATGGTAAAAATGTCATGGAATCGTGAAAAGAACTTATTACGATACAAAGAATCTTTGATTAATGGAGAGAGGAGGGAATTAAATGGAAATACAGGAAAACAAAAACAAATGTCAAACACTATTGCAATTATTGCATTGATATCCAAAATGGTGGAGAGGAATTCTGATATATCCCCACACATGTCTCATTTAGTGGGACAAGATGGTACTAAAGTAACAATGAGATTGTTGCATGTATGTTATAGTTTTTCTTACATACTACAAAATTGTAACAAGGGCCTTTCACTATTGGGCCTTCCTTGAATGTCATAACCAAATCTCAAAGAAAATATGGCAAGAACATTTCTCCCATGTTTCAATCACCAAGAACAACTTCTTTGCCAAATGTGACGAGTGCATAAAGCTTAATAAAAATTTACAATGACCTCATGTTCAAGCTTAATAAAAATATATAACGACCTCATGTCCAAAAACACTAGAAAAAATAGATCAATGCCAAAAATGGCACAATGATTACATTCAAAGTTGTTGTGCAACTTACTATGCACATAGAGTGCAATCACAACAAAATCCTAATAGCTATTTGAGAATTGTGCATGAAAAAATGGAAAAGATGAAAACTACAATACCAAGGACGGGAAAAAAGTAAAATCAATAAGCAATGCTATTAATCTCCCCATCATTGTTGTCGCAAATCACCGGGTGAACATGACATTCAGTGTGATTGGGACACATGGGATCACCTCTCAAGCTATGGGACTTGGGCTCGAGGTGAACCTCCAGAGAAGGCCAACTTCCTCTTCCTAAACTAAGCACTACACTACTCCTAATGCAATAAAAATGGCTAACTAGACCTATGCTAACATTTCAAGGGATTAGGGAAAGAGATTTGCAAAGAAATAAAACCTATACTAGAAGTGGTGATGCACCAAGAAAGGGTGTTTCTAGACAAACTTATGGATTGCTGATGAAGAGAGATGATCATGAGAAATAATGACATGCATTACAAACCCACTTTACATACAGTACTTCACTCCTTGATAAGCACAATGACTTCTAAAACTTGTAAAGGAAACCCAGTTGCACAGTTCACCTACAAACATGAGAGAGGAAAATAGAAGCAACAAAATCATGAAAGGACATATAAATGATCACAAAACATAATTTCCATTACTTCAAGCACTTTCACAGTGCATCATTACATCAGGGAAAAGGCATAGGATGCCATTACAATTTGAGAAGAAAGGCTTGAGAGCCTACAAATTCACAACATTTCAGCTTGTGAAGAGAGGGGAAGATTGGAAAGTGTCTAACTCTTGGAATAAGCACCCCATTACATTTATAGAAAACTCGAGTGGTGAGAGAAAGAAGAAACCCTAGAATCTAGGCCAGAATGTAGGAAACAATTAATCATTGTTGTTGGCCATGTTTGCTCATTTATTGCACCTCCACCTTTCGAGGCACCACTCAAGGAACGAAGGAAACCTGAAAATTTGGAATGAAAAACCTATTAAAATTCATCTTCTCATGGCTCCATGGTGTAGCCCTCATTCTCCCGGTTCCATTGATTGTAATTTTGTGAAAAAAAGGCAACCGGGAGAAAGTTGTGGCTTCTTGAGAAAAAGTTGTTTTTAGGGAATCTGGGGCACTGTGCTTAACCAAATTGCTGAGAATGACTTCACAAATTTCAATTTGAATTTATCCCCATTTTTAAAAATATAATATTCTAATAATTTTAAAACATAAACCATTTTCTATATTGGTGGAGCCCCTGGTAAAAAATGCATTATGAGGTGTGTTATTATTCACTATTGAGGCTCATAGTGAATTCCTCGCATTTCTTGTCTACCACATACCACTTGCATTGAATGACCAAACCAACTTCTCCATGTGTCCTCATTGTCTCCTAGCTCGACCACCCACTGAGTGACTTCTGCATCGACCCCTCCACCATGCGGCTTACATTTAATCTGCCCAACCGTCGCATTATAAAAGATCCTTTCCACATTTTTGGCAAGCCACATCTTATTGACTCCATCAGGCTTCTTGCATTATTTCCGTGGTGTCCCCTTAATTATAGAAAGTTATTCATTTTCCATAAATTGCATTTGAAATGACCGCACCAAAATAGCTCGCTTCGGATCTTATTGCCACGTTCTCTCTTTTTATTCACGCAACCACTCATCAATGAAAGGTGAGTTCCACGTGTTTTACATTCCTTCGCATCTCACCCATCGCAATTACTTGCCACATCCAACATTGACGGGCTTACCATTGACTTGGTCTGACGAGTTGAAGTTGGCAACTTGCCACGTGGTAATGAAATCAAGACATGAAATTATGAACTCGAATTTTGAGTTTGGGATTTTGGAACTTCATCTCTAATTTTGCTAATTTATCCAAGGTGAATCCTGAAATGGCTATCTCCAAAAAAACCTCCAAAAGCTTCCCCGGTGCAAACCAAGCTTGGCTATCATCTTTCTTCGGCTTGTTGCAATATTTTCTCGAACCAAATCCTCCCGAGAAACTTCCAACTCTTCGTCAATCTTTGCATTTCCTCTAAGGTAGCTTTGGATTTCAATGTGAGATATAATCTTCTTGTGACCATGATTTTCCCGCAAGCCGAGCCCTAAATTTATTGCACTATCAAGATTTCCATTTACCCAAACACCTCTGAGACTCCTCCTATGCAATCGATTGATGAGCTACCCATCCCTTTCTTCCTATACGAGCTCCATCACTCACTTCATGCTATGAATTGTATTTACTCGGTATGACTTCGAATCCCATTCTCACAACAAGCTTTAAATGTTCCATACTTCTGAGTAGATCATGGGCTTAGCACTAGTATATTGTTACCTAACCGAATAACTCATATTCCCCATACTTCACCTAATCCAAGATACTCTTCACGATGAACCAAGCTCAAAATTCCACATTGACCCCAGGTAGCTCATACCGAGCTCATTGATGTAACTCGGCCTCTCTTAATCTATTCAGTGAGCCACCTAGGATTCGATTCACCACTCTCGAGGGACGACTCTAATGGTTCACATGATATAGCGAGAACACACTATAAATCTATTTGGGCGAGCTCCTTGGACACATTTCTTAACACCTCGGCATATGATTTGGACCCTCTCTTAACTTGTCTTGTTAAACTAAGCTCAATGGCTCCTTTGCACCCACTCGCGAGCTCTCATCCATGGTTTCTCCTCATTCTGTGCCACGGCTGAGTTGGCCTCAATGCACCCGAGTGCATTTCTTAAGTGAATGCCTCTCATAATCTTAAAACACCCTATGTTTTTGAGCAATACTAAGCTTAGCTCTTTGGGCCATTCATGATATTACACGAGCTCAATGAATGTCATTTTTAATTTGATGAATACCTCTACTATTCTAAACCACCGAGACTTGCTCATGACTCACCCCGCGCCAATGTTGGATTCCCCATGTTGAATTGGCTTCGATGTTAAGCAACTCAGTATTTGGTTCCATAGAAGTATGACGAAAGGCTTGACTTCGAAATCTAACATAGCTTGTGTCGATTCATCTATCTGCCTCATACAAGGCCCAAGAACAAGCATCCCCAAAATTATGAGTTGGAGTTAATCCCGAATCAACTCAACTCTACCTAGTTTTCTCTTGCATCACCTTTAACCTACTATGAGCATCTCGGTGTCGATATTTTCCTAAACCAACTCATCATCCAAATGATGAGCTACGCCTAGCCGAGCTCGGTTTTAATTCTTTCTGAGATCGATGCCCAACATCTAGCCTACCTTTGTCATCCTACACTCATTCTACAACGAGTTCCTCTCCTGTGTATCCCAAATCATCTTTCCCCAACCAAACTCCCTCATTGATTCCTCTCACTTGGCCATGCAATGTGAAACACTAGCTTACCATGCATGTTAATGCATTTATGATGTTGAGATGAGCTATTCCTATTAGAAATGGCCAACAACGTTGAGTCATCAACCTAGCTCACTTCCTTTCAACGCTTATGTGACTTCACTAGCTCATTTCGGGCCACTTCAAACACCCCGCACATTTTCCCAAACTTGACATGTCAAGTTCGAATCAAGTTCAGTATTCCCATGGCTATACGACCAATACAAGCCATTTGATTTATTTCTAAGCCACTCTATGGTAACTCGATCCGTGTTGAATATCACTTATGCAAGCATAAAATCCCAAATTTCCATTTTGAGTGCCCAACAACCTTTGAAACATCCCGGCGTCGATTAATACTAGCTCGAGATACTCTCATAGATGAGATCGTTACTCATGGCTCAATCTTTCATTGTAAACTTCTTACTCTCATATTACCTATTGAGAGGCTCACCGAGCTATATCTTCCCGCGTCATTATATCTTTCATGCCGAGCCAACTCAGATCATTACTCGATTTGGAATTGAGCTTAGACTTATAATTTGATCACAAGCATTCTACAATCACTCCTCATGAGCTATATCCACCACTCTATAGTTAAGCCAACTCAACTTGGCACTTGTCATGAGCCCTCCACCTGGATATCTTTGAGTGGACTCTTCAACCTAGCTTGATCCAAGTTTTTTCATTAAGAACATTTCTTTCCTTGTGCTTCGATATTGGACCTGGTCCCAACATGGAATTAACCTCTAAATGCACCCATCGAGCCAAGGCCGATCAGTCCAAGTGTCCTAAGTTGTGAATATCCTGTGACTTGGGAAATCTGGGTAAACTCGAAACATTTAAATCCCTAAATAGATATTCATCTAAATACCTTGCTCACTATGAAGACCTGATAATGACCTCCTTATGAGCTTGATGAATTCAATATTGATTATCATTTTGCAACCTTGCATAATGAGATGAGCTATTTCTTTGTTGTGTCGAGTGAAGCATCGAGTTATATCTCCTCCTAGCTCGATGGGATTTGACTTCATCATAACTGGTATAAATTACACAATGCCAAGCCACTCTGTGATGATGATCAACTAGCTCAAACGCCTTTAATTCATTTTGACACATTTTTAAAATTTGCAACAACCCTTCGAATCTTTTAAGGATTTGTCAAATTTAGGGCATTATGTAGATGGAGTAGAACCCTTGATAATCTTTACACACTAATTGTAACCATTTTGATTATATTGGGTAAATGTGGGCCCTACATAACCTAGTGTACAATCCCTAGGTAGGATCTAAGCTCCTCAAAATCCAGAAGATGAAAATGTCTTCTAAGAATTGTAAATTTCCCCGGAATGTTAAAATGATTTCTAAACACCAAAATTGTGCCTACCACCCAAAATTCTCCTATGAGAGTCTTTTCGATCCTAAGGTCCGATAGGCCCATGTTGTGTAATTTTTCCCCCAGGGGGTGAAAATTGGATAACAGTCACCTTGACTAATATGTTAACACATGGGCACAAAACGAGGGGTTTCAAACACTTTGGTATCCCTTTTGTTGAGAGGAGAAAAATTCACAATAACATCATTGGCACTATGTATCCGTAAGCTAGAAGAACCACTTACAGATCATTATGGTGAATTTTTATATAGTAGTGGGATGTCAAAACACCCATTACATGATGCAATGTTGCAAAATGAGACATATGAAAAGTGCAAGGAATACAAGCAGAAAAATAAGGGTGCTCATACTGTAAGAAGTTGTTCAAGTTCATTTAGAAAACAACCACCAACTCTCTACTTGTAACTAGATAATGCTGCAAGTGACGATAAAAATCACAATTTTTATTCATTTACATCCATGTTGATAGCTAAAAGGGTTTTCAACACAGTTTATGTGAGTTTCCTTCTAGTGGCTCATGCACATGAAGGCATAAATGGGACATTTGACCGATTATCAACAACATTGTGAAAATTGGATACATTCTCTTTACCAAAAATAATGGACACTTACAGAACATGCCAAGAGGATTCCAACACATTCACTCCATACCTTATCAAGGAAGTCTATGAATTTAAGGCCTTTTTGGAACCACACTTGCTATATGGTAACCACAAGATCATGGGTATCAAAGAAACCAAATATGTTTAAATTCTATGTCAAAGATAACAAGCCTGTCATGGAGTTCAAAGCATCAATCTTGGAGTCCATTTGGTCACACTCAATTGAGATCTAGAAAATAGTGGATGGGAAACCTTTCTTGCCTAAAGGGGATCCTCCATTAGCACCCTTCAAAGAACCCAAAGAGATGGCATACATGTAGAGAGGAATTCAGGCATACATCACACATTGGGAAAAGAGTTCAACAGATGGTGGAGAAGCATACTATGTTCCAAATATTGCATATTGGAAAAATTTTCTATGTGCCCTAGAGAATCCCTTTGTCAATTGTAACATGATGAGAAGAGATTGTTTTTGGCCAAAAACAATTCAGGATAGCACAATGTATGATCAGATAGTGGGTGCACCACGTCTTGACATGGATAGATACTATTGTCAAAATGTCCTTTCAAATAAGGATATATATGTTGGACCTATTTTTGATAGACCTCAAGAGGAATTCAACCTAGTAGTGGATGTGAATGTTGGATGAGATGATACTAGTAAGACCGGCTGATGATAATGTACCTATATGGATGGGCAAGGTAGAACTAAAACTAATACAAGATGTTCACAAAAACACTCAAAAGATAAGGGTACACTGGTGGGAACCCATAGGAAAAGGAAATACAGAAAAATAAAGGTATGAGGAATGCTTGTTGAAAAATAAATGGTGGTGAAAATCAAGGGACACATCAGATATTGATATAGATAGTGTCATCTAGGCATGGAGTCCAAGCAATACATGGAAAGGAGTTCAAATTAAAATACCAAATCGGGGTCATGAAGCTATCTAGCAATACCTTGCAAAAATTCAAGAACAATAATTAATACCCTTGTGAGGGATCAATGCTTATGTAATTTTCTCGAAGGATTGATTGCCTATGGAAATACATTTTCAAATCCATTTCCTCAAAACAACTTGTTTAATGTAATTCTTAACTCTTTGTTGTTCTTTATGATTTACAGAATGGAAAAGCATAAAAGTAGTTGACTTTATCACACACAACTTGCATATTTACAATATCATGGTCTTTTTTATATAGATTTATATAAAAATTATATCAATATATAATATACATAAAATATTAAATAAATATAAATTTGAAGTATTTCAATAACTATTGTTTTGTACTTTTTAAAGGGCAATATTGTAAAATTACCGTCATCTAAAAATTGCTTGACAGGTATAAAAGGCCATCAAATTTAACCCCTGGGCTGATGTAACTTTGTGGTGCCTAGGCTTATGTAACTTAGCGGCTGCTAGTTTTATGTAGCTTAGTAGTTGGTGGGCTTATGAAACTTGCTACCGGTAGGCTGGTGTAACTTTCCAGCCACTAGGATTATTTCACCTAGATGAATCTACTCTTGTGTAAATTAGTGGCCACTAGGCTTATGTAAGTTAACAACCTATACTTAATCTAAGTTAACAATTTATATGCTTACGTAACATAATGGCTACTAGGCTTATCATGGTATTATGTAACTTAGTGGCTGCAAGGTAGATGTAACTTTGACCCCGCTAGGCTGATTTCACCTAGCATGCACTTTCATCATGTAAGTTAGCAACCATGAGGATTCTCGTAAGTTTTATCCAAAAATATCCTAGTTATTTAGACAACTTACATATATATTGTGTCTCATAGATTTGCATTACAAGTGGCACGCATCTCACAAGTATCCTTAGCACATTCACTTGGTCATTGTTTCCTCATGTGCCCTTGCACACTTCCCCTTCTCCCTTACTATTTTCCTTTTCCTATTTGTTCTACTTTTTCCTTGTGCACATCTTCTACGCATTCACCTTCCTCCTAGCATTTACTTCATTCTACGCATGTGCCTTGCACTTGCTTTAATTATCTAAGTCTCTAGCCCTCTCGTGCACCCCATACATTACCTTGTAATAGTTACACCTTGACCATATGTTCTCCGCTCATCAGTTTACCTCATTTCCTCTACGCGTGTTGTGCACGCCTTCCTTCTACCTTCTTCCCGCTCCTCATTCTTCTACGCGCATATCTTTGCGCCTCCTTTGCACCATTCCGATCCATGTCATTCTCTAACATGCTTGAGTGTGCCACATGCAAATAGTCCAAGCACATAAATCGGGACCGAATCCTTGCAAAAATCAATGAGTGACACATGATAGAAATGACAAGAACATTTTCACAAAGCTTGGTTGTCCTTTCATACAATCTACACATGCCACGTGTCTTGCATGCGCAGAAGACTCTAAAAACTTCTGACAGCCATATATTTTTCTATAGAGCTTTGATCACCACTCACATAGTCTTAACCGACAAATGCTTTGACATAGGCTAGAGTGTTAGACATTCAAATTCAAATTCCTTATAGATATGGTAGGTGAGAAATAGGAAAACATCATTCTAGGCATTAATGGGTAGATCTGATTTCTCTAACCACCTGATTTGATCTGATCCGCCCTCTTCCCTTCTCTAACACACCAAAAAGACTTGCAGAAGCACATTTTACTGATTTTCAAGAATATTTGCAAGAATTGAATGCTTCTTGTTGGTGGTTGTGTTTCAAATTTAGGTTTTCCCTCCTTCTCTTCTTGTTTCATGGATTCATCTATAAATGTAAGAGATGGGCTCATTTTTTATGTTGGACATTTTGGATCCTTACACATTTTGCTAAGGATTTCATATTTTATGTATTCTAAGTTCATGAGACCTCTAGATCTGGCTCATACATGTGGATATCAGCCTCTTTCACCATTGTAACAGATCTGTGCATTTCTGGAAGTAATGGAAGCATTGTTTTGTGACTATTCTCCATCTTAATGTGTTTTCATTCCTTCTTCTTTCCTTTCTTTTACATTATGTGCTTGTTGTGTCATCCTACATCCCTTGTAGTCCCCTTTCTAGTTGTGCTCCATAAAACCGATCTGGTAAATACGTTTTAGTTGTGCTACACCCGCATAGACTTCTTTCACTATTTTCCTTCATTTTTTCTCATAACATATTTTGTTCATCCCTTTTTTTGGTGTTATCACCTTTTAGTATTTTCCTTTCATGTTATCCTTTTATCCCTAGTCCCTTAACATTATTATCCTATTTTTACCTTTTAACACTATGAGTAGTAGTAAAGTAGCACTAGAAATAAATAGAGGAACCAACATTCTCCGTAGATCTATCTTAAGCATGCAAGGTCCCAAAAATTGGAGACAGTTACATTGTTATCTCAAACGACTCGATCCTTCCAAATCTAAGATGCATGTGCAAGTTTGATGATCAATAGTTTTTGGCATTCGGTGGGACGATACGGTGAAATCTTAATTTTCATATTGATAAGTTCTCGTGTGTGAACTTAGTATTTCCAGCATTTCAAATTTTATTTCAACACATCTAGCGACTCCCAACATTTCTAGAGCTCCTATTTTTCAATCTTGAGTTCCTTTTATGAGAAGAGTGCATACTAGACAGAGTGTTGTAGCTAAAGGATCCTTTGAATACCTACAACTTTCCCGAGAAATAAACACGGTAGATTTACCATGAGTGTATCCCCATCTCGAGCATGTCACACACACTCTACTCCTCCTAAAAATAGACAAGCATGCCTTGCCATGGCATTTCACCCTCCTCATCCTCTTAGGAACTTCACAAACTTCACGGGTGGATGCCCGCTCAATCTCAATGCTCAACATGATATGTCAGTGGTAGCACTCTAAAGTATTCCATAATTCACAAGAGAAAATCAAGTCACCCCTGTTGAACACATTCAAGATGTGGCCAATGTATGCTCTGTCTATCCGGTTACACATGATGATGTCACCGCACAAAGTTAATCGTAACTATTAGCCTTCTCTTTTCGAATCGATTGGTAGGATTGAAAATAGTTTTCAAAGTGTCACTAAGCCTTTGAGAAGTTACTTTGTATGCACTGTACTATCTTATTCCCATATTTTTGTTCTAGTCTACTGGTTTATAGCTGATAATTCAGCTTCTTCTTGTAGAAATTTAATGATATGTTAATCATTGTCAAACACCGCCAAAGCATGTATTATTATCTAAAGATGATGGCCTCACAACCACATGAATATGTGGTTGTTCTCTATCCCTCTTGATGTTGTCAACCACATCAAACATTTCTCCAACTACTGTAAGTCTATCAGCAACTTCATTCTCCTTCCTGAGTATGGACACAATACTAAAGGCCTTGAAATCCTCCATGAGATCACATACCCTACTCTTGTAGTTCTTGAGAAAGGTGTCATTTTGATAGCATTTAGTCCTCTGAATTTATTGGCAACCAGCTCACTATCACCAAATGCTTGCAAGTTCTTGATTCCCAGCTTCCTTTCCCAATGAAGACCTTGGACTAAAGCCTCATATTCAGTAGTGTTATTTGAGTAAGAAAACTAGAATCTGAAGGCTGAATAATATCTCATACCTCTGGGGGACACAATCATGGCAACTCCTCCAACTCCTTATCTACTCCTTGAACCATCAAAGAACAATTGCCATACCTCATTGTCTTCCTTGTATTCTTACTTGATTAGGTCAGGAAGAGGTTGGTTCTCTTCATGTAGGTAGTAAACACCTAGCTTAGATTCTTCCATTTCCCTATAGGGGTCAAAAGCATGAATTTTATTGGCCCAATCGAGATTCATGTCTGGGATACATACCACCTTGGTATTTTCTTTAGAGGTGTTTAGGAGGTACTCTTGATTGAAAGCTAAGCAATTGGCATTGATTGGGCTAGGAACATAGGATTCAATATGATAATAAGAAAAAGGTTCCGATTTGATTGTGGCCTTCACTCCATACCTCATCCTAAAGAGCATATGTGACCAATCAGCAAACATGTAGCCTCTAATTTTGGCAGTGAAGTCTTTGGACAGACACAAAGCAAAATGTGGTGGCAGTCTATGATTGACACATTTTGAAAAGCAATCACATTAGGGCAAGCATGTAGAGTGAGACTCGGATCCTTGATAATTCCCACAAGTGGTTCGCTGTCCCATCTAATTGGACTACTTGTTTCACCTAATTCTTAGATGTTTCTTTGAAATATTCATGAAATAGATAGGGTAATGGGCATAAGAGGAATACCTATTGGAATTATGGTTATTGGGTTGTTGCGCGCATATGACTTTAGAATCCACAACCGATAGTGAGAGCTTACTTTTTGATGGGAGGAACTACCGTAATGGAAAGTAGTACCACCAAATAAAATTTAAACAATATGTGCAAAGTGAACTACCTAGCGTTTGCTAGATCCGGGAAGTGTGCTACTTCTGAAACGCATTTGTCAATCCTTTGTTTAAAACAATTTAATGCTAGTAATGAAGTAAATCCTATTGTAATTGAAATGATTTAGGTATCTCATTAAAAACACAATAAGAAAGATCTAATCTAACAGGCTAGGTTAAAATAAGATCCAAAGGTCAAATAACTAGTTCTAGGTCTCTGCAGGTTTGACAGAGGTCTCAGGCAGATCACAGATGAATAAAGGTAATGTGGGAATAGGTGGATAGGTCACTATTCTGGACTCTATTGGTAAATACAGATACCGATGCCGGTTTGGGAGAACCGATGTTGGTTACTGTGGAAAAATGAGAATGCCACAGAATGAGCTTTGGGTCTCCCTTGTGATTGCACAAAGGACTTGGTTGGTCAGAACAAGGTATTAGGCTATTTGAATGGGGTTTGGCGAGTTTTAATGGGTATGTGGAGGGGTGAGTATTAAAGGAGGTCAATGGGTGGCTAAAAGAACAAAGGATGACAATACAATGATGAAATGAATGAACTAGAGGAGTAAACTATTCTACTTACTTGAAATCTGGTTCTGGGTGCTTGTGAGTGATGGATGAAGGTCGTTGGTAAGAGGTTGAATGTTGTTGAGGATCACCAAATGTTGGAAATCTCTGCATGGGCTGCATGTGCATTCCCTTTTGCTTGGTTGGATCAAATCTGTGCTAGGGTGAGTGTTGGATGATTGTTGGATGCCTGTGTAAGAGAAAATGCTTGATCTCCTTCCTTGCATGCGTGTTCTCACGGAAAATTTCTCTAAAAAGATGTGTTATCTCTCAGGAAAATTCCCAATGTTTTCCAACCTTGAAAATAAGGTTTTTTTGGGGATTAAAAGGTGACCAATGGTGGTTCGCTTAACCGGTGATGGTTAGGGGTAACGGCAACGGTCAAGGTGGGATTTCCTAGGTTTACTAAACTAGGTAGATCCCCTTGATTTTCTGGGATCTCGTGTCGTTCACCCACGGATCAGACTAGAAGCTTCTTGTCAACATGCGGGAATGTGGTTAGAGGGAATGTAGGCATTGATTTTTAGGGTTTGGGTAAGTCTTAGTTAGTTATGACAACTTACTAAGAATAGGTCTTAGGGTGAGTTGGCTTGGTGAGGTGTCTAGGTGAGGTGTAAGTGTGGGCATTATTTAAATTAGGAGATTTAAATAATAATTATTTTAAGGCTAACGAATTAATTTAATTATATTAATTAAATTAATATTAGTGGGGTGAAGGGGGCCATGGCTAGGTGAATGTGATGAAGGTATTTATTTGTCGAGGGACCAAAGGGAGTGTGACCTAATTTTAGTGTCTACATTTTACCCCTTTTTGTTGCATAGCTTGTATTGGTAAGCGACGCTAACAAAAATAAGATGTGGGTGCCCCATGTGTGGGTGAAGGTGATCCCCCTCAAACTAGGAACTGACGAGGTAGAAGGCATAATCGGTGAGTGGTTTGATAAAAGGTAAATATGAGAAAGGGAAAAGGTGGGGAGCGGGTGGAAAAAGGAAAATTTCAACTCGGGTAATCTAGGTAATGGGTTAGGGTCAAAGGTAGGAACAGTCAAATGCATGCACACGTATAAACTACAGCATGTTACCGTGTTGAAGAGCAGGAAAACTCTACATTGTCTAAGGTTGAGAGGTGCATCCAAACAAGGTCGAAGTGATTCCGGTATCCAAGGTATAGGATATGGTCATGAAGCACAATGTAGGTGAGGTGCAGGAACGTTTAGGTATGTTGGTACACCCAAGGTAGGGTCAAGATAAACGGTCACAACAAGAGACAAGGTAAGGTCATTAGGTCAATCAACACAGGTAACAGTGTCGCAAGGTATAGCGAACACATGGGGTCAAAGGTCACTAGCGATGGTCCAGGGCCAAAAATCTAGGTCACAACATAGGTAAGGCCGAGGGAGGGGTAAAATAAGGAGTCCCCAAAGGAGGAAAAAGGGAGGTAGTAAATGAGGAGGTCAGGAAGGTGAGGTAAATGGGTTGGGTAAAGGTGAGGTGGGGTAAATGATCAGGGTAAAGGGTAGGTGTGGAAAAAAAAGGAGGGATAGGCGGGGTAATAGGGTAAAATGTTGGGTTTGTGCAAGAGAGGGTGACCGATGCCGGTCAAGGGTAACCGATGTCGGTATAGGGAAACCGACCACGGTAAGGTAGGGCATGCGACCGATGCCGGTGAAGGTGAACCAACATCGGTTAGGTCAGGTTTGTTATAAAAATAAAAAAATTATGTTTTTTGTTATTCATTTGTCATTTAGCAAATTGAGAAAATGACAAAAGAGAGAGAAAAGAGGGAAAAGTGTCTGGATAGAATGGAGCATTGAGTTGGTGGTGTGAACGGTGGGTGATTGGTTGGTGAGAGGTGGGTCCACAAGATCGGTGCATGTGATTTGATTGGTTGGAGACATGGGTGGAGATTTAGTGATTACGGATGTCGGAGAGGGATCGGGCGGGCCACCTGCGGTGCGGTGGCGGACATACCACCGAGGCGATGACAACACGATCGAGTCAAAGTTGGTTTAGGCATGGATCGAGTAAGGTTGGTGGTCTAGGCATGGTTGTGTTAGGTAATAGGCATGGATTGAGTCAGGTTGGTTTAGGCATGGTTGTGTTTAAAGTAGTTAAAGTTGTGATTCATTATTTTGTGTAATGAATGATAAAATGTTTCATGTGTGAGATGTGTTATAATATACACATGATGATGGTAGAGAAATGGTAGTCGTAATAAATGTATGTTGTGTTGATGATAAAAATGTGTTGCAACTTGTTGTTTGTGCGGTTTAATTTCCAATTTTGTGATATAAAAAGGAAACTACGTAGGGGAAAAATGTGATTTTAGGAAGATGAAAAGATGGATTGGTTAGGGTAGAGAGTGGGTGAGCTAACCTCCAAGGGCCCCATGCCCTCGGAGTGTTTCCTAGATAGTCCCGACAAAAAGGGACCTCAAGCCAATGTAGTTCTCCCATAAGCTAGGGAAGAATATGAGGGGGTATGAAAATGAGTTGGTAGGTTTTAGGCATGTTGTGGGTTTAGGTCTGTTAGGTGTGTGTGGGTTATAGGCAAATTGGTATAGGTGATGTTGATTGTGGAAAAAGAAGAAGATTACCCCAAAGGTAAGTGTCAAGGACCAAAGCCTGTATAAGGTAATCAAAACGTAATTAACGCCATTTAAAAGATAAGAGGAGGCAATAAAGCCACCTGATTGGTTAGGATCATACCAAGTAGATCATACCTTGGAGGAGGTGATGAACATAAGACCCTAAAGACATTGCATGATTGATTGTTCTAAGGTGAAAAGTAGTCACATGATCACCAAATATCTTGGTTTCCAAGAGGTCCCTTGAGGTGGTAGGAAAGGGGAGTGGGAATGGTGAGAAAAGTGAAAGGTGGTTAAATTTTATATGATATGTGGTAGCATGCTCTTTGGGAAAGAGATCTCGAGGTCACAATGGGCAAGTCCATGATGAAAAGTCTTTTGTTTTTACTTGTATTTGAGATAGACTGATCAATGCGGGAAGTCTATATGGGATGAGGAATTGAACTCCTTTAGGTTTTCATGAAGTTGATCGATGTGGGAAGCTTCCATTTTTCTCTTTTTTATTTTTATTTATTTAGCTTTACATAGCTGTCCTTCGAGGGAGCAGTCTATTTATAGTAGTGATTGTTGAGAGGAAGATGTCCTTTTGAGGGAGTCATCTTTTTGTGAGAAGTTTGACTCAAGGAGTTGGGTCCCATGTGAGGGCTTTGAAGTCATGGACAAGACCAAGGTGAAGAATAGGACTCTTGTTCAAAAAGGAGGGTGAAACGACCATGAGATCTCATCTAAAGGTGGAAAAAAGTATCCATGAGAATCATGCTATGTGTAGTGCCATGGTACACATATTCAAGAGAAGATGACAAGTGATGGGTACTCACATGATTCTTGTTTAATCATTGGTGAGGATGTAGGAAGTGGGTAGTGCTCAAGGGACAAGCATGGAAAGAGGAAAAAGGTGAGGTAGGACTATAGGTCAATAGTAGAACGGTCGAAGATGCAAGGCATTAAGGGGCTCAGGTTCGGGTTTACCATCAAGTGAAGATAAACGATAAGCACCTGATCCATAAGTATGAGTCACGATGTATGGTCCAAGCCAATTAGAAGCAAATTTACCCGTTTACTTTTTTTTGCTTTAGTTACGTGTTGATTTTCTTTCAGGACAAGGTCACCAACTTGGAAGGTTCATTCATGGACACGTTTTTCATAGGCACGTTTGATACATTTTTGGTAAACTTGAAGGTGATCAAGAGCGTTAAGACAACATTCATCTAATAACTCAAGCTGTGTTAAATGGTCTTGACAAAAGTCATCATCATTAAGCATGTCATGGAGAGAAATGTGGAGTGAGGGAATCTAGACTTTGAGAGGTAGAACAACCTCAGTACCGTAGACCAGAGAAAATGGTGTGGTGGCAGTGGAAGTGCGAATACTAGTGCAGTATGCCCATAGGGAAAAAGGAATGTGCGTATGCCAATCCTTCCCAGTATCATTAACCACTTTTATGAGAATTTTGTTTAAGGTTTTGATAGTGGATTTGGCTTGGCCATATATTTGTGGGTAATAAGGTGAGGAGAAAGCTAGCTGAATGCCGAAGGTGTCGCAAAGTTTTCGCAATGTTTTGTTTTTTAATTATTTTCCATTGTCAGTGATGAGGAACACCAAAGTGAAAAATGATGTGATGATTGATGAACTCACATATTTTCTTGGCTTTCATGGAGATGAGTGGTATGGCCTCCACCCATTTTGTGTAGTATTCGGTAGCGGTGATGATCCATTGATGTCGTTGGGAAGAATGGGGGTTAATCTCTCCGATAAGATCTAAACCCCATTGAGAGAAGGGCCAAAGGTCACGGGTGACCTGTAAGGCATGACTGGGTGTATGATGAAGGTTGGCGTGTTGTTGGCATTTTATACAACGTTTGATGTAGTTACAATAATCAAGGTTAAGGGTCGGCCAGTAATAGCCTAGGCGAAGGATACACTTAGCAACAACAAGGCCACTGAAGTGACCTCCACATATGCCATCATGAACTTCCTTAATGGTATAAGGAATTTCAAAACTCGTGAGGCATCGTAAGTGAATACAATCAAACCCGTGCTTATAGAGTAGGCCTCCTGTGATGACATAACAAGAGACATTTTTAAGGAAGGCATGTTGTCATTACTGGGTGAGATCGGGGGTGAAATTGAGAGAGAGATAATCGGAGTATTGTTTATACCACAGTCGCTCGGGTCGGGGTAGCGGTTCTAATAGAGTAAACATTGTTAGGTAAGTAAGAGGGTGATTGAGTCATTGTACTCGACAAGATTTTAGAATCGACAGTGAAGCGGGTATTTGAGAAGCCAAGCAAGCCATGGTGTCTATAAATTTGTTTGTTAAACGAGGGACAAATTGCAGGTGTAAGCAATCAAAGGTGGTCAAAAGTATGTCTACATGATGTTTATACTTTTGAAGTATCTCGTTACGACATTGGTATATACCATTGACTTGGTTTACGACCATTTGAGAATCACCAAAGATGTTGATTGATTTGACATATAGGGCATATGTGGCTTGGAGACCTAATACGAGTGCCGTCAGTATTCGGTGATATTGTTTGTGCATTCAAAATCGAGTTTGAAAGACAAAGGCATGGGATCACCATCAAGTGGAATGAGGATAGTGCGAGCCCCACCCCCATGCTGACACTTGGAACCATCGAAGAAGAGTGTCATTTGGTAAGGGGGTTCGTCCAGGGAAAGGGTAGCAATTGACTCATCTGGAAAATCAAAATTAGAGGGTTGATCCCTAGAAATAGGTGCATCAGCCAATTTTTCAATGATAGCTTGGCCCTTGATGTACTTTTGATGAATGAATTCGAGGTCAAGGTCAGCTAAAAGCATAAGCCAACATGCGACACGCTGATTTTGGTAAGGTTTTGCATACATGAAGTGTAAGGGGTCGGTGTTGGTCACAACATAGGTTTTGTGGTTAAGTAGGTAATGTCAGAGTTTGGTGGTAACAAAAACTAAGGCTAAGCAAAGTTTTTCGAGATGGGTGTATCAGGTTTTGTAATCTAAACGAGTACGACTTATGTAATAAACCACCTGTAGGATCCGGGTGATGAAGAAGGTAGAAAGAGACAAAAGCGGAAGCAATATCAGAGTCCGTTCTTGGCTGACGTGCTCAAAAGTGAAAAGAATCACCAAGAATGGTTTCAATTGCCTCTACCTCCTCCTACGTGGAATATTTGAAAATAATAGAGAGGTGATGGTGATCAATGGAAGAGGAGTCTATCAATTCTCTGAATTGGCCTCAAAGGGTGATGAAGGGAAAACCAATGAAAGACATGGAGTCCAAAAGCGCCAAGCCAAGGGAAGGAACCAGACAAAAGATGAAGAAGAAGAGAACACAAACAACATTTATAGAAATCCATCTACATGTTTAATGGGGAGAACATCCTTGGAAAGGAATGTTGAAAGCCCGATCCAGACAGAAATGACGCTGAAGACAGAAGCAGCGTGTGAAAAGTCACCTACAAAAGAGGCAAGAAGATCCACTGCCGAAAAAAGGGGGAAGAAAGCTCCCACACTTAGAAGGAACACTGCACAACATCAAGGACGAGCTGGCCCGATCATGGGAAATAAGGTTCAACAGCCCAGTCCAATCTTGAGCTGTACCGGAAGTGATGATGGCGGTAGGGTGATCGATGGCGAAATTTGCAAGGAAGTCTGCCGCATGATTAGTTTCTCGAAAGTTATGGGAAATATTCCAAATTCTGATTTTATCAAGCCAAAAGAGAATTTGAGGGATATAAATGTTGATTTTCCATGAAGGGGATGAGCCTCTAGAAACTGCACATATGATAATTTGGGAGTCCCCTTCGATGGTTAAATGAGGACAACCTAACTGGGCAGCCATCTTGACTCCTTCCAAGAGTGCTTGGGCTTCGGTGGAATTGCATGAACCATCTTTGAGAGGGAAGGAGCCAGCTCTAATAAGATTACCATGATCATCCCTGAGAATACAACCTGCACCAGATTTACCTAGATTACCTCTGGAGGCACCATCAAAATTAAGTTTCCAAGAGCCCTGTGGAGGGGGACGCCACCTAGCCCTTTTCCTTCAAATTGATTTTTCAACTTGAGAAAGTCCTTTTTTAACAATTGAGCCTGGTCTGGGAAGTTTAATGAGTGGCCAAGAATGCATAATAAAGAAATCTCTAGATGAGAAGGTTGAGTGGGATATGCAATTAGCACTTACTCTCTCAGAAATGGCCACTTCCAACTTGTTGAGAAAGGTGGGTAGCTCAACCGATTGTTCCTTGAAAAGATGAAGATTGCATTCCCACCATATGTGCCAGAGAAGGAAATAGGGGCAATGCACCATATAGAGCTGAGGGTGCTTTTGGAATTGAAGGATGGCCAGGAGAGAAGTGTCGCTCCAATGTTATTACAGGGAGCCCAGGCTAGATTTAATTTGTTTAGAAGCCAATCCCAGCAGCAAGATGCAAATGGGAAAAATAAAAAAAGGTGATCCAGATCTTCCTCCACGGCACCACACAACAAACACATGGAGGGACCAGCATAACCCCAAGATCTCTACCTAACTTGGGTAAGAACCTTATTTTTCAAAACCAACCAGCTGAAAAAAGCAACCTTAGGAGAGATACTGGGATGCCAAAGCAGCCATAGGAACAAGGAAGCCCTTGGCCAGAACGAGAGATGAGAGTATTATAACCTGCTTTCACAGAGTAAGAGCCCGAAGCATCCCCAAGCCAAATCAAATAGTCATCTTTATTGAGAAAGTGCACATTTCTGTCTTGAATGGCATCCTTGAGGAGGATGGACTCCTGTGCATTAGCCCCGATAGTGGAGATATCTTTCCAAAGCCAAGACGGTGAGCCATCAAGATTCTGACAACCATAATCAGAAACCAAAGATCCCCAGGACAACTTGGCCATATTCATGACTCCATTAAGAGCAGTCGAGAGATTGAGAGGGGGGGAGCCATTCCAACTTTCATCCCAAAATGTGGCGAGTTGTCCGTTGTTGATGTTCCATGAGACCGACTCTGCAATCAGGGATTTGGACTTACAAAAGAAGTTCCAAATGTGTGATCCTTTAGGGAGCTCTGAGCTGGATAACAATAACTCAGGTGACGCCCGCCGAGATACTTATGTGAAAGAACTTGGAAGGCCTGCCTTTTGACGTTGGAAATGAAATTCCAAACAAGCTTTGCACCGAGGGTAGAGTTCTGGAGAGCAAGGTCTAGAATACCCATGCCTCCTAGGCGTTTAGGAAGTTTGACCAAATCCCAATTAGCTAGGTGAAATTTGTGCTCTTCATTGTTACCTTGCCATAAGAAGGTTCTCACCATCTTTTCAATTTTGAGCAGAACAGATTTGGGGATTTGTAGGATAGATAACATATAGATAGGAATGGCAAGGAGTACAAAATTAATTAAAAGGGCCCGACCTGCCAGGGAAAGCCATTTGCCTTTCCAAGAGAGAAGTCTGGAAGAGATGGAGTTTAAGAGCCCGTTCCAAAGATGTGCTCTGCCATTGCCATGAAAAAGTGGAATACCAGATATTTGTGCAGGAGAACTCCCACTGAAAAGCTGAGAATTGCTTTGATCCTACATTGTAATCTAGGGGCAACATTAAAGAAGAAAATGATTGATTTATGAAAGTTTATAACCTGTCCTGTGGCAGAAGAATAAGAATCAAGAATAGAAGAAAGCCGCTTAGCTTCAGGATAGATCCTTGACCAAAAAGAAAGGTATCATCCACGAATTGTTGATGTGAAAGGGCTGGAAGGTTGGAAGTGATGAGAATACCTTTGAGGGAACCATCCAGAATGGCAGATTTGATGCTACGACTAAGAGCCTCGGCGACCAAAATGAAAAGAAAAGAGGAGAGTGGATCACCTTGTCTTAATCCCCTACTACTTTGGAAGAAGCCTTCTACGATCCATTAACCGAAGAGAAACGAGGAGTGGCAATGCAACTAAAGATCCAATTATAGAAATGCCTACTAAAGCCCATGGCTTGAAGAGATTTGATGAGGAACCTCCAATTGACATGATCGTAGGCTTTGCTAAAATCTAGTTTCAACATCATGCCAACCAGGAGGAGGCATGAAGAGTGTGAATCAATTCATGAGAGATGATGATCCCATCGGTAATTGACCTACCGGGGATGAAGCCACTTTGTTCTTGAGTAACCAATTTTGACAAAAGTGGACTCAATCGATTTGCAATAGCTTTGGAGATGATTTTGTATGTCGTGTTGCAAAGGGAAATAGGTCTAAAATCATCCATTGACTTGGCAAGAGATTTTTTAGGAAACATGCAAATGAGAGTATGATTGAGAGCACCTAAAATCTTGCCCATTTTCCGTGACTCCTCGACTACATTCCAAACAGAGTTCCCAATGACATCCCAAAATTCTGGAAGAATGAGGTGGGGAAACCATCAGGACCGGGTGCTTTATCTCTCTTCATAGAAAAACAATTTTTCAAACCTCTTCCTTGGAGAAAGGGGAGAGAAGCAAGTCGTTATCAGCAGCAGTGACCGAAGAAGGAATCTAGGTGAAGAAGGAAGACGTGCACCAAGGGGGTTTTTGATTCACCATTCAAGAGCTTATTGAAATAGGACACTACTTCGGTTTTGATCTGAGATTGAGTGGATGTGATAGATAAATCATCTAGCTGGAGGGATGAAATGTAGTTAAAATTTCTTTTGGCTTTGACAGAAGTAAAGAAGAACTTAGTATTTTTGTCACCATTAGTCAGCCATACTTCCCTGGATTTTTGACACTAGTAAGTTTCCTCTTTTAGAAGAAGATCACCCAATTCCTTAAGAAGAGATTTTTCTTTGAAGAAATCCCTGAAGCATCCCTTGAGAGAGAATAGAATCGTTCAAAATACGGAGCTCCTTCTCAACTCTCAGTTTTTCCTGAAAAATATTTTTAAAGCTCAAAAAATTCTAGCTTTGAAGCTTGTCTTTCAGCAAGGATAACTTTTTGGAGAGTTGGAACATCCATGTCCCATTAACTGTGAAGGAATCCCACCAGAGATTGATCAGAGGCTTAAGTGATGGATCCTGTAACCACATATTTTTGAATCAAGGGCGAAAGCGTCGGGGGTAGGTCAAAAGTCATATTAAGAGAGATTGGGAAGTGATCGAAGCCTAAGAGTGGAAGAACAGAGCATTTAAGAAGGAAATTATTCTACAACCAAAATTCTAAAACAAGGAATCTATTGAGACGCATTGCCAAGGAACTGAACCCAGGCCTCCTGTTATTCCACGTGAACCAGCCCTTTCTAGGTTCCACATCAACCAAATGAGAAGAAGAAACAAAATAAGTAAATTCCACTTGTGAACGTGGCTACCATTGAATACCTCCGCGCTTATCACAATCAGAAAGAGTAGCACTGAAATCACCAGCAACGACAATCTTGGAGTTGATAGCCGAATCAAGGATCAAATGAAGTTTAGACCAAAGATCTCTTTTTCTGATCAGATTAGAGGGACCATATACATTGCATAAGAAAAAGGACTCATTAGAATGTTTAATAGAAACTTTGCACCAAATGAAGTTTGAGTTGACGAGAATAGGCTCAAGAGCGTAGCAACTAGATTTCCAAATAATTCCAAGACGCCCTAGGCACCATAAGAATCAGAGAAGCAACCTTCCCATCCTTTCCATCTTTGAAATCAACCATTTTTGCAACCATCCTCTGACATCTTAGTTTCCTATAGAAGGAAAATATCAACCGCAACTTCTGAAACATAGCATCTTAACATACACTATTTGTTAGGGGCATTGAGGCCCCTAACATTCCAGAAAAGAGGATCATTTGATCTTCAGAGAGGACTCACCTCTCCTACTTGTTGAGGGAAAGAAGGAACGAAGTTGAAGTTGCTTCCCAGCGGCAACCTCATTTTGGGAGATTTTACTCTTATTAGGGCGACCCAGAATACTTTTCGGACCAAGATCCATGTTAAGAAGGGGAGGCGTTGGGAGAATCAGACAAAGCTGCAAATTACCAAATGAATGAACCTCGTGGTCAACCTCCTGTGAACCAATGGAGTCACCATCATTAGACTGGAGTAGTTCGTCCTTTTCATTAACCCATTTTTCCAAAGAGGTAGCGTTCCCTCCCATGCCAAGGAGATACCATCATGAAAAAGGGACAAAATCCTAGTAGAGTCCTTAACCACTGCAGCTGTTTCTTTTACCAAAGAGATGGTATCGGGGTCCAGAGTTAAGGACTCAAGAACAGGTGAGGTCAGAAGAAACCATATGAGTGGAATGAGGTGTGATTGCATGAGAGGGAGTGGAGGGAGAAGATGGATGGGGGGAAGGGATTTTTTCCTCCATTCCTGTTTGCTAGAAGAGGGGGAATTTTTGTAGAATTTACGGATATGGCCAGGTTTTTTGCATTTAAAGCAGGTGTTAGAGACACCTTCATACTCCACCTTTTGCTCCCAAAGCCCGGACTGGGTGGATATGAGAATAAAATCTTGAAGCTTTTGATTGTGATCGATGGAAATGCAAATCCTAGCAAAAGAGGAGAGGGTACCTTCTAGAGTGACAGGGTCGATGCAAATAACACATCCCAGACTAGAGAATATTTTACTTAGAATGAGAGTGGACAAAAATCACTTGGCAGTGAATAGAGTCTAACCCAAACATGTAATCCTTTCATTTTCTCTAACAATATCAAAGTGTGGTTCCCAATCACAAATCACCAATCTTGAATTAGCTAAAATATATTCTTTCCTCACCATGGTATCATCCTTCTGACTGGCACTACGAAATAAAACCAGGAAGAAGCCCCTTTCAAGGAATCAAATACACAGGCCACTACCCCACTGTGCTTCACACCAATTTTGAATGCCTTCTACCACCAATCTTCGACCAACGAATTTTGCAAAGATTGCTCTAGAAGAGAGAAGCTTTATTTGGGCTACTAAAATGACATCATCCTCCAGGGACATGGAAATGGAGGTGGATTGGTCCTCAAGGGGATGGAGCAGACCAGGACCATTTTTGTCAAAACCTTCAAGCACACTACCCGACACTAGGCGTTAGGGACCCAATCACTTCTGCAAGGCTTCCGACAGGCCCTGGCCCACATGGGGCACCATCACCGCATCATGGGGGAAGCCAAGTGACCATTACAAGGGCTGAGATTCAAAAATGTGACTGCATTCTGAACCACGAGGCTTCCGCTTCCCTTTCATCCCATGCTAGTGATCTTGATAGGTCTCTTGGAATCTAATTCATATAAAAATTCACATCCAAAGAGCATTCCAAGCTCCGAGAGTGAAGTTTTTGAACATAAAACTATGTTACTACTGAATATATGGTTGGGATTTGGGGTTGTTAGTAGATAATGATAAAATTGGTTATTTCACTAGGCTTATGTAAGTTAACAACCTATACTTATCTAAGTTAACAGCCTACACACTTACGTAACATAGTGGCCTCAAGGATTATCATGGTATTATGTAACTTAGTGGTTGCAAGGAAAATGTAACTTAGTGGCTGCAAGGTAGATGTAACTTTGACCTTGCTAGGCTGATTTCACCTAGCATGCGCTTTCATCATGTAAGTTAGCAACCATGAGGCTTTTGTAAGTTTTATCCAAATAAATATCCTAGTTATTTAGACAACTTACATATATATTGTGTCTCATAGATCTACATTACAAGTGGCACACACATGATGTATCCTTAGCACATTCAATTGGTCACTTTTTCCTCACATGCCCTTGTGCACTTCCCCTTCTCCATTTACCATTTTCCTTTTCCTCTTTGTTCTACTTTTGCCTTGTGCACATCTTCTACGCATTCACCTTCCTCCTAGAATTTACTTCATTCTACGTGTGTGCCTTGCACTTTCTTCAATTATCTAAGTCTCTAGCCCTCTTGCGTGCCCCACACATTACCTTGTAATAGTTGCACCTTGACCATACATTCTCTACTCATCAGTTTTCCTCATTTCCTCTACGCGTGTTGTGCACGCCTTCCTTCTACCTTCTTACCGCTCCTCATTCTTCTATGCGCATATCTTTGTGCTCTCCTTTTCACCATTCCGATCCACGTCATTCTCTAACACACTTGAGTGTGCCACACGCAACTAGTCCAAGCACATAAACCGAGCACCGAATCCTTACAAAAATCAATGAGTGACACATGATAGAAATGACAAGAACATTTGCACAGATTGGTTGTCCTTTCATACAATCTACACATGCCACATGTCTTGCATGTGTAGATGACTCTGAAAAACTTCTGACAACCATATATTTTTCTACTGAGCTTCGATCACCACTCACCTAGTCTTAACCGACTGACTACCGACATAAGCTAGAGTTCTAGACATCCAAATTCAAATTCCTTACAGAGATATGGTAGGTGAGAAATAGGAAAACATCTTTCTAGGCATTAATGGGTAGATCTCGATTGATCTAACTACCCGATTTGATCCGATCCGCCCTCTTCCCTTCTCTAACATGCCAAAAAGACTAGAAGCACATTTTACAAATTTTCAGGAATATTTGTAAGAATTGAATGATTATTATTGGTGGTTGTGTTTCAAATTTGGGTTTTCCCTCCTTCTCTTCTTGTTTCATGGATTCATCTATAAATGTAAGAGATGGGCTCATTTTTTATGTTGGACATTTTGGATCCTTACGCATTTTGCTAAGGATTTCATATTTTATGGATTATGAGTTGCGAGACCTATAGATTTAGCTCATACATGTGGATATCAGCCTCTTTCACCATCAGAATGATCTGTGCATTTCTGGAAGTAATGGAAGCATTGTTTTGTGACTATTCTCCATCTTAATGTGTTTGCATTCCTTATTCTTTCCTTTCTTTTACATTATGTGCTTGTTGTGTCATCCTACATCCCTTGTAGTCCCCTTTCTAGTTGTGTTCCATAAACCGATATGGTAAATATGTTTTAGTTGTGCTACACTTGCATAGCCTTCTTTCACGTATTTTCCTTCATTTTTTCTCATAATAGATTGTGTTCATCCCGTTTTTTTGGTGCTATCACCTTTTAGTATTTTCCTTTCATGTTATCCTTCTAACCCTAGTCCCTTAGCTTTATTAGATTAGTTTTACCTTTCAACACTATGAGTAGTAGTAGCAGTAGCACTAGAAATAAATAGAGGAACCAACATTCTCCGTAGATCTGTCTCAATCACGCAAGGTCCCACAAATTAGAGATGGTTCCATTGTTATCTCAAATGGCTCGATCCTTCCATATCCAAGATGCACGTGCAAGTTAGATGACCAACAATTTTTGGCATTCTCGGTGGGACCAACAATGAAATATTAATTTTCATATTGCTAAGTTTTGGTGTGTGAACTTAGTATTTCCAGCCTTTGGAAGATTATTTCAACACATGTGGCAACTCCCAACATTTCTAGAGCTCCTATTTTTCAATCTTGAGTTCCTTTTATGATAAGAGTGCATACTAGGCAGATTGCTTTGCAGCTAAAGGATCGTTTGAATACCTACAACTTTCCCCGAGAAAAAAACACAGTAGATTTACCATGAGTGTATAACCATCTCCAAAGCATGTCACGCACACTCTACTCCTCCTAAAAATACACAAGCATGCCTTACCATGGCATTTCACCCTCCTCATGCTCTTAGGAACTTCACAAACTTCATGGTGGAAGCCCACTCAATCTCAATGCTCAACATGATATGTCGGTGGCGGTGCTCAAAAGTATTCCATAATTCACAGGATAAAATCAATTCACCCACGTTGAACACAATTAAGACATGGCCAATATATGCTCTTTCTATCTAATTACACATGATGATGTCACTATTAGGTTAATCGTAATTGTTAGACTTCTCTTTTGAACTGATCATTAGGATTGAAAGTAGATTTTAGTTTCACTAAGCCTTTGGTAAGTTTGTTTGTATGCACCTGTACTATCTTATTCCCATATTGTTGTTCTAGTCTGCTTTCGGTTTATAGCTGATAATTTAGCTTCTTCTTGTAGAAATTTAATGATATGCTAATCATTCTCAAACACACCGCCAAAGATGTATTATTATCTAGATCGCTTTGGCCTCACAACCACATGCATATGTGGTTGTTCTCTGTCCCTTTTAATGTTGTGAAACATTGCTCCAACTACTGCAAGTCTATCAAAAGCTTCATTCTACTTCTTGAGTATGGACACAATACTAAAGGCCTCGAAATCCTCCATGAGATCCCATACCCTACTCTTGTAGTTCTTGAGTAGGTCATTTTTGATAGCATTTAGTACTTTGAATCGATTGGCAACCAACTCACTGTCATCGAATACTTACAAGTTCTTGATTCCCAACTTCCTTTCCCAATGAATAACTTGGACAAAAGCCTCATATTCAGTGGTGTTATTTTAGTAAGAAAACTAGAATCTAAAGGCTGAATAATATCTCATACCTCTGGGGGACACAATCATGGCTCCTCCTCCAACTCCTTATCTACTCCTTGAACCATCAAAGAAAAATCGTCATACCTCATTGTCTTCCTTGTATTACGGCTTTATTAGGTCGGAAGAGGTCTGGTTCTCTTTATGTAGGTAGTAAACACCTATAATGGAAAGTAATACCACCAAATAAAAGTTAAACAATATGTGCAGTGAACTACCTAGCGTGTGCTAGATCCGGGAAGTGTGATACTTCCTAGATGGTTGTCAGTCCACTGTTTAAAACAATTTAATGTTGGTAATGAAGTAAATCCTATTGTAATTGAAATGATTTAGGTATCTCATTAAAAACACAATAAGAAAGATCTAATCTAACAAGCTAGGTTAAAATAAGATCCGAAGGTCAAATAAGCGATTCGGGTATCTGCATGTCCGATGAGAGGTCTCAGGTAGATCATAGATGAATAAAGGTAATGTGGGAATAGGTGGATAGGTCACTATTCTAGACTCTATTGGTAAATACAGAGACCGATGCTAGTTAAGGGTGACCGACGCCGGTTGGGGAGAACCGGTGCCAGTTACTGTGGAAAACTGAGAATGCCATAGAATGAGCTTTGGGTCTCCCTTGTGATTGCACAAAGGACTTGGTTGGCCGGAATGAGGTATTAGGCTATTTGGATGGGGTTTGGTGGAGTTTTAACAGTATGTGGAGGGGTGAGTATTAAAGGAGGTCAATGGGTGGCTAAGAGAACAAAGGATGACAATACAATGATGAAATGAATGAACCAGAGGAGTAAACTATTCTACTTACTTGAAATCTGGTTTTGGGTGCTTGTGAGTGATGGATGAAGGTGCTGGTAAGAGGTTAAATGTTTTGAGGATCACCAAATGTTGGAAAGCTCCTGCATGGGCTGCATGTGCATTCCCTTTTGCTTGGTTGGATCAAATCTGTGTTGGGTGATTGTTGGATGCCTGTGTAAGAGAAAATGCTTGATCTCCTTCCTTGCATGTGTGTTCTCGTGGAAAATTGCTCTAAAAAGATGTGTTATCTCTCAGAAAATTCCCAATGTTTTCCAACCTTGAAAATAAGGTTTTTTTGGGGATTAAAAGGTGACCGAAAGTGGTTAAAGCTTAAGGTGATAGTTAGGGGTAATCGACATCTGGTCAAGGTGGGATTTCATAGGTTTACTAAACTAGGCGATCCCCTTGATTTTATGGGATCTCATGTTGTTTACTCACGGATTAGACTAGAAGCTTCTTTTCAATGTGTGAGAATGTGGGTAGAGGGAATGTAGGGATTTATTTTTAGGGTTTGGGTAAGTATTAGTTAGTTTTGACAACTTACTAAGAGTAGGTCTTAAGGTGAGTTGGCTTGGTGAGGTGTCTAGGTGAGGTGTAAGTATGGGCATTATTTAAATTAGGAGATTTAAATAAAAATATTTTGAGGCTAAGGAATTAATTTAATTATATTAATTAAATTAATATTAGTGGGGTGAAGGGGGCCATGGCTAGGTGAATGTGATGAAGGTATTTAATTTTCGAGAGACCAAAGGGAGTGTGAAATAATTTTAGTGTCTACATTTTACCTCTTTTGTTGCATAGCTTGTATTGGTAAGCGACGCTAACAAAAATAAGATGTGGGTGCCCCATGTGTGGGTGAAGGTGATCTCCCTCAAACTAGGAATGTGAGGCATAAGGTATAATCGGTGAGTGGTTTGATAAAAGGTAAATATGAGAAAGGGAAAATGTGGAGAGCGGGTGGAAAAAGGAAAAATGTCGACTCCCGTAATCTAGGTAATGGGTCAGGGTCAAAGGTAGGAATAGTTAAATGCACGCACATTTATAAAGCTGTAAAGACGTTACGGGTTGAAGAGAAGGAAAAATCTACATTGTTTAAGGTCGAGAGGTGCATCTAAACAAGGTCGAAGTGATTCCAGTATCAAGGTATAGGATATGGTCAGGAAGCACAACGTGGGTGAGGTGAAGGAACATTTAGGTATGTTCTAGTACACCCAAGGTAGGGTCAAGATAAACAGTCATGGCAAGAGACAAGGTAAGGTTATTAGGTCAATCAACACAGGTAACAATGTCGCAAGGTAAATGATCAGGGTAAAGGGTAGGTGTGGGAAAAAAGGAGGGATAGGCGAGGTAATAGGGTAAAATGTTGGGTTTTGTGCAAGAGAGGGTGACTGATGCCGGTCAAGGGTAACCGATGTTGGTATAGGGAAACCGACCATGGTAAGGTAGGGTACATAACCGATGCTAGTGAAGGTGAACCAACATCGGTTAGGTCGGGTTTATTATAAAAATAAAAAATCAGTGTGTTTTTTGTTATTCATTTTTCATTTAGCAAATTGAGAAAATGACAAAAGAGAGAGAAAAGAGGGAAAAGTGTCTAGACAAAACGGAGCATTGAGTTGGTGGTGTGAACGGTGGGTGATTGGTTGGTGAGAGGTGGGTCCACAAGATTAGTGCGTGTGATTCGATTGGTTGGAGAGGCCGATGGAGATTTAGTGATTACGGAGATGCCGAAGATGGATCGGGCGGGCCAGGTGTAGGGGTAATTTATCGAGACATGCCATCGAGATGACAACACCATGATCGAGTCAGTTGGTTTAGGCATGGATTGAGTTAGGGTGGTGGTCTAGGCATGGTTGTGTTAGGTAATAGGCATGGATCGAGTTAGGTTGGTTTAGGCATGGTTGTGTTTAAAGTAGTTGAAGTTGTGATTCATTATTTTGTGCAATGAATGATAAAATGTTTCATGTGTGAGATGTGTTATAATATACACATGATGATGGTAGAGAAATGGTAGTCATAATAAATGTATGTTGTGTTGATGATAAAAATGTGTTGCAACTTGTTGTTTGTGTGGTTTAATTTCCAATTCTGTGATATAAAAAGGAAACTACGTAGGGGAAAAATGTGATTTTAGGAAGATGAAAAGATGGATTGGTTAGGGTAGAGAGTGGCGAGCTAACCTCCAAGGGCCCCATGCCCTCGGAGTGTTGCCTACATAGTCCTGGCGAAAAGGGACCTCAGGCCGATGTAGTTCTCCCATAAGCTAGGGAAGAATATGAGGGGGTATGAAAATGAGTTGGTAGGTTTTAGGCATGTTGTGGGTTTAGGTCTATTAGGTGTGTGTGGGTTATAAGAAAATTGTTATAGTTGATGTTGATTGTGGAGAAAGAAGAAGATTACCCCAAAGGTAAGTGTCGAGGACCAAAGTTTGTATAAGGTAATAAAAACATAATTAACGCCATTTAAAAGATAAGAGGAGGCAATAAAGCCACTGATTGGTTAGGATCATACCGAGTAGATCATACCTTGGAGGAGGTGATGAACGTAAGACCCTAAAGACATTGCATGATTGATTGTTCTAAGGTGAAAAGTAGTCACATGATCACCAAATATCTTGGTTTCAAGAGGTCACTTTAGGGGCGGGGAAGGGGAGTGGGAATGGT
This sequence comes from Taxus wallichiana var. yunnanensis, assembly GCA_018340775.1. Lineage (NCBI taxonomy): Eukaryota > Viridiplantae > Streptophyta > Pinopsida > Cupressales > Taxaceae > Taxus > Taxus wallichiana. Next base: position 565,333,381 of record CM031234.1, read on the forward strand.
GAGAAAAGTGAAAGGTGGTTAAATTTTATATGATATGTGGTAGCATGCTCTTTGGGCAAGAGATCCGAGGTCACAATGGGCAAGTCCATGATGAAAAGTCTTCTATTTTGACTTGTATTTGAGATAGACTGATCGATGCGGGAAGTCTATATGGGATGAGGAATTGAACTCCTTGAGGTCTTCATGAAGCTGATTGATGCGGGAAGCTTCCACTTTTCTCTTCTTTTTTTTTTTTTAAAATTTTTATTTAGCTTTACATAGTTGTCCTTGAGGGAGTAGTCTATTTATAGCAGTGATTATTGAGAGGAAGATGTCCTTTTGAGGGAGTCATCTTTTTGTGAGAAGTTTGACTCAAGGAGTTGGGTCCCATGTGAGGGCTTTGAAGTCATGGACAAGACCAAGGTGAAGAATAGGACTCTTGTTCAAAAAGTAGGGTGAAACGACCATGGGATCTCATCTAAAGGTGGACGAAAAGTATCCATGAGAATCATGCTATGTGCAGCGCCATGGTACACATATTCAAGAGAAGATGACAAGTGACGGGTACTCACATGATTCTTGTTTAATCATTGGTGAGGATGTAGGAAGTGGGTAGCGCTCAAGGGACGAGCATGGAAAGAGGAAAAAGGTGAGGTAGGACTATAGGTCAACAATAGAACGGTCGAAGATGTAAGGCATTAAGGGGCTCAGGTTCGGGTTTACCATCAAGTGAAGATAAACGATAAGCACTTGATCCATAAGTATGAGTCACGATGTATGGTCCAAGCCAATTAGGAGTAAATTTTCCCCATTTACTTTTTTCTTCTTTAGTTACGTGTTGATTTTCTTTCAGGACAAGGTCACCAACTTGGAAGGTTCATTCATGGACATGTTTTTTGTAGGCACGTTTGATATGTTTTTGGTAAACTTGAAGGTGATCAAGACCATTAAGACGAAGTTCATCTAATAACTCAAGTTGTGCTAAACGGTCTTGACAAAAGTCATCATCATTAATCATGTCATGGAGAGAAATGCGGAGTGAGGGAATCTAGAATTCAAGAGGTAGAACAACCTTGGTACCGTAGACCAAAGAAAATGGTGTGGCGGCAGTGGAAGTACAAATACTAGTGCGGTATGCCCATAGGGAAAAAGGAATGTGCGTATGCCAATCCTTCCGAGTATCGTTAACCACTTTTTTAGAATTTTGTTTAAGGTTTTCTTAGTGGATTGGATTGGCCATTGATTTGTGGGTAATAAGGTGAGGAGAAACCTAGTTGAATGCCTAAGGTGTCGCAAAGTTTTCACAATGTTTTGGTTTTAAATTGTTTTCTGTTGTCAGTGATGAAGTGATGAGGAACACCAAAGTGAAAAATGATGTGATGATTGATGAAATCACATATTTTCTCGGCTTTCATGGAGATGAGTGGTATGGCCTCCACCCATTTTGTGTAGTATTCGGTAGCAGTGATGATCCATTGATGTCATTGGGAAGAATGGGGTTAATCTCTCTGACAAGATCTAAACCCCATTGAGAGAAGGGCCAAAGGTCACGGGTGACCTGTAAGGCATGAATGGGTGTATGATGAAGGTTGGTGTGTTGGCATTTTATACAACGTTTGATGTAGTTACAATAATCAAGGTTAAGGGTCAGCCAGTAATAGCCTAGGTGAAGGATACACTTAGCAACAACAAGGCCACTGAAGTGACCTCCACATATGCCATCATGAACTTCCTTAATGGTATAAGGAATTTCAGAACTCGTGAGGCATCGTAAGAGAATACCATCAAAGCCGTTCTTATAGAGGAGGCCCCTAGGATGACATAACGAGAGACCTTTTTAAGGAAGGCATATTGTCCATTACGGGTGAGATCAGGGGGTAAAATGGAGAGAGAAAGATAGTCAGAGTATTGTTTATACCACAGGTCACTCGGGTCAGGGGTAGTGGTTCTAATAGAGTAAACATTGTGAGGTAAGTAAGAGGGTGATTGGAGTCATTGTATGGTGACAAAGATTTTAGAATTGGTGGGTGAAGCGGGTATTTGAGAAGCCAAGCAAGCCATGGTGTCTACAAATTTGTTGGTTGAACGAGGGATAGTTTGCAGGGTGTAACGGTCAAAGGTGGTCAAAAGTATGTCTACATGATGTTTATACTTTTGAAGTATCTCGTTACAACATTGGTATATACCATTGACTTGGTTTACGACCAATTGAGAATCACCAAAGATGTTGATTGATTTGACATCTAGGGCATAGGTGGCTTGGAGACCTAATATGAGTGCTTCATATTCGGTGATATTGTTTATGCATTCAAAATTGAGTTTGAAAGACAAAGGCATGGGCTCACCATCAAGTGGAATGAGGATAATACCAACCCCACCCCCATGTTGACACTTGGAACCATCAAAGAAGAGTGTCATTTGGTAAGGGGTTCGTCCAGGGAAAGGGTAGCAATTGACTCATCTGGAAAGTCAAAATTAGAGGGTTGATCCCGAAATAGGTGCATCGGCCAATTGTTCGGTGATAGCTTGGCCCTTGATGGACTTTTGATGAATGAATTCAAGGTCAAGGTCAGCTAAAAGCATAAGCCGAGTGTGCAAAGCACACTAATTTTGGTAAGGTTTGGCATACATGAAGTGTAAGGGGTCGGTGTTGGTCACAACATAGGTTTTGTGGTTGAGTAGGTAATGGTGGAGTTTGGTGGCAATGAAAACTAAGGCTAAGAAATTTTTTTGAGATGGGTGTATCAGGTTTTGTAATCTAAAAGAGTATGGCTTATGTAATAAACCATCTGCTCCCTATGTTGCTCATCACGATGAGCAAGCATGGCTCCCAAGGAGTGATCGGTAGCTGAGATGTATAGGTAGAAAGATTGATCATGTTTAGGTGGAATGAGTACGGGTGGTTGGAGAAGGTATTGTTTTAGGGCCTCAAAAGCTTTGTGGTAGTCATCATCCCATTTAAAGGAAACATCCTTCTTGAGAAAATGATGAAATGGTTGGCACCGATCAAATAATTGTGAAATGAAACGATGAATAGACTGTAACTTACCTTGCAAGCTACAAAATTGTCTAAGGTTAGTGGGTAGAGGCATTTTAAGAATGGCCTTGACTTTAGTAGGGTCAAATTCTATACCATGTAGGGAAACGATAAAGCCTAGGAGTTTTCTGGGAGGACCATGAAGACACACTTCTTAGGCTGAAGGCAAACATAATATTTAATGAGATGGTCAAAAATGGTTTTTAGGATGGTAAGGTGCTCAAAGCAGCATTTAGATTTGGCCAAGAGATCATCCACGTAATCTTCCAATATACGATGCATGATATCATGGAAGATGTAAGTCATAGCCCGTTGATATGTGGCACCAACATTTTTAAGGCCAAAAGGCATGACACGATAGTAGAAGGTCCCCCGAGGATGATGAATGAGGTTTTATGTTGATCCTTTGGAGAAAATAAGATTTGGTTATAACCCGAGAATCCATCCATGAGTGATAACATGTCGTGACCATTGGGAAGGTCAACCGGTTGGTCAATACCGAGGTAGGGGAGGTCGTATTTTTGGTAGGCTAGGTTGAGGTCACAAAAATCTGTTTAAATGCGGAGTCCCCTTGTCACCTTAGTGATAGGGACAATGTTAGAAATCCAACGAGGATAATCAATGGGTAATATGAAGGAAACAGAAAGAAGGCGCTGAAGTTCTTCTTTGACGAGAAGGGAAATGCGAGGGTGTATTTTCCTCAGCTTTTGTTTGATGGGTTTGGCATCGGGAATGGTTATGATATTGTGGACCACTATGGTGGGGTCAATATCGGGCATGTTTGCATAAGACCAAGCAAAAGTGTGGTTATGATCTTTGAGAAAAGAAGTGATGGCTTCTATTCAGCAGTGTCCAAAGATTGGCCGATCTTTAGGATGTGCGGGTCATCCTGAGTATGAATGTTGATTTCGATAGTTGATTCATTCAACATGGTTTATGTCTTAGAAGGTAATGACCGATGAATATATGAGTCTTCTGCACTAAGGTAGGTGAGTATAGATTCATCATCTTGACATTGGACAACGTTAATTAAAGGTGTATTGTCATCAATCATTTCAGGATATAGGAAGGGAAGAGAGGAAGGAGCCTCGCCCTCATGTTGATAAGTCAAAGGCCCTAATGAAATGGTGTTTATGAAATTTTTTTAGGAGGGATAGATTTAGGATCCATCGAATCCATTGGTGAAGGTGGTGATGAAGGCGGAGCGGGTGAAGAAGGTGGAGAAGGGCTGATGTCCTTGATGAGTTCAATGCGGGCATGTTTGGTAGGTGGTTCAGGAAAGCCGATACCACTATGGTCGTTATGTTTACAGGTGGTACATGGAATAATGGTATGGCGGCCTTGCTTGTAAAATCCAAAACCAAAACCATTCCATGCACATCGGTGCAAGAAGGTGTGGGAAAAACGGTGATTGGTGAGAGACTGGAAGTCAGCGGAAAATGGGTAGGTTTGTGACGGTGGTTCGGGTGTGTACATGGTAATATCAAGTCCCCCATAGGTGAGACTGGTATGAAGATGAGGAGGACCATAAAGGAGGCATTCTCCTATGTGGTGATCATAGCGAGGGTGTTGGTGAAGACTTCCATACTCTTGTGGAGTAAGGAATGTGTTGACACTATATAGGCGGTATTCCCCCAGAGTGAGGCATTGAAAAACACCTTCCAAGGGATCGGTGGTTGGTATGTGGGTAGCTAATAGATGATATGTCGAGGTCGATGGAGGTGGAGTTAATGGGTTGGGAGGCGATGGGTTTTCCGTGGAGGTTGTGTGACAGGGGTTAGAGTTGAAGAGTTATGTGCGGTGGAGGTGGTGACTATACTAGTAAGTGGAAGTGTAGGTGAAGTGGTAGCGGTTGTGGAGGTAGACACCTTAATGGGTATAAGCACGTCATTTGGTTGGTAAAGCATGTTACATGTTTTAAAAGGTGATGGATCAGTTGGATTGGTATAGGTGTGTCCTTCATGTTCAAACTTTACACAATGATGCAAAGTGGAAGGAACGCAACCCATGACATGAATCCAGGGTCTGCCAAGCAACAAGTTACATTGGAATATCCCCTCATAGACATAAAATAATTATGGGATAGTGTGGGAGCCCACGTGAATGTGGAGGTGATAAGTCAGGTTGTCATTGAATGAACATAACATGATAGGATGTTTATGCATGTAATTGTCAGGTATGTGCATTTGAGTGAATGCGTGGGATGAAATGATATTAATACTAGTGCCCCCATCAATCATTACACATCATACACATATATCATTGATGTGGATAGAGATGAAGAGGGCTAGGTCTGGGTCATCCGTTTGGTGTGGTGCGATCTCTTCCTCTGAGAAGCTAAGGGAGGCTACTTGGTGAGTAGGGTGCGGTGTGGATAAAGGTGGCAATTTGGTGAGAGAGGCTACATGATGGGGTGTGATAATGGAGGCTACGGGTGTAGGGTCATTGGGTAAAACCTCAATAGATTAAAGAACCTCCATGAGAGCTTAACGATGGGATTATGAGGTTTGGATGAGGTCATATAAGGACATTTTGAGGGGAGATTGGTGTAATTATTTGAGCATGGTGTAATGTGTGACCCCATTAGAAATAGGGTATGTGGGTCCATGGATAGCAATCTTAGGTGTGGCCCTAGATGGTATGTTGGGTATAGGATTGGTTGGTGGGTCAATTGCCTTTTCCTTACCTTTATCCTTCTGAGCATGGGTAGTAACATGGATCATGTTGATTTGAGGGGAGTTGGAAAATGGAGAAGGTGTAGGGTGAGTGGTATAATGACATAACAGGAAAAAACCTACTGGAGGAGAAAAACCCTGTGAGGTGAGTTGGGTGCAACGACATTTATGTGATGGTGTGGAAAGTTCTCTGATATGAACCATGTTAATTTCAAATCTTAGAGGTGGTTCTAGGAGTTTTGGTGGTGGAGGTCGTGGTTGTTGAGTGGGAAATGAAGGAAGGACTATGGGAATGGGTGTTGGTGAAGCAGTGTCCTCATCGAGAAGGTCGTCCTCATCAAAGTTGGCTTTCAGAGGATACAACTAGATAAGGAAGGTTTTCAAGGCCTTACAGTTCTCCACATCATGCCTTACTGGCACACGATGGTAGGCACAAATTTTAGTGTCATCAAACCCTTTTGGATTAGGTTTTAGGGGGTCGTAAGGTCTGAGTGGTGGTAATGTGATAACAAAAGTCTCAAGGAGGTTGGTTAAAATTTTGGCATAGGACCCATTAGTGGGTCACAATGAGAGGTGAAAGTGGGTTTGGGTGTAGGTATGACTGATTATTGAGGAACAATCCTCGCAAGAGGGGGAATAGGTCGAGCTATGGTTTTGGGTGCTGGCATGGTCTTGGGTTTCAGTTGTGTTTTTCTAGGTAGGGGTGTGGTAGATGAATGGGAAGGAGGGTGTGTGGTTGTTTTGACTACCTTATTGGGAGGTAGCGGAGTTTTGTCTTTGGGTTGCACCTTCTTGGGTAAAGGTGATATGGGTGCACAGGATCTAGAAGGTAAAGGAAATGGGGGAAGAGGAAAAGTTACCTAGGGGGATAAAGGGGGTGATGTGAAGGTAAATGATGTGGGTTATGCGGGGGTGTGAGAGACAAAGAGGCGAAGTGTAGTGGGTAGTGAAGAAGTTGCGGAGAGTATTGGGAATATGGGTGGTAAAGATGCTATAGGTGTAGGTGTAAGTCATGTGGTGCTTAGGTAGGTTAGAGTTTTGCGAGGAAGGAGTGGGATGTTGTGTTTTTGGTTTATTGATGGGTGGAAGTTTCTTAACCTGTCTTTGGGAAGCTGATGTCCCGAGATGGATGGGACCAGTGCGGAGTGTGATTAGCGTAGATAGAGTATGAGTTATATGGATTTGGTTCTTTTGTTTGGGTGTCAAAGTAGGTGTGGTGTTGACTTTGGAGGATGTAGCTAAATCCAGTTTGATAGGTGGATGAGTAAGGCTAGTGGTTGGGGTGACCCCTAAGGTAGTGATAGGTTTAGTCGAGGAAGATGATGTATGTGTGGGTTTGGATTTAGATGTAGGTTGGGTTATGGGTAAGGGTACGTGTTGAGTTATGATGGGTGTCATGGAAGAAGTTGTGATAGAGGTGGTTGTGTTTAGTTTGGATTGGTTGAAATATTTTTGGGTAGATAGTGGAGGTATCAACAAGTGACATCTGCATCTGCGTTAAGACAGGAAGCAAAAGGTGCCCCCAAAGTAAGGCCCTATCCACATAATCTAAGCGATCGGCCAAATTTGAGAATGACATGTCTATAGGTGGAGTTGATTAGGACCTAATGGCTATTCCCATAAAATGTGTCTTAGAGAAGGGAAATTTGTTAGCTTCAACTTCCATGGGTAAGAGAGCCAAAAGTAGTCTGCGAGGATCTTGGATAGTTTAAGGGAATGCTTGCCTAGAGGAAAAGGTATCTCTATTGGGTCTATGATAGGGGAGGAGATGATGGGTGCTCCTCTATAGGTGGAGGAGATGGTGGGAGCTCCTTTGTGGGTGGAGGAGGCAAACAAGTATCCTCCGTGAACTGAAGAAGTATTGTGGGTGTCGGTTCCCTAGGTGGAGAAGCCAAAGGTGAAATGGTCTTGATGTTAGTGGAAGGCTCCTCCATAGGTGAGGAAGGAGGTGAAAGGTGTTCCTCTATGGGTGAAGGAATAGGGGAGGTTGGTTTTGATGTGGAAGGAGGATTTCGGGCTAGAATCTCTTCTATGGAAGGAATATGGGGTAATTGGGAAGCAACAGGTGCGTCACTGAAAATAGCGTGGACCTCACGAGGTATGGGTATCATGAGTTGAGGTCTCACTGGTTTGATCAAATGAAGGGGCATGATTGATAAATGGTTTCTTGAAGATGTGTAGGTTTTGGTTGGCAGGTGCGTTAGGATTATCCATAGTTAACTCACCTTTCTCGAGCATTTCTTGGACAATGTTTTTGAAAGTGATGCAATTTCTATCACTATGACCCTTTACTCGATGATAGTTACAGAAGTCATGTTCTTTATACCATGCGAGCATGGGGAAAGTAGGTCAAAACCAATGTGTGGTTTTATAGGCGAAGGGTGATGGCCCCAACTTTGATAAGCTTTTCTAAGACAGAAGAGTAAGGCTCCCCAATTGGGGTGTATTTCCATTGTTCTCATCTGAATTGAAAAGTCTGGATGGGTGAGAGATTAGATGAGGGGTATCTGATTTAATAGATGAGCTGGACCAGCTTTGAGTACCATTGTGTTAGTGGTGCCCTTGGCCTTTGAATAATTATTTTGCGGTTTGGAAGAAGAAGAAGTATCATTCGACTTAAATGCCAAATTTTTACTGCGTAATTAGATTTTCTTCTCTTCGATGGCCCGAATCTCTAACTTTCGTGCCATGGTGAATGCTTCATCAAATGTTTGGAAAGTTTAAACCTATAGGTCGGTGAGATATGTCTAGTGCAAGCCCATGTGAAGAGCTTGATGAGTTCTATTTGTGGCAGTTGGAAGGTGAGTTGATTGATCAGGCTACGCCAATGAGTGAAAAAATTTGTGATAGATTCGTCCTCATACTGACATGTGGAGTATAGGTTAGTCATGGTAACCTTCTTGACGATATTGATGGAGAAGTGATCCAAGAAGGCTTGGACTACCTGATTAAATGAAAATATAGAGTGTCTAGGAGTGGAGTATAGGTTAGTCATGGTAACCTTCTTGACGATATTGATGGAGAAGTGATCCAAGAAAGCTTGGACTACCTGATTAAATGAAAATATAGAGTGTCTAGGTAACCCACTATACCAATCTAACACAGGTCTAGTTAGAGACATGGGAAAGGTCCTTAAGAGTAAAGCATCATCATGAGCGATTAAGTAGCACCCATGTTTGAATGACTGCAAATGTTGTTGTGGGTCTTCCTTGCTATTGAAGTAGTTGAATTTAGGCATCTCCCAATGCACGGGGTATGGACAAATAGGAATGGATGGGTGGATGGGCTCGTTGCAAATTTCATCATAGGTGAGAGTATTGCGGGAGCCAGAAACCAATGCCTCTAATGTTTACATCTTGTCCATCATCAATTTGATTAGGTCATTGGTAGGTTATGATGATTGGGTGCCTCTGTAGCATGTGAGGGTTGGTTTTGGGCATATAACGGGGGTGGCATTCCAATATATGGCGCTGCCGTGTAGGTTGATTGAGAAGAAGGCAGTGAAATAGGGGGTACGTACCCAGAGTGAATAATAGATGAAACGGGAGGCTACTTGTTGGTAGTATGTATATGGAGGTGGAAGGGTCATGGTAACCCTAGTGGAAATGGGGGCTAAAGATTGTGGAATGGAAAGGACCACATTCTGAAAAGGGGTAGAGGTCACCAACAACGGAGGTGGTAGTGTAGCTACGGGTATATGCAAGACATTAGGGGCGAATGAGGTTGCATTCTCGGTGGTTTCCAAAGGTATGGTGGATGTGGTGGGTGTCACGGATATAGTAGACATGGTAGTCATAACAGGTATAGGCCCTAGGCTGCAAAAGCGATTGGGGTAAGGTAGATGCGGGAAACGCGGAGCCAAGCTGGGGCTAAAGCGGGATTGGGAGTGAGAGTCAAGGGGATAGATATGGGCATACCGTATATCAACTGACCCAAGGCATCTCAGGTAGATGAGAGGGAAAGATAAAATTGTAAGGCAGAAGGGTTTTTCTTAAGGAGTCGTGCGAACTCCTCATCTCTGGTAGCGATAGTGATAGGTTGGATAGGATCCATGGCGGGTGATAAAATGGAAGGTGGTGAAGGAATAGGTGGTAGTGGTTGACAACTTACGTAGAATATGAGTGTGCTTGCTTGTCTTTGGGTCAGCACCATATGAACCAATACTGATCAGGTTAGGCTACTTCTCTGTAAATGACATAGAAAAACAGTAGGAACAGGTGAAACAGGCGGTAAAAAGTGGACTAGGTACCAAATGTTGACTGGAAAATGACAAAGGATAACTGATGCTAGTTAGGGTAAACCGATGCGATCCACCGAAGTAATCATGGTGGTAGTCACTATGGGAAATGGATAGTGAATCAAAAATAAGGTGTAAGGTCAAATCTGATAGGTATGCCAAACCTGATGAGTTTTAAAAGGTCAATGGGAATGGTAATAATGACAGGGACTCTAAAAAGTTGAAGAAGGTGAATAAATGTCCTTTTGGGTAGGTTAACCAAAATGATAGTGAACCGACACGGTTGGGTATAACCGATGATGGTCACTAGACCAACACCGGTCACTATGAAATTGAAACAGTGATGAAAGGAAAATGGTTGTGAATTAAAATTTGATGTGGAATCAGACCCATAATTCTAAGAATGATGAGAATATGGTCTAGGCACCCTCAGATGAAGCTAGAATACACCAACTATGATGAGGAGCATGCAAGGATAAACAAGAAGAATGAAGAATGTGACCTCTCACCTCAAAATGCAAGCCAAGCAAAAACACTAAGAAAAATGTGATCCTAAGAGTTCCTTTTCTATTATGTTTGTTTAGCTTATGCTATTTAAGGACTAACTCATGAACTGTAGAATATAATTTTTGGTGAGGATGGCTTCCTACAAAGAAGGAGATCTAAAAGGTGAGGTTTCAGGTATGTTATGGCGGGGGCGGGCTTCACTCTGAAGTATGACTTGACAGAGTAGCGAGCTGGGGAGTACCTGCCAATCCTCATATCAGTGCGATTGTTGACAGGCATTCCCAGGAAAGATGTTGTTTAAGAATATGTATTTGTTTTGAATTTTTCAATGTGGTAAGACTCGAGAGAGAGAGAGAGATGTGCTTTCTATGATTCGTTTGTCAACCATCAGCTGGGAATGACTTCCAGCGTATAGGTTGCCCTCAATTAATGTGAGCTAATGCGATAAATCAGAATGCAATGCACTTATTTTAAGCCCAAATTGAAATATGAAGTTCGATGACACAAATGGATGAATAGGAAGAGGGATTCTCTTTCACTAAAATGCAGAAAACAAGAAGAAATGATTATTTTTAAGTACACCAAAAGAAAGGTTTCTTTTAGAGAAAATAGAAAGAAAAAGAGGGTTACCAAGGAAGAAAATTAATGTGTATGCTTTTCAGAAGGGAAACAAACACAACTTTTCCTAGGAATGAATAAAATGCAAAGAACCCTGGATGGGTCCCACAGGGCATGCCAAAATGTTTCACATGATTCTTAGACGTTTCTTTAAAATATTGACAAAACAGATAGGGTAATGGGCATAGGAGGAATACCTATTGGAATGTTGGTTGTTGGGTTGTTGCACGCATATGACTTCTGAATCCACAACTGATCGTGAGAGATTCCTTTTGGCTAGGAGGAACTACCTGTAATGGAAAATAAGACCACCAAATAAAAGTTAAACAATATGTGCAGTGAACTGCCTAGCGTGTGCTAGATCTAGGAAGTGTGATACTTCCTAGTCAAGCTGTCAATCCACTATTTAAAACAATTTAATGTTGGTAATGAAATAAATCCTATTATAATTGAAATGATTTAGGTATCTCATTAAAAACACGATAAGAAATATCTAATGTAATAGGCTAGGTTAAAATAAGATCAAAGGTCAAATAATTGGTTCGGGTCTGTAGGTCGACAGAGGTCTCGGGTAGATCATAGATGAATAAAGGTAATGTGGGAATAGGTGGATAGGTCACATTGCGGAATCTCTTGGTAAATAAAGAGACCAATGCTAGTTAAGGGTGATCGACACGGTTTGGGAGAAGCGGTGCCGATTCTTGTGGAAAAGCGAGAATTCCACAAAATGAGCTTTGGGTCTCCCTTTTGATTGAACAAAGGACATGGTTGGTCGAATGAGGTATTAGAGTGTTTGGATGGGGTTTGATGGATTTTTAATGGGAAATCTCTGCATGGGCTGCATGTGCATTCCCTTTTGCTTGGTTGGATCAAATCTATGTTGGGGTGAGTCTTTGGATGATTGTTGGATGCCTGTGCAAGAGAAAATGCTTGATCTCCTTCCTTGCATGTGTGTTCTCATGGAAACTTGCTCTAAAAAGATGTGTTATCTCCTAAGAAAATTCCCAATGTTTTCCAACCTCAAAAATAAGGTTGTTTTGGGGATTAAAAGGTGACCGACGGTGGTTCCAGCTTAACCGGTGACGGTTAGGGGTAACCGGCATCGGTCAAGGCGGGATTTCCTAGGTTTACTAAACTAGGCAGATCCCCTTGATTTTTGGGATCTTGTTTCATTTACTTGCGAGATCAGATGGAAGCTTCTTGTCAACATGTGGGAATGTGGTTAGAGGGAATGTAGGCATTGATTTTTAGGGTTTGGGTAAGTCTTAGTTAGTTATGGCAACTTACTAAGAATAGGTCTTAGGGTGAGTTGGCTTGGTGAGGTGTCTAGGTGAGGTGTAAGTGTGGGCATTATTTAAATTAGGAGATTTAAATAATAAATATTGTGAGGCTAACGAATTAATTTAATTAAATTAATTAAATTAATATTAGTGGGGTGAAGGGGGCCATGGCTAGGTGAATGTGATGAAGGTATTTATTTTTCGAGGGACCAAAGGGGAGTGTGACCTAATTTTAGTGTCTACACTACTCCTCTAGAGATGACCTCATATTGGAGACCCAACTGATCAGCTATTTTTTTGGGCATCACAAAACTACTAGCCCTAGAATCAATCATACAATTATGCACTAATTTGTCTCTAATAATCAATGAGACATAGAAGGTAGGAGGTCTCAGGTTCTTACCTTGTTGTTCTCTATGGTTCCTCCCTGGTTGAATTGCATTGGCAAGCACTTTCTCTTGACCACCCCTGCATGGTAGTCTGCAACATATCCCTCTGCCCGGAATGGCCAATGACTCCCATAGTGAAATGTTCACACTTGTCTTTTTCATCTGCTCAATAATATTGAATGTGTTGTCTTTTTTCTGCCCCTTCCCAGACACATTTCTTTCTTGCACATGGGTTGTTACAACCGGTGCTTGACTGGGTTTGGGAGGTGGTCTGGATTGGTTCAGCATGTTGGGAGTTGTACTTGGAGCACTAGGACCTTATGGAGTGATGGAAGGTTGAGGGTCACCTGAGTTCAGTGGTCGGCCCTCTCCAATACTTCTCTTTTTGGACCGTGTATTGGCAACTACACTTTGAGAAGGGAACTGATTCATCCCACATAAATATTCAGCCTACCAATTTACTAGCATAGTTTCATTTGGGGGTCCACCTTGTTGAGCTCCCTGTTGCTGATATCCCCCTTGGTTAGATTCTTGTGGCAACATACTGGTTTGCACCATCAAGGCCTGATTTAGAGCACCATTAAAGCACGTTACTTGGTTATGTGGTTGTTCACATGGAAAACACCAATCATATTCCTGTGCCATATTGTTCTGTGTTGGGACAAATTCCCTTGATGTTGAAGGCATGTGTTAGGATCATACGGCTGAATGGTTTAGCAACTTGGGGTTGTCCTTGGTACTGGCTCTAATTCACAGTCTGAGGTGGTGGCCTATTGTGCTTATACTGAGGTCTGGCTTGATATTGAGCCTAGGGCTGGTATGGCCTGAAACTCTAAGCTTGTTGTCTTTTTATGGTCACTAGATCATTCCCAAAGTTCTTAAATTGCTTCATCACCACTTCCTGAAACTCTTTAGAGGCATTAGATGATGAAGTGGAAGCTTTTGCTGAGATTTGACTCCTAAGGGGGTATAGGAGCTAATGTAGGTGCTTGGCTAGTATTTGGGCTTCCTAACACAAGGTAAAGAGGCATGGATGGCCTAGGAGTGATTTTTCTAGCCTGAATCAAATGGTTCTCATCCCCTATGGAGAGGCTATAGGTGCAGGTAATGTAGAGCCCCCATTGATGAAACATTAGAGAAATATCAGAATTTAAAGCCCTAAGAAAGTATAAGAAGGCACCTTCATTAGAGGGCTTTACTGTTGTTGGAATCCTATCCTAGGTCCACTAGAATATGAGGTTGAAGTCTGTCAGCTGCTCGTTCGGGGATCTCTTGATTATTTTTAGTTGTTCCAATAAAGAAAAGTTATCACCTTTTTCCCCAAATTGATCATGAAGAGCCATGCACGGCTGGTTCCAGTTCTGGATAGAGCCTGCTGTAAGACTCATGAACCATTGTGAAGCTTTCCCTTTGAATGAAGAGGCAAGTATCTTGATTGCAATTTCCATCTCATGGATATCATGGATTATACATACATTTGCAATATCTTAGACATGGTCGATTGAGGGAGAAGTTTGATTTTCCCTAGTGAAATGTGGGATGCTCTTTAATGCTACAATTGGAACTGGGTTTTGTGAAATCAAGGTGAGTGGACTACTACAAGTGAAGTTAACATATGGATTTTTTTTTTCCATTCTGATTAGCCTAAGAATCCTTGCAGACTGAAAGAAAGACCTTGCAGGTGGAGGTGTCGATAAGGTTCTTCTTGGTCGAGATGGATGCCTTCGAATTCTTCTTCCTCTCCTTTCTCTACCTGGGGATAGACGCAAGTATTCAAATATACCTTCTTTCCCTGCTCTAGACCGGGTCTTTCTCATGAATCTCCCAAGCTTGGGCTATTGAAACCAGTACATTTGTTTCTTTAGAGTCGCCAGAGATGTACAATTTCAAGGCTTCTTAAAAACTAGAATCACAACAAGTGTACATGAATCCCTATTGTAATAAGATGGAGACTTATTAGTCCCTTTGGACGTGCTAAAAATGTTAATGAAAAATCACATCACACCAAATGAGTCGCCTTACAAAAGTATATTTTTAGAACTCATTTGGGGGTGTTGTGATTTTACATTAACAAATAACCTCTTTCAAGGGGAAAGCACTCCAATGGTACCGTGGCCTAAGACCTACATCTATTTCTTCCTAGGACAAGATTGGAACAACTCTTTGCGATTACTTTTAAGATAAATCAGATCATTTTTCACTAATGGAGTAGCCGACTACAACAAAACGTGCACCCAATGAGCATATGACAGATTTTAACATCAAATTCTAGAAGACTTGGGACTGAATTCCTCAAGTGGTAAGGCCTACATCCCAACATGATTTCTTATACTATCTAAGGGCTTTGAATAGTGAAATTTCATTCATGATTCAATCCATGGGAGGTAGAACATTACCTATTACATACACAATTGCAATAAGGGCAGAAAATAGTCTTATTTAGGATGGTAAGTTGACGCCTAGGCCTCCTTCACCCTTGTTCCTAGAGACATTTCCAATGCCCCAACCATCTATTGCTCTAGGTCTAGCACAGAGTGCTCAACCTATTACATCTACATCCTACTCTCCTACACAACAAAAGGAAGATGATGAATCCATAATTAGAAACTTGTATAACAAGGTCATATCACCGGAGAAGTACCTGCACAAGCCTACAAAGGTAGTACCAATCAAGGGCAAGGCCAAAGCAATCAACCTTGGTAGAATAAGTATGGAAATCAAAGGTACAAACAAAACTGATATAGCGATAGATGGCATGCTAATGCGCACTTTCCTTTGCAAGTTATTCCTCTTGCACAACCTCTTCCAAAGTGCTCAAAGACAAGTCAAGAACTTATCCCGATCCAAAAAAATATGGTGTAGGAATCTGAATGGTGATTTCCTTGCAATAGGTCTCATAGCCAATATCATTGTGCTAATGTTACATGTGAATAAGACTACATGATTGTAACACTTCCAGCTATGAGCCTTCAACAAGTGTACTAGAAGCAGATAACCAAGAAAGGCCAGAAGCTCCTCTAGAGGAAACTTTGATGTTCTTTGGCGCTAAGGACTTATGTGTAATTAATCAAGTTGTAGATGATGCAAGCGAGATAGTGTGCCCAAGTTACGGACAACACAAGATACAAGAAGAGAATTCTTGAGTCCGTGCAGGCAGTCATAATTCCAACAACACAAGTAGACCCTCAAAAGAAAAAGGAAGTAGCTAAGACATCCAGTAGTAAAATCACTCAAGTGCCTACACCCAAGGCTCCATGCAAAAATCCTTCGAGAGGTGGCACTCACCCCTTGTTTGGTAGGTCAAGCCTCTGTGCTAGCTGAGGTTCTTGCCTCTATACCTAAGTAACCAAGCAAGGATGTTGTTGTTCCTTAAATGCACAAGTCAATGGGTTTTCCATTCAACATTGTGGACCTAGATGAAAAAGAAAAACATAAATGTTATAATGTGGGATTCTCGACCATTATATCCCCCACGACTTGTTACATGAAGCTCCGGTGCATGTTTCATGCATTGATCCAACTATGCAGAAGCCACATGCTTCTATCAACATCTGCTAAGAAGAGGAGAAGCAAGTAAGGAAAGTTGTTAAAACTCCACCCTTCTATATGTCTTTGATCATAGGAAAACATCTTGTCCATAATTGTATGATTGACTTAGGTGCTAGTACTTCTATCATGCCTAAGAATATTGTTGATGTTTTAGGACTTAATTATAACCCCCTAATAAAAGGATTCATGTAACTCGATGGTTCAATTGTCACTACCCTAGGAATAATCAAATATCTTGAACTAACCCTCCATGCATGCCCAAATCTAACAATAACTTAACAAGTGTCAATCATTAACATGCCCCCTCTGTTTGCCTTATTTTTGTCAAGAGATTTTACTACTAAAGTGGGTGGTTAGTTGTCTTTTGATTGGTCCCATATGTTACTCAAGACAGGTATGGTACCTGGTTTACCATACAAACTGAGCCAATATTTTCCTATCATTTAGAGTCATATGTCCCATCCCCTCTCTAAGCCAACTATTTGATCTAAGAAGAATAAACTTCAGTTCTGAAGAGTAGCCTCTTCCACCTTTTATTCATGATCTAGTACTTAATGAGTGGGTAGAGAGGCACCATAAATTTGACCCATATGTTGAAGAACTGGAAGCTTATGAAACTAGGCTTGGTACTTACTACATTCTTGAAGAAGAAGTTATGTTGTCGCGTGCGCTCAAGCAAAGTAGAGAGAATCCTAGTCTATGGAAGTTATACTTTGATGGATCCAGAAGCAGAAACAACGTGGGATTAAGATTCATTCTCATTTCCCTTAAGGATGAGAAATTCTTCTTCGCTCACAGGTTATAGTTTACATGTTCTAACAATGTGGTAGAGTATGAGGCACTAGTGCATGGTCTACTTATTGCTAAAAAAAAAAGAATATTAAGGCACTACAGATCTTTGGAGATACTGAATTGGTTATCCACCAAGTCACCAAAAATTTCTAGGAAAAGAATAAGCTTCTAAAATATTATAAAAATAGATTTTGGGACCTTCTTGAGAGCTTTGATGCTCTAAATATGCAGGTGGTACTTGCAATAAATGAATAGGGAAGCTGATCAAATGGCCACACTTGGTTTATAGTTCTCTCATACTGAGTAATTTTTCAAATGAAACACTCAACACATTAAGATGGTGATCAAACCATCCATTCCAAACAACAACACCAGCTAGAAAGTGTTTAACGGTGAGGCGCAGATCGTCAATTCATTCAAAATGAAGCTGAGTTCTCATCAAGTATGCAAGTTGACTTACATGACAACTATGGTGACCAAGTGATTCAACTGAAGTCAAATAAGCTACCTAAATGGTTAGTCACCTTAGAGAAAATGTTTATCCATGATAATGAATTCAAGGGTGAAGAAAAGTATATATGCGCCACGTAAGAAGACTATTCCTATTCACTATTACGTGCGAGAAAATAATTGCTTAGTAAATCTTGTGCGCATGATGAAAAACATGCCTTCATCTCTATCCATAAAAAATATAGTGATATATTCTCATGGGAGTGTTAAGATTTCTTCTCAACATTCCATTTACCTTAATCATGGCATCAAGCCCGTCGGATAAAAGTAGCGACCAGTCAATCCAAAAATAGAGCCCCTTATGAGAAAGGAATTATCCAAAATCATTGAGGCGAGGATTATTTTTCCCGCAAGTACTCTACGGGTCGTGAATCTAGTTTTGGTGCGCAAGAAGAACAGTGAAATCAAACTCTATGTTGATTTCAGATATTTTAACAAGTCATATCTAAAGGATCATTATCCTTTACCCTCAATGGAGAAGATTACGCATATTGTGGCCGACGCAAAAATATTCTCAATGTTATATGGGTATTTAGATTTCAATCAGATCCTGGTCAAAGAAGATGATCAATTCAAAATGGAATTTACAACCAAGTGGGTAACATATGCATATCGAGAAGGTGCCCTTCGGTCTGTTAAATGTAGGCACAACATTTCAACACACCATGGAAATTCCCTTCAAAGGTTACATCAATGATTTCATATTGGTTTACCTTGATGAAATTAAAATCTTTCAAAGCAGAGAGCACGAGATCATATAGAACACCTAGAAAATTTCTTTGAGAGATGCATAAAGCTTGAGGTATCTCTTAACCCCAAGAAGTGTAATTTTGTTGTGGCGTAGGGAAAGCTTTTAGGCCATGTGGTTTCAAAAGTTGGCATCTCAATTGATCTTGAGTGAGTTTCAGCCATCTTAGCTCTTTTCCTACTGTGCACAAAAAGGCCTTTAGTCCTTCCTCGGTAAGATCAATTTTGTCGGTGTTTTATCCCTAACTTTACGGGGATGGTTTGACCAATCACCATGATGATCAAGAAGGACATAGCTTTCAAAAGGACATCACAAGGAAAGGAAAGCTTAAAAAAATCAAGCAAGAGATTTTTTGTGCGCCGGTACTCATCAACCTGAATTACTCAAATGATTTTATCCTTTATGCTTATGGTGGTGATACGAGTGTTGTTGCTTTCCTAGCACAAGAAAATGATACTGGTGGCTTTTTTCAGCCAGAAACTAAAGGATTATGAATTAAAATACAATCACATAGAGAAGTAGTTATTCGCCATCATGTGTGCGCTCAACAAATTCAAGAGTCCAAAAATCATATTAAGGTGTTATTCTCTCACTCTTTCATCGAGAGACTTCATCATGGGAGCATAAATTAGTGGAAAGAGAGCATGGTGGGTGAACAAAATCATGGAACATGATGTGACTATCAAATCTGGTAAGAGGTAGCGTGATCTCTGCAAGTAGGTTTCTGAAGACAAACATGATGAATTTGAGACTTCATTTTTTCTTGATGAGGCTCTCCTGTGTGAGAAATTGATCGGGATATAGATCTTGACACATGTGATTAGATGAAGGAAATTATCAAATTCCTTTCCAAGGGTGCATACCCTCCTGGATTAAACAAGGAAAAGAGAAGACATATGAGGTTACAATCTATCCCTTATGTTTTGATTGATGGAATTCTCTTCAAAAAGAATCTTGATGGCATGTTGTTAAGATGTATCAATGAAACACAGACTGAAAAAGTGTTAGTAGAATTTCACAATGGATTCTCTGGTGGAAACTTCTCTTCCAAGACTACAACAATGAAGATCATAATGATAAGTATCTTTTGGCCTACTTTGTTTGCAGATGCACATAAGTGGGTCACAAAATGCAAGGAATGTACTTTCTTTGTAGGAAAGAAGAGATTGTAAGACTTCCCCTCTGACCAATCCAACTAGATCATCCTTTTACGTAAAGGGGTCTTGACTTTATAGGCATGATCAATCCACCTTAAAGCACTAGACATAAATGGGTATTAACAACTATAGAATCCTTTAACAAATGGACAAAGAAGCTATCGTGCTCATGAAATTGACCGATTTAGTAATTCTTGAATTTCTCTGAGCTATAGTCACAAAGTTTGACATTCATCAAACCATTATCTTTGATAACGCAGGCCTTCCTTGGCACTAAAATCACTTGATTGGGCTCTAAATTTGGGCATCTACCCGAACACTTCTTCCAACTATTACTCTTAAGGAAATGGTTTGGCAGAGTCAACAAATAAGAACCTGATCAAGATCTTGAAGTGCATAATGAACATTAGCCAAAAGTAGTGGCATACAAAGGTCTCGCACACGCTCTGGGTAGATAGAATCAAAATTTAAAAAGTAATAGGAACTTCACCTTACAAACTTGTCTATGGAAAAAATGCTACCCTTCCTTTGACGATGGAGTTGAACTCATTGGTGCTTGCCCAACACTTGGAGATTGAAGGTGCAGACCAAAGAGAAATCAGAATGGAAGAGTTGGTTAATATTGAAGAATCAAGAAACTCTGCCATGATCAAGTTAGAACAACATCAAGAAACAACTAAGAAATGGTTTGACGAAATGCTAGGCCTTAATATTTTAAATTTGGGGACTTGGTCTTGAAATGGGATGATAATAGAGCTAAATGAGGGATCCACTAAAAATTTGATGCACTTTGGAGTGGCCCATACATTATCAGTTCATGAAAAGACGCTAACTCTTTCAAGTTAACTCAGCTTGATGGAGGCACGCTGCAAATCCCATAAATAGGATCTATCTCAAATTCTTCCATTAAGTTTGATGCATCATTTTACAAATATTCAAGTAGTTTCCATTCCTTGAAGTTATTTGCATGTACATTTTTTGTTTGTACATATGTTATTTCTTCTCACATACTTCATGCGTGTGCTCTTCTTTTGTTTCCAGGATGTTTGAAATTTTCAGCAATTTGCATGATTCAGAATAGAATCAAGGAATGATCCTTCAAGTGACTTCAAGGGTAGTTCTTCAAAGCCAGAGAGAAGAATTTCATAATTACATTACATAATCCATTCCCAATGGATTCTCAGCTCATCGATCTCCTTCATCTAGCAAGCGTGATGGCCCGAGAGTCACCAAAACTATTATCCAAATAACTCTCCTAGATTTGGACAAGTTACATATATATTCTAGCTCGATATCTTCATTGTAGTGGCGGTGTAATTCACGTGTCTCCTTGGCACATTCACTTGGTCACTGTTTCCTTGTGTGCCCTTGCACGCTCCCCTTCTCCCCTTCCCATTTTTATTTTCCTCATTATTCCACTCTTGCCTTGTGCACATCTTCTACGAATTCACCTTCCTCTTAGAAGCTACTTCATTCTACACCCATGCCTTGCACTTGCTTCAATCAACTATGTCCCTAGCCCACCGGGTGTGGCCCATACATTACCTTGTAATAGTTGCACCTTGACCATACATTCTCCACTCATCAATTTTTCTTCCACATGCATATCTTTACACCCTCCTCTATGCAATTCTAAGCCATGTCATTCTTAGGCATGCTTGAGTGTGCCACATACAATCATTCCAAGCATGTCAACCGGGTGTCGAATCCTTGTAATAAATCAATGAGTGACACATGGAAGAAATAGAAAGAACATTTACATAGTTGTCCATCCTTTCAACCAATCCATGTGTTCCACGTGTCTTGTGTGCGCAAGGACTCGAAAAAAAGTCGATAGCCATATATTTTTCTAAAGATCTCGAGATCAGTGCACACCTAGTCTCAACCATATAGTCACGACATAGGCTAGAGTGCTAGACATTCAAATTCAAATTCTTGGTGGATTTCATAGGTGAGAAATGGGAAAACATATTTATGGGCTTTAATGAGCACATCTGATTACTCCAGCCACCAGATTTGATTTGATCTACCCTCTTTCCTTCTCCAACATGCCAAATAGACTTGGGGAAGTGAATTTTATAGCTTTTCAGGAGGATTTGCAGGCATTGAATGCTTCTTGTTAGTGGTTGTGTTTCAAATTCAGGTTTTCCTCCTTCTCTTCTTCTATGGATTCATCTATAAATGTAAAATATGGGCTAATTTTTTTATGTTGGACATTTTGGATTCTTACGCGTTTTGCTAAGGATTTCATATTTCCCGTATGTATTCGAGTTGAGACTCTAGATTTGGATCGTGCATGTGGATATCAAAGCATCTTTCACCATTATAACAGATCGTGCATTTCTAGAAGTAATGGAAGAATCATTTTGTGACTATTCTCTATCTTTACATGTTTTCATTCCTTCTTCTTGCCTTTATTTTACATTGTGTGCTTGTTGTGTCATTCTACGTCCCTTACAATCCCCTTTCTAGTTGTGTTCCATTAAACTGATATGGTAAATACGTTTTAGTTGTGCTACACCTTCCCATCCTTCTTTCACACATTTCCCTTCATTTTTTATCACAACAGATAGTGTTCATCCCTATTTTTCTGGTGCTATCACCTTTTAGTGTAGTTTACTTTCGTGTTATCCTTCTATCCTTTGTCCCTTGGCATTGTTAGCTTAGTTTTTCCTATCAGAACTAGGAGTAGAAGTAGCAATAGAAATAGATAGAGGAACCAGCCTTCTCCAGAGATCCATCTCAAGTGCCCAAGGTCCCACAACTTAGAGACGGTTCCATTCTTATCTCGAATGACTCGATCCTTCCGATTCCGAGTCGCAGTGAAAGTTTGATGACTAAAAGTAAGATATTGGCCGCTTGGCTTATGTGGGGATTCAAATAATAACAAACTAGAAATCCTAAAATAGTGAAACTAAAATCCAAAAATTGGGATTTATAAATTGGATTACAATAGTGGTTATAATAAATTAGATAGGATTTAGTCCATGTAAACCTATTCCCAAAATCTATTCCCTATTCGCTATTCCAATTGTGAATGCTCACACTTCGTCTTGAAAATGATTATACTTTTTTGTTCAAGGTATCACGCGTCACTGTGTGAGGGATCATACTTCAATATGTGAGTGATCACTATTCTAATTGTAAATTCACACTTTGTTTTGAAAATGTGCATATTTTTTTGTGTGAGGTATCACACTTCAACGTGTGAGGGATTGCACTTTGACGTGAGAGGGATCACACTCCTTAGTGCAATGGATTTCAATTCATCATGTGATGAATCACACTTTGTAGATGTACGAGGCCATGAATCTCTCACACTACGATGAACTAGCATCTGTCAATTCCAAGTGTGAGTTTTGAACTTGAAATTGCGCTTGCTCACATATTGAAGTGCAATCACCACTTCGGCCTCCCATTGGAGTCAATATTTTAATTTTAGCATGTAAGAAAAAACATCACAACGGCCACTAGGCTATACAAATTTTGAAATCCATAGGGGAAAGAAGCCAATGATTGTGCATAAGCCAATGACTGTGAGTGGTAATGTGTAGTATAGTACCACTAGTTGTAAAAATCGAAGTCAACATTTATGACTTTTATACTAAAAATTTAGAAAAAAGGTAGCCAAATAACACAAGTAAAATCAAGTCACATGTACAAATCAGCCAATAAAAAGATGTAACTTTGACCCTGCTAGGATGATTTCACCTAGCATGCGCTTTCATCATGTAAGTTAGCAACCGCTAGGCTTATTAAAGATAGCAGCCACGAGGCTTATGTAAGATAGCAGCCGCTTGGATTATGTAAGATAGCAGTCACTTGGCTTATGTGGGGATTAAAATAATAAAAAATAGAAATCCTAAAATAGTGAAACTAAAACCCAAAATCGGGATTTATAAATTGGATTACAATAGTGGTGAACTTGGAATCCAATAATAGCACTCTTTGGAATCCAATATTAGCCAAATTGGAATCCAATAATAGCCATATTAGAATCCAATAATAGCGATATTGGATTCTAATAATAGAGAAATTGGAACTCAAATAAGTTTGATAATGACAATATTGGAATATGATATTGCTACTAATGGAATCTAGTATAGCCAAAAATGGAATCTAATATATGCAAAAACAGAGATGGATTTCTTCCAATACTTGAAATACTAAAGTCTCAATTCACTGGAATATGTCCCAATTTAGTGAAATAAGTGTTGTATATACATCATCTCTATCCAAGTAAAATGGATGTCATCTATAAAATCACTAACTCAAATAACACTCCTCATACCACCTTGAGCACTTGCATCACCACCACTAGCCCCTCTATCACCACCAGCTCCTCCATCTAGTCTCTTAGGTGGCTAACCCACACTACTTGCACTCACACTAGGAGATGCTCCCCATGATCTAGATGATCCACATATAACACTGCATTCGGTAAATCATGTATAACCATATATGTATAATATGCCAACTCGGCTCTCAAAGAATGATAACGAGTTGTGCTCACCATGTCATGTGCTCCCATCCGACTACTAGTCTTTACAGAGCTCTTAACTCTACACCAGTATATAGAAAACCACATAATACATAGGTTCTTCTTTAGTGTATCCCTTTCTTGGGCAAAAGATCTATCTCGGTTTACACTAGCCTAGGTCAAATGTATCCCGAACCCATCACGCTCAATCACTACACTATCTCACTCTATAATCAATGCATCCTAAACTCCCATCATATCATATCTCTCCCTTCTCGTACTATCTCTCTCTACCTCCTTCACGGCTTCTAGTTTGATATTTTAGACATCCAAAGCAAATCAGATTGATGTTGATCGACAATATTTTGAATCCTCTCCCCAAGTGTGGGACTTGTAAAATGGGAAAGGAATCTCCAGATTAGAGGCTAGTTCCTCAACTCCTCTGATCAGATTTATCACTTACAAGTTGCAGAGGTTTAAATTCCTAATCCTACCCTAAATTCCAAAGGAGACAGAGATAGAGAATGCAGATAAACTAAAACTAATGCTAATAGGTGATGCACCAAAGGAGTGGTGAGCATTTCTCACTTTTGCAGATTGACACAATTCATAAAATGCAACAAAACAACATGCACAAACTGATAACTATAATGAAGAATCAGAAATTAGTCAAACAACACCAGCAGAGGATGAAAAATTAATCACAGGGCCTGTATTGTTATTTTAACATCAAAATCACTTGCATTACAACACCTGAGAGGCAAAAATGAGTTGTAGTTCTTAGAAAAGGTCTAATATTCCACCAAAATCACTTCCAAGGTGAGAAAGGGGACCTGTAATACACAAAAAATGTTCAACCCTTTGAAAATGAGCCAAATCTGGCTTTTACAGTGCAAGGGACGAGCCCAGGAGAGAGAAACATGGGAAAACATGGAAGGGATTCAACCATTGACCAAAACACATTCAAAATAGCATGGGCATCCTTATAGACCCATCCCCGACATTTTTAGCCATGCGTTGGGAGAGAATGCGAGCCATTCTTCATTAAAAACGGTGGTTGAAACGTCATTTCGTCCATGACCACGTGCCTAGAGGTGTTTTTAGATTTTATCTCTCCAAAATCCATCAAAATGCAAAAATGACCCTAGAATCTTGTAGATAATTTCACCAGCTTTCCATTGATATAAAGAACGTGAAAAACCGAGCTCTAGATCGAAAGATATGGCCATTTGAAGTTTTAGGGCAAAACAGGGCCAAATCGGGTTGGCGGGCAAAAATTCAAATTTTTGCACCTTTTTGGTCATTTGGAAAATTTTCCAAAATTTCCCGCACTCCACCACTCTAGGTGCCACGTGGTGGCATCTCATTGGCCATGGGCCTTTCAGGGAAAATTTTTCCAAAAACTCCGCCGAGCCATAACTTCAAAAATACATGGAGTTAGGAGGAAAACTTTACCTTTCTGGAAAGCTGAGAAAGAGCTCTATCCAATGGTGTCATTTCTAGAAGGTTTTGAGTGCCTGAAAAGCAAAATATTATGACTGAGGCACAAGAGAGGAAAAAATGAGAGGAGTTAGCCACAAAAAATGAGCAGGGGCACATTTTGGATAACAATTTTGGCGACTCAGAGGGGTCATCTGCCTGCTGGATGAAGTTACCAGTTGCCTGAAGCAATCCATTGGGTATGGAGTCATTGAATTCTCTGTTTGATACCCCAACTGACTAGAACACTGCAAGGAGGAAGATGGAATATCACCTGATGGAGCAAGGCCTGCAAACACATCTCCAGGAACAACAAGCTTGTGCCAAAGCACTTAGGGAAAGAAAACTAATCTACAAAAAACAATGTGCACAAGCACTTGGAGGAATGAAAACCTAAACTAATATGTATAGGGTGAAGCATTTCCTTCAGTAGCAATGCTTCAGATGGATTCCATTGACTAGAATCTGCAGTTCTTGCCATCCAATGAAGACAACTGGAAAGCATTGTTGTCCTTACACTTTGTGACCATGTATGGGCCACTCCAAATGGCATCAAATTTTGAATGCCTTCCCGGTTTTGCTCTATCCGCATCCCATTTTAACACTAGATCTCCAACTTGGAAGGATCTGTTCTTGGCCTTTCTATCAAAGGTCTTCTTTATCAAAGCCTGATCCTTCTCCATTGCTTGGGATGCCTGATTTCTGATTTCTTGGAGCTCCATCAATTCTGCATATCTGACTTCCATGGGCTCAAACTCCAACAACTCCAATTGTTTCATGAGTTCCAATGTTGGCAACTCAAGTGATATGGGCAAAATTGCCTCTCTTCCATAAACAAGCTTGAATGGAGAGTTACCTGTAGATCTTTTAGGAGTTATCCTATCAGCCCATAAGGCTGATTTCAATTTGGTATGCCAAGACCTCTGATTCTCATCAAGAGTCCTCCTAATGATCCTCAACAAGTTCTTGTTTGTAGATTCAGCCTGGCCATTACTCGGGGGTAATAGTTTGATGAAGTACTTAGGTAGATCCTGTTCTTGACAGCCCATTCAGTCACCTTGGATCCAATGAATGCCAATGCATTATCTGATATTATTGTAGCTGGTATGCCAAATCTGGTTACTATTCCCTCATAGAAGTCTAGGATGCTAGATTCATTTGCTTCCTTGAGTGCTACTGCTTCAGTCCATTTGGTGAAGTAATCTGTGGCTGTTAAAATCCACTTGTGCCCTTGGCTCGAATTGGGATTAATAACTCCAATGAAGTCTAAACCCCATTGCATGAATGGCTGGTCAACTAAAATTAGATGCAATGGGAGGGCAGCTAGCCTCTCTTTACCTGTGAAAAATGCACAATTCTTGCACCTCTTGATCCATGCATAACAATCATTGAAAATCTTGGGCCAATAATAACCAGCCCTCATGATCTTTAGAGCTGTCACTCTTGGTGCAAAATGACCACCAGCTGGTCCACCATGGAACTCTTCCAGCACCTTATGAATCTGATTTGTACCAATGCATCTCAGCAGTACTCCATTCACATCTCTTTTGAATAAAACACCATCAACAAGGGCATATGGGACAGCTTGCAACCTGAAGTGTCTTCTTTGGGTCTTGTTCATCTCTGGAGGACATAGACCTGTGCTTAGGAAGTGCATTATACCTTGGGTCCAGCAAGGAGTGGGGACACCATCATTCTCCTCTTGAGTGCTTCCTTGCTCATGGCTTTCTTGCAACGCCAAAACAGCCTCCTTCTCATTGCATGATTCCTCTTGTTTGCTCAAGATCAGCTGCTCACACAATCCTTTTCCTCTTACCAACTTGGTGACTTTGATCTCAATGTCATACTCCATGACACGAGTAATCCAACCTGCCCTTTTTTCATTCAAGTCTTTGTTGAGGAGGAAGTCTTTAACCCCCGCATGAGAAACCAGCAATTGGACCTTATTGTTTGAAACTAGATGCTTGAATTTCTTCAAGCTCCTGATTACTGCAAGAACATGCTTCTCAATGAAAGAATATCTCACCTCATAGTCCTCCAGGATTTGGCTGAAGAAAGCAATTGGCTGCTCATCATTGTCTTTATTCTGCTGTACCAAAATTGTAGAAATAGTATCATCACCTCCAAACGCATAGAGGATGAAATCCTTGGAGAAATCCGGGTTGATGAGAGTTGGGGCTTGAGAGATGGCTTCTTTGATTGCTTCAAAACTTTCCTTTCCTTCTATTGTCCATTTGAAAGCCATGCTTTTCTTTAGCATCTTGGTGATAGGTCTGACAAGGGCTGCAAAATTTGGGACAAACCTCCAAACAAAATTTATTCTTCCCAAGAAACTTTGAAGGGCCTTCTTGTGGCTTGGCAATGGCAGTGCTCTTATGGCTTCGACTCTTTCCAGATCAATTGCTAATCCTTCTTTGGAGACAATGTGGCCAAGGAGCTTTCCTTCATGGGCTAGAAAAACACACTTTTTAGGATTCAAGGAGACTCCAAATCTTCTACACCTTTGGAACACTTGTCTCAAATGAAAGAGGTGGTCTGCTGTATTTTTTGAAAAAATAGTGATATCATCAAGATATATCAGTACAATGTTGTTAATCAAACCTTTGAACGCCATGTCCATTGCTCTTTGGAAGGTAGCTCCAGCATTGGACAGCCCAAATGGCATTTTCCTGTATGCATAAGTTCCCATTTAGTTGTAAAGGCTGTCTTGAACTTG
This sequence comes from Taxus wallichiana var. yunnanensis, assembly GCA_018340775.1. Taxonomy (NCBI): domain Eukaryota; kingdom Viridiplantae; phylum Streptophyta; class Pinopsida; order Cupressales; family Taxaceae; genus Taxus; species Taxus wallichiana. Next base: position 565,361,534 of record CM031234.1, read on the forward strand.
ATCTTCTTCCTTCACCATAATCTGATTATACCCGAATAGCCATCAAGTAGTGAAAACCTCTGAGCCAGCAACAACTTGTAAAATCTGCTCCATGGAAGGAAGTGGATAATGATCCTTGAGAGATGCTCTATTCAAATCTCTGAAGTCAACACACAATCTGATTTCCCCACTCTTCTTTTTGACTGGAACCAAGTTGGCAACCCAACTAGAATGCTTGATAGGGAATATGATTCTTGATTCTATCAACTTATTCAATTCTTTTCTCATGAGAGGCTCCATGTGGGGGTTGACTGGCCTTTGTTTCTACCTGATGGGCTTAGTATTTGGATCCAATTCAATGGTGTGTTGAGCTAACTCGGGATTGAAACCTTTCAAATCTTCATAGCTCCAAGCAAACACATCAGGGAATTCTTGACAAAGTTGTATGAACTCATACCTTTCTTGCTCAGTTGTCATCTTACCAATTTGGAGTGATTTGCCTCTTTCTACTGAGATGGACACTGAATCTTCTCCCTTCACTTGGATGTTTGCTTTCTCCTTCCTAAACTGATCATTAGGATTGAAAATGGACTCCAAAGTAATAAGTCCCTTTGGTAGTTTGTTGGTTCTCAGCTGCACCACTTGGTCACCATACTGCTGCTCTAACTTTTCCTGATTTTTGGCTGAGAATTCAGCCTCTTCTTGCAAGAAATGGATGATTTGCTGATCATTTTCAAACACTTGCCAACTTACATTGTTATCTGGCACTGAAGGCCTCACAATCACATGGATGTTTGGCTGTACCTTGTCTTTTTGAATGCTCTCCACAACGTCAAAGGCTGCCCCAACTGCTGCAAGCCTGTCAGCAGCTTGGTTCTCTTTCCTAGGAATGGATTTGATGCCAAAACCCTCAAAATCTTCAATGAGGTCCCACACCCTGTTCTTGTAGCACTTGAGTAGATCATTCTTGATAGCATGCTGCCCCTTGACTTGGTTGACAATCAACTCACTGTCACCAAAGACTTGCAAGTTCTTTATTCCTCTCTTGATTGCCCAATGTAGTCCTTGCACCAAGGCTTCATATTCAGCAGTGTTATTAGAGCATGCAAACTGAAATCTAAAAGCTGAATAATACTTAACTCCTTGAGGTGAAACCAGCATGGATCCCCTCCTGCACCTTGTCTACTCCTTGATCCATCAAAAAACAACTGCCATACCTCATTGTCATCTTTGTGGTTTGGCTTGGTGATGCTAGGAATAGGCTGATTTTCTTCATGTATGCAATAGACTCCCAGCTCAGATTCTTCTATTTCTTGATAAGGATCAAAAGCATGCACCTTGCTTGCCCATTCATCAAGAGTTAATCTGGGATGCTTCCAACCTTGGTGTCAGCTTCATCAGTGCTTGGATGATCTTCTTGATCAAATGCTGAACAATTGGCATTAATCTGACTTGGAGTGTAAGGCTCAATGTGAAAGTTTGCAATAGGTTCAGACCTGATTGTGGCTTTGGTTCCATATCTTGTTCTGAACAGCATGTGTGACCAATCAGCAGACAAGTAACCTCCAATCTTAGCTGTGAAATCCCTTGACAAACATAGGGCAAAGAGTGGTGGAAGGTCTATTACTGAGACATCTTGCAAAACAACCACGTTGGGACAGGCATGCAAAGTAAGACTCAAGTTTTTAATCACCCCGACTGTTGTTACTGCTGTCCCATCCAACTGCACCACCCCTTTGGATATGGTTTCATACTGAATTCCCAACTGATCAGCTATTTGCTTGGGCATTACTGAACTACTGCCCCGGAATCAATCATGCAATTGTGTACTAATTGGTTCCCAATGATCAATGAAACATAGAATGGAGGGGGCTTCAATATTTTACCTTGCTTGTCCTCCATGATTCCCCTCAGGCTGGGAAGCATTTTTGAGCACCTTCTCTTGCATTTGGACTTGCTGATTTGAAGTTGACCAGTCCTTCATGGCAGCTTGTAGCAAATCTCTTTGGCCTGGGATAGATAGTGATTCCCACATTGATATGTTTACATTTGTCTTCTTCATCTGATCAATGATACTGAATGGAGATGAAGTATCCCTCTATTGTCCCTTGGCCTGCACATTCATTCCTTGCACATGGGCAGCAACAACTGGCATTTGGGTTGGCCTAGGGGCTGTTTTAGGCAATCCTTGCGTGCTTGGGATTGCATTTTGTTTGCCAATAGTTTGTGGAGTGATGAAGGTCATGAATTACTTGGGGCCAATGGCTGTTCTTCACCCAAATTTCTTCTCTTTGACCTTGTGTTGGCTGCAACACTTTGGGAAATCATTTGATTCATGCCACAAAAATCTTCTGCCTGCCAGTTTACAAGTGTGGTATCATTTGGAGCTGATTGTTGCTGGAATGTTTCTTGTTGCTGGTTATTTCCTTGACTACCTTCACCCTCCACACTAGTTGTTGTCACCATTAATGCTTGATTCAAGGCACCGTTGAAGCACATGGACTGGTTATGAGGTTCATTGCATGGGAAACACCAATCATACTCTTGAGCTATATTGTTTTGTACTGGCACTAATGCTTTAGATGTAGATGTAGCATTGGGATTATAGGGCTGAAATGGTCTGTTGGCAGGAGGCCTTGCTTGATTTAGATTTGCAGCTGGATTGGGTGGTCTATGAGGTTGATATGGCTGCCTGTTAGGCTGAGCTTGAGGCTGGAAGGAAGGTCTAAAACCTTGAGCTTGCTGCCTTTTGAGTGTAACCAGCTCATTACCTAGATTTTGCAATTGCTTCATGACTTCTTGAAGTTCATTTGAGGCACTAGAAGATGAAGTGGAAGCTTCACTTGAATTCTGATTTCTAGGAGTGGGAATAGAAGCTAAATTAGGCACTTGATTAGTTTGGGCTCTCTAAACTTGGAAATAATGGCATTGGAGGCCTAGGAGCCAGCTTGCCAGCTTGAATCAAACAATTTTCAGCTCTAATGGCAATGCTATAAGCAATGGGGATAGTTGTGCCTCCCATGGACTGAATTAACATAGAAATATCAAAATTTAAAGCTTTAAGGTAATAAAGAAAAGCACCTTCTGCTGTTGGCCTGACTGCCACTGGAATTCTCTCCCAAGTCCTTTGAAATCTGAAATTAAAATCAGTCAGCTGCTCATTGGGAGCTCTTTTGATGGTTGTCAGCTGCTCCAAAAGGGACAAGTTGTCTCTCCTTTTCCCCAAATCGCTCATGGAGGGCTATACACATTGATTCCAATTTTGAATAGAACCCGAGGCAAGACTCTCTGAACCATGTAAAGCTTTCCTTTCAATGAAGATGCCAAGCAGTTTGACAACAACTTGCATCTCATTGATCTCATGGATTGCACAAATGTTAGCAATATCCTTAACATGATCACCAGTGAGGTCTGATTTTCTCCAGTGAAGTATGGAATGTTCTTCAATGCCGCAATCGGGATTAGATTTTTGCATTGAGAGCAAGTGGGCGCCACAATGAAATTGACATAGGGGTTGTTTTGTGCCATTCTGATTGGCCTTAGAACCCTTGTTGATTGAATGAAAGGCCTACCAGGTGGAGGAGTTGAGAGAGTTCTATTTGGTGGAGATGGAGACCTTTGGATTCTCCTCCCACTTTGCCTTATTCTTGGAGATAATTGTAGATATTCAAACAACACCTCTTCCTCTCCAGCTCTTGACCTTGTAGTGATTCTTCTCATGAGTTTTCAGGTCTACACTGCTAAAACCAGCTGATTCTTCTTCCTTGGAGTCGCCAGATGTGCAATTTATAGCTTTTAAAGCAAGAAACTTGCAAAAAATGCACATCAATTTTTTTGCAATGAAGATGAAGACCTCTAAGGTCCCACCGGTGTGCCAAAACTGTTGTTGCAAATCAGCAGACCCCTGGATGTTGATCAGATTTCTAGTTTGATATTTTAGACATCCAGTGTGATTGCACAACATTGAATCCTCTCCCCAAGTGTGGGACTTGTAAAATGGGAAAGGAATCTCTAGATTAGAGGTTGGTTCCTCAACTCCTCTGATCAGATTTATCACTTACAAGTTGCAGAGGTTTAAATTCCTAATCCTACCCTAAATTCCAAAGGAGACAGAGATAGAGAATGCAGATAAACTAAAACTAATGCTAATAGGTGATGCACCAAAGGAGTGGTGAGCATTTCTCACTTCTGCAGATTGACACAATTCATAAAATGCAACAAAACAACATGCACAAACTGATAACTATAATGAAGAATCAGAAATTAGTCAAACAACACCAGCAGAGGATGAAAAATTAATCACAGGGCCTGTATTGTTATTTTAACATCAAAATCACTTGCATTACAACACCTGGGAGGAAAAAATGAGTTGCAGTTCTTAGAAAAGGTCTAATATTCCACCAAAATCACTTCCAAGGTGAGAAAGGGGACCTGCAATACACAAAAAATGTTCAACCCTTTGAAAATGAGCCAAATGGCTTTTTAGCAGTGCAAGGGACGAGCCCAGGAGAGAGAAACGTGGGAAAACATGGAAGGGATTCAACCATTGACCAAAACACATTCAAAACAACATGGGCATCCTTACAGACCCATCCCCTAACATTTTTAGCCATGCTGGGAGAGAATGCGAGCCATTCTTCATTAAAAATGGTGGTTGAAACGTCATTTCTGTCCATGACCACGTGCTAGAGGCATTTTTCAATTTTTCTCTCCAAACTCCATCAAAATGCAAAAATTACCCCAAAATCTTGTAGAGAATTTCACCAGATTTCCATTGATATAAAGAACAAAAAAACGAGCTCTAGATCAAAAGATATGGCCATTTGAAGTTTTAGGGCAAAACAGGGCCAAATCGGGTTGGCGGGCAAAAATTCAAATTTTTGCACCTTTTTGGTCATTTGGAAAATTTTCCAAAATTTCCCCACACTCCACCACTCTAGGTGCCACGTGGCAGCATCTCATTGGCCACGGGCCTTTCAGGGGAAATTTTTTCCAAAAAACTCCGCCGAGCCATAACTTCAAAAATACATGGAGTTAGGAGGAAAACTTTACCTTTCTGGAAAGCTGAGAAAGAGCTCTATCCAATGGTGTCATTTCTAGAAGGTTTTGAGTGCTTGAAAAGTAAAAAATATTATGACCGAGGCACAAGAGAGGAAAAATGAATATGCTTGTATGCCCAACATTGTAACAAGAAAGCAATATCAACCCCATACCTCTTGTGAGCCTTCCAGGCCCACAACTCTCTATATGTCTGAGCAAGTAAAGTGGGTGCCCACTCAAATATAGTATCATGTTCTTCATCATCTCAGAGCACGACTCTGTCATCATCCAGGGAAACCTACCTCCTCCTAGAATCAGGTAGGGAGAAACATGATATGGCCATCATCATCATATTCAACCTCGTACATCCATCTCTCGACGGAAAATATAAATCCTGATATGCAAATCCTCCAGACACATACTTCACATCATCCCCATATAATCTCCTCATGACATCTAATCTCTCAGTCTCATCAATGGTGTATATGCACTTTCCTAAAAGCGATAGTCTCTTGATCCAGTGTACATCCTCCAACGTAATAGTCATCTCCCCCGTGGGTAACCAAAAAGTATAGGTGGAAGGATTCCACCTCTCCATCAATGATAACATCAAACCTCGACACCTATGCACTCTCTTGTAGTGTCTCATCCCTCCAAAACCCACTACCTCTACATGCTCCCAATCCTCATCGACATATCAACTCGTACCTCATCCAAAATGATATAAATCCGGTCACAGATTATCGACTTTACGTCCACCTATATATACAAACACATAAACACACATTAGCACACATATAAACCTCTAAACATTCCAAAACTACAAAATGCCACTAAAACATTACAATCGTAGTTTTACTATTTGAATTATTGGAGATTCATCGAGGAATTGTTGGCGATCACATGAATTGTTGGTTATTCCTGCAATTCCCACATTCAAAATCCGTATGCCCCAAACGACCCAAAACCTCAAAAATACTTTAAAAAAGAGAAATTGAAACAAAAATGCACATAATTGAACTTACCTCTACCAAAGTAGGTTTCCTACACCTGCTGGATGATGTCTTTGCACTCAAATCACACTTTTTTGCTCCTTCTTCACCGTTGTAGTTGCCCAAGTTTATTTGCAAAATGAAATGTTTACTGATATAAGCCGCCTTTTGTATCCCCAAAATTGGCTTTACCCTAATCATTGATGATTCATGCAATCATATGCGATTCATTAAACAATCACCCGCAATTCATGCAATTGCTAACAATTCATCTAGTTTCACATACCCACCATTATTTTGTGAAAAAACCTTTTATCACAATTTTGAAACATATTCTCTCCTTTAAAAGACCCCAATCCTCAAATTATTGAACATCAAACAATCAAGTCAATCTTAGGACATGTCATATGTCTATGGGACATGGCCATATATTTACAACCTACCTTTGTAGATCATAAGACTATAGGCATCAAACCCTTTGGTTCCCCCTATCACTTGGTCCCACGATAGCATATCCCATTTTTGTACCCCTTCAAACTCGGGAAATTTTTTTAAACATGTGACACACCTATCCAACCAATGTGTCAAACTGGTGTTCCTTACATTGCATTGTAGTCACCCCATTTTGAGGGGGATCACCCATAAAAATCAACTCATCATCACTTTTTTCTAGAACTTTGTCGACGTCAAATTACTAGACAAAAGGGGCAAATGTAGACACCTAAAATTTACACCCTTCAAATCATCATTTACATCTACAAAAACCCTTATCCTAAGTCATAATTCCTTTGGCATATTTACCTCATGTAAATATTATTCTTACAGCTATCAAAATCCTATCCTAACCATCTAAAACCACCTTTAAATAAAAACAAAACACATCTTAACCATTTCATAACTCCCTTGACCATTATACCTCGTCCCCAACAACTTAGCAAACCATATACCCAAATACAAACCAAAACAAAATCATTTAAAATTGGTTTTAACCACTTAACCAACCTAAATCCTGAAAACCCATATCACTAGTGATTTAGGTAATTGTTAGCGATTATAAATAAAAAATTTCCAATCTTCCTTCGGATCCTCAACTATTAATCTCGAGATCTTATTTTCAATACTATCTTCCAAAGATTCGCACATCACCATTTAGCACTGGACATCAAGATTATTATCAAACATCATTTTGAACCATCATCGAACATTTTTCAAGACATCTTAGAGCTCATATGGATCAACTTTTGCACCATTCATCTTGCAGATTGCATCAATTGTCATCAGGTCATTCTTAAGAAAGGTTTGAGGCATATTTTAGCTTCATCTCGGTCTAAGGTACTTTTACAATATTTGTTTATCTCTTATCAACCATATTCGTTCATTAATTAGTTTGAAGCATTAATTTGAAACATCAAACATTCATTTTTAATCATTTATCAAAATCTAACTAAATCATCAATACCCCTATGTCAATTATTATCAATTATTATCAAATTTATCATATCTTTCATGTCATTCTTTTAGCTTCTAACATATTTTTAAGAATGGATTATTGTTAGATGGAAATTTGTGGTTAATCACACTAAATTACCAACATTTACATGCTTCTGATAGTTTGACACCCTTTATTTTGGGGATAGTACGATCTTCTCCACGAACTAACACTTTACGCCATCAACAACGCTCTTATAGAAGAACTATAAGAAATCTTTGAATTCCTATGGGACATCTGCCAAAAATTCTAATACTTACGGTATGATTATTTTGAGCATGTATGGATTACATCCACACTTTTTGGGCTATATTTGAAGGCACACAGGACCTACCATTCAATCTTGAGTTCTAGTCATCTTTCATACTATTATTTTATCTATCCTCCTCATATCAGTTTATCATTTATTGCTTATCCATTACAATTCACTTGATTGTTTACAAAGTGAGATGACATCCTTTGAGGAATCCCTTTGGATTCCTAGAATCGGCCTTTTGCAGAGCAGCTCACCTATATATCTATTTATTCCATTCTAGTTACTGTCTTTGAGCATAGTTTTCCTTGTAGCACATGATCTTGTACACACCTTTGGATGGAGTGCAACTTCTATCAACATCGAGCATAACTAATCATCATCTACTGGTATTGTTAAACCCTCATCTTCTCGATGTTATTTTTGTTTTTATTATTTCACTTTGTTAATTCAAGTAGAAAGGTAAAACGTCTTTGAACATTTACCTAAAGCACCATCCAATTACTTCATTTACTTTGAGGATTCTATCCTTAGCCTAATTTCAAATATCCCGCGGGTTCAAAACCCGTAGTACCATAAATTTCCTTAGCCCATGAGACTGATTTGATATTGTGATATACAATCGTGTCAAAATCTTGCTTAAGTCTGAGATGAATCTTGTTATTCTTGTCGAATCCCGCTTAAGTTCTACACTCTGTGGATGATTAGCTTTGTGTCTTGTGGTCTTCTTAGAGTGTGATGTATGGGCCCATTTTACAAATTATTTCAAAATTACGGATTTGAAAAGTTAATTAGACAAAACATTCTCTGGTGTTACTGAATATATGTGAGCCGAAGTCTTGAAATACTGGTTCACTCTAATTATACGTACTAGTTCAAAATGAGTACCAATATCAAATCCTTCTCGTGGATGGGTACCCACCACAGTGCCACAAAAACTAAAAACAAATCACAAAACATAGACTAGGTGCCTAGTCCATTGGGCAAGGATTCATGGGGAAAAATACACTTGGTCTTTTTAATGGATACATAACATGTCAAGGGTATGATGAAAATAAACGAAAACCAAATCAATATAAAATAGAGCACAAAAAGGAAACAACAAAGTAAAACAACACAACTATACACTACACAAAAACATACATGACTATTTGATTTAGTCCAAAGTAAGTCTTGAGATGCCTACCTTTAACAAGAAACTCTAGAAAATGTCCCTCCAATTATCTTACAAAGAAAGCGTTATCTCCAATCCTTATGTTGATGAAGTAAGGTCCCATCCATAGGGTATAAAATTTTCCATTCTTACCCTTGTCTTAATGCTTGTTATCTCATACTAGAACCATGTATCCAACATGAAAATTTCTTGGGGTAACCTTTTTATCAAATATTTTCTTGAGATTCTCCCTAAACTTAACATGCCTTTGATGGGATTCCTCCTTGATCTTACTCCATAATCACATTAATTATGGATTCATAATGGTTTACTCCTTACCCATCCTCTAATTTCTGCATGAATTCATAAACAGATAGTTGTAAGTGAAGGGGAAAAAGAGCTTGAACCCCATAAACTAATTCAAAAGGGATCTTACCAATATCTTACTTAGTGGTAACTTTTTCTGCCCATAGTGAAAACTTGAGCTGCTCACCCACTTCCTTTTATTTATCTCTAATGTTTTCCTTAGGATTTTGAGAAGGCTTTTATTGATTGATTTTGCTTGACAATTTCCTTAGGGATTGTAGTTTGATGCATATGCCAAGGTAATGCCATACTCATGGTACATTGTTTCCAATGTTTTTTCTATGAAACTCATGGAATTATCACCAACCAACTTAGTGGGGACCCCAAACATAAAAATTATGTGATTGAGGATGAAGTCCATAACCACTCTATGAGTTTGCTTCTTGGTGGTGATAACTTCAACCCACTTGGTGAAATAATCATTGGCCACCAATATCTATTTATGACTAGAACTTGAAAAATATGATATTTCACCTATAAAATATAATACCCATTATTTGAATGGAGCCTCCATTGAAACATGTTGTAGGGGTAGGGATCTAGAAGCTTTCATCCTTCCTAAGAACCATTGGAAACTTTCACATTTTCAAACTAGAAGAGATACATATTTGAAAAGGGAAGGCCACCAGTAGCCTGCCCTTAAGATTTTATGGCCAATAACACTTCCAACAACATGGCCTCCACAAAACCCTCCGTGAAACTCAACAATTGTATTAGGATCCTTGTCCTCTGTAACACATCTCAACAAGATTCCTTCTGGGATTTTCTAATCTACTCCATGATTAGTTAAAATATATTTTAGGGAAACCAGATTGAGTATCCTCCTTTGATTTTTTTGTATGTGAGTAAGACAATTAAAGATTATTAGGTAGTATACTATGTCTTTGTACCAAGTGGGTACTTACCTTTTCATGAGGGTCTTTCTCATCCTTATAAACATTTTTTATCTCAACTACAAGTAAATTACTTTATTCCATCAGCCTTGTGTAGACACCAAATTTGGGTCACACTCCCTTAGTTCTCTTCAATTAATTAACATAACACATTTAACTAATCATGACCCCTTCATCCCATATTAATATTCATCCTCACATTATTAATTAAATTAATTATTTTAATTAAGTTAATTTCATCCTTACACCTCCACCTCATCATGTCACCTCATCCTGGACCCATTCCAGAGACATTTAACTCACAGTGACCAAGTCATTACTCTCTCAAAGACTAAGTCATCACTCCCGAGTTTAGTCACTACTTGACCTAAATAATTAATAATTTTTCCTAAACCTAATCTGGACTTCTTCTAAGATCTTATTTCCTTATCTCATAAGAAATTTACTTCCCTAAGCGGGCCCAACAAGGAAAACATGCCAAATCTACGAAGATCTGCCTATTTTTGGTAAATAAAACTATTTCACCCTAACCGACGCCGGTTTATCCTCAACTAACTTCGAGCACCTAAACCACCATTGGTTCCTTTATATAGAATTTTACAACCCTTTACCTAGGTTGGTCATTCAGTTATTGGAGCCTTATTGCATTCAAGCGTGAATCTTCAAGCCCTCCTGCATCTAAACGACGAACACACATAGCCATAATACAAGACAAGTAGTTGGTTCTCCTTCCAGAGCATTGGAATACTCATGGGAGCACACATGTTGTATTGCCGTGGCACTGGACTCAAGCACCTCTTCTTCGATCAACCATTAACCATCTTGACTCACAGGATCTATAAAATACCAAGTAAGTACTATGATTTTAATCATTCATGTTTATCCATTGTAGATCTCTTACTTCTTTCAAAGTATTTTATTTCTTCTATTACTCGTACATCATATTCTTCCCACCAACCCACTATTCAACCACCCCAAGCCTTTTCACCCTTCTAAACCTCCTTCTTAGTGTTCCTGAGTCCTCTTAGCCATATTACAACCCAAACCACACTACCCTCACTCTCTGTGCAATCACAGAGAGCCTAAAAACCCATTTTTAATAGTTCATTACCTATTTCCCCTACCAACATCAGTTCCTTGACCATTTTCGGTTTAGTCCCCATACCGACATCAGTCATTAGACCGATATCGATCTCTATGTCATTTCATATTCTCATACCAGCAAGCTTCCCACTCACCCAAAACCAACCCAGACCTCAACCAATCAGCCCCAGACCCTTACCAGACCTTTGAAAAACCTTTCTAACCTGAACAAACCCGGTTCTAATTAGATTTAGTGTTATTTTGATATCTAGCATAAAATCTAGTGTATTGTGTGTATGAGAAACCTAAATCATTACATTGTAATAGGACTTATTTATTTCAGTTTCTTATTCACATTGAATTATTATTAAACAGTGGATTAATAGCCTCTCTAGGAAGCACCACACTTCCTGGATCTAGCATACACTAGGAAATCCATTGTCATATGTTATTTAATACTCTTCTGTGGTCTTTCTTTGCATCTACAGGTAGTCCTTTCTATATAAAAAGGAGTTCTCTAGGATCATCTTGGATAATGTCAACAACGCATGAATTCTACCTTTCACCTTCACCTCACAGGTATTCCTCCTTAGCCATTTACTTTCTATATGTTTCATCCGGAAAGCGTAAAACTTATAGGTGAAACACCTTACTAAGCCCAAGCCTCTAACCAAATTTTTGGTCTAAATCTCCATATCATAATCTTGTAGCTTGTTCACCCACCTACACCTCTTGCTTGACATTTCAATTTGAGATAAGATGTCTTTTAGCATCGTATGAGGCATATAGACTATGAATTTGGAACTCAAAATATAGGGTCCGAAAATCTTAATAGATTTTACCAAGGCAAAAGATTACTTTTCCATAATAGTGTATTTCACTTGCACTTCGTAAGGCTTTTTACCGAAAAATGCATAGGTTTCTCGTGTTCCTCTTCATCCTTGTGCAATAATATAGAAGCAATTGTATTCTTTAAGGAGAATAAAACATCTAAAACTCATTTTTATAATCACGGATAGTTAGTATGGGGGAAATTATGAGTGCCTCCTTTATCCCTTCAAATTTTTAGATAACCCCTTCTCCCAAATCGATGACTTGATCTTTCTTCAACATGCTTCTAATGGGAAGTGTTGGGCCCCAAAATATTTGGCCAAGTACAAGAAGGTGCATGGACGCATGGGACCTATTTGAAGAAGGGTGCGTGGGTTGAAGGCGGACATGGCGGGGTTTTAGCAGGTTTAGCACAACACACGGCACGAGCATGTAAGATAAGAAAACATTTGGGACTTATCCATATTCAAAGTTCTAGATAAAACATGAGGAAAGTGTGACATGTCTAGCATGCAGAGTGGATAAGGTGCCAACCTAGCAATAGTAGGATCAAGAATGGAATATTCCATGCATGTGATGGAAGGATCCATAAAGACATCATTACAAAGAGTGGAGAGCTTGAATCAAAGGAATCATGCTCCATTGGAGGACCACTTGGACACTTGGAAGCCGATCTATTACCTCATAAGGCATGGCGGTGAAGGAAAAAATCTATATATAGAGATGTGCGGGTAGTAGAAGGGTGTATGATAAAGAAGCAGAGGTGGGGGATTAGAGGAAATATAGGAGTGATGGCATATTTAGAGGGATGGGTTATGTGTTTATCCTTGTAATATGAAGGACATAGTTTAGTTTCTGATGCATGACCTTGCTCTACATTATTATATGGGTTTGTTATGGCCTTAATGAATGTAATGTGGTTATTGAACTCATTAATATGAATATAAGGTTCTGTTCTAAAAAATATATGTGTTCATGAGCATAAATCCTAGTGCATTTCCTTTGTGTTATGAATCAGTTCTATATTTTTTAGATACTTCTCTTTTATGGATGCATTGATATGATAACTCATCCTAGGCTTCTTAGAATGAATGCATGGTTCTTTTCCATTATTTTTCACTTAAGTATCTATCATAGATGATGTATTCTACACAACTCACATAAAGGAGGGGCTTGGTGCACCCGTGCACGTGCATGCCTCGGGTGAGTGCCCAACCCCAGCTTTAGGTGATAGATGAATGCATGGGATTTGACTGTTGTTCTAAGGGTATAAAAATGACTACATCTTGGTTTCATTTTGGGACCTCTTTTCAAATTTGTTGTGAGAAATGGCATACATCTTGGTCCCTGTGATGTGTGATGACATAAATGTATGACCTTGGAAAGTGTTGAAGCATGGTTCAAGAGCATGGAGGATGAGTTTTCTCAAAGATTCAACACTAGACCTGAGTTGATGCACGTAGATGGGTAGAAGAGAACCATGTACCATGAGTTGTATGAGACATTATTTTTGTTGTTTTCTAGTAGAACTATATGAATGGATTTCAACATATGCATCTAGATGAGTTGGTACTATAGATCACATGTATGGACCCAAGATGATTACCAGAGGCTTGTAGGATGTAGATCTGACTTGGATGTGTGTTGTTGATCACTAGTGGAAAGGAGTGTTGACTAGTTATACTCTAGAATATGCCATTTATGTATTCTTTCCTAGAAGTTTGTTGAGTTTGAGTTTCGAGGGAGCCCAGAGGATCATTTTTGTGTGTTATTCCTTTGGCTATGAAGATCTTGGTCATTACCCTAAGTTTAGAGGCATTTCCCATGGCCGGCTAAGCTTCTCTGAGCATTGGGTGAGGAAGCTAGGGTGGAGGAAGATGGCAGACATTGTGGCTGAAAAGGAAAGGGAGGAGAGATGACTCAAGTATAGTGAAGCTCATGAAAGGGAGATGACTAGACAATGAGGTTACAAGTGTGATGGATCTATGGAGGAAGACATTGTGGGAAGGAGTTGAGGTTCACGCAGAGGATGTGGAACTTGAGAAGTCTATGCTACCCCATCTTGGAAAGTGTGGGGAGAGCCCTTTTCTTCGATGAGATTTCATCACATGGAGAAAGGAGATCCATCGGCGTGCATCTGAACCCACCTAGTGACCAACCCCTGGTGCTTGGTTTTCTAGATCAAGGGAGAAGTATTGTTAACCTAGTTGGTATCGGTGGGAGTAACCGATCTATGCCTAGGAGATATAATTTCTCATTTGGAACATCCATGGCTACATAAACCATTCCAGTATTTGGAGGAATTTTGGACAAGGTGAAAATATGCAAGGTTTGGGTATCACATGGGAGTGGCATGGGACACACAACTAGTAGTGGGACAATATCACAAACCATCGGCGTGTAGTTTAGTGGGATGTTGGGAACACTAGGTGTGACCACTTCAGGCCATTTTCGGCTATAAGAGGTGGATCTGGTGGTGTAGGAGCTGGAGGACCTGGTGGACCTAGTGGATCTAGAGGATCTAGTGGGTTAGGAGGAATAGGACCTAGTGGATCTAGTGGATCTGGTGGAGGAGGAAACACTAGGAGGAACCAAGGCTCTGGATCAGGAGGAAAGGGCCACAACCACCTCCACAAGTATTTTTGAGATGTCTTTGCACTTACAGACTATAGGGGTATTGAGATGTTACAGAGCATGTGCACAAGTGTGAATTACTATGGCATGTGAAAGGGATCACTACCCAGAGTGGAAGGAAAGTCAGTTTTGCAATGACGTTGCAAAGGGGCACACATAGTTGGTATCGGAAATATGACCCCCATCAAATGGTGGTAGACTACACTACATTGAAGAACACCTTCTATAAGAATTCCATATCCTAGAATTTGAACAAAAGAGCATCAACACCTCTGAAGGAGATCAACAAGGAATGGTAGAGAGTGTGTGGGAGTATGATGTGTGGTTAAAAACTCTCTTGTCAAAACTATCCTATGACATTCACCCTTCTCAACATGCTCAATGGTTTTTTGGAGGATTGATAACATTGTTTAGAAGGGAACTATCACACAAGACTTTCATAGAGACCCGTGTGAGGCCTTGGAAGTTTCCCTTGTGCATTGAGGTTATTGGGAGCATTGATACTAGTGTTAGCCCTTTTCTAGAGGCTCAAATTACTGTAATGGCCAAGTAGTTGGAGAAGTTATCTACAAACTAGTGCGCATGAGGTTCGTAGTGGGATTTGGTGTATAAATATGAAGTGGAAGGGCATGCAAAGGATAGTTTTTCCCTCAGAAGTCAGTACGTGCCATGGTGGTAGACTATGAGATTTTCCATGGGGATCATGATGCAAATAGGTGTCCTCTACTACAACAATGCAATCCTGTAAGAATTTTCTTTCTATTGTAAGATTTGTACCTCTATGACCCATGATACAAGGATTGTAGAATGATTGACTAGATTCATGATGTTATTGATCTTGGTGTGTGCCAAGACTAGTCTTGCAAGTAGTTCAAGGATGATGATCATCATTATGAAGGGTGCACAGATGGAGGAGCATGTGGAAGAGGTTTTTGTGGAGGATTTCATGGTCACAAGTAACCATGGTGGAGGAAGAAGTGAATTCCCATGAGGAACCTATTATAATTGTGGATCTATAGAGCATTATAAGCGTGAGTGTCCTGATCTATTGCAATGCTCATGGTGTGGAAAAAAACATAAGTAAAGAGTGTCAGAGTTTTTGAACATATGAACTAACAACACCGGAAAGAAAAGGTTTGGGATGGTGAGTATAAAGAAGGCTGACCCACATAGTGGATGCTAAGAGTGGCGTGTGAGTCAGGATTAGAACTGTATTGGTGACAATGTGAGTAGAGGCATGTGCATGCAAGGAGATGCCAAGACAAAGGAAACTGGTTTCAAGAGAAGAAGTGGTACATGGGAAGTATCCAGATCCTACTCATTAGAAGGAGGTGTATCAAGAGACTATGGATGTGATTTGGAGTTTACAAGGGAGATCCAATGTCTAAAGGAGAAATCAAAGTAGTTAGAGCAAAGGAAGAATGTTGAGGCTCGAAGGAGGACTGGATGAAGTCAAGGAAGTATGTAGGATGTTAAGGAAAGAGAATATTATTCCCTTGCTAGGAGAATGGTTGAGGGAGAAGGTACCACATGCCAGAGAAGAGTGTGAAAGGAAGGTTTTGCATGCAAACCTTCCTCCTCACAACCTTGACTATGATAAGGAGATTACATTGAAATGTAGTTGTTGATGGGTGGCTTCTAATAATATCCTCATCGACACGGGAGTGGAGGTCAATGTTCTTACCTTAGATGCCTGGCATCAAATGGGAAGACCCACATTACAACCATCTTGAATGTGTTGTATATGGAAAAAAGACAAAGGAAATGCCCATTGGAGTCTTGAAGGATGTGGTTATCACTATTCAAGGGGCTAAGTTCACTTGGGGACTTTGAAGTCTTGGCACTCACCGAGGTGGATAATTTCTAGCATTACTTGGGTGCCCTTGGTGTTATAAGAACAATTCCGACCTGTGGTTTAACAAGGGGTATATCAGCTTTGAGAACAAGGAAGAAAGGGTGATTATCCCTTTAATAGATGGGAAGTCAACACCCTATACTGAGCCCTTAGGAGAGGAAGTCCTTGACATAATCTATGTGCACTCCATTAGAGATCTGAGATAATTCATCCCCATGAGAGGAGTTATCTAGTTTGAAGATGCTCAGTCCTTGAGTGATACCACTAGCATGGCATGTGACAATTGGGCATGGGACTTATGAGTTGATTGGGTGATAGTTGAGAGGATATGTAACAAGGGTAACAAAGGCATGCTCATTCAAGCACCTGGGAGGAAGAAGTTTCCAAGTTACTCTGGAGGAGCATACCCTAAAATTTTCTTGTGAGAAATGGAGGCTCAGTGGAAGAATGAGGATGAGAGAAAGGGAATGCTTAGTTATAACCTACTAGAAACTATAGCATGTGCTAGTGGGCTACACATTGGGAGAGCCTCCTAGAATGGCATGAGGTAAGGGTCATATTTTCTATAAGGTTCTCTCCAGAGGAAACGTGCCCACTATCATCCAAGACTACCATGGTAAAGAGACCACCTCATTTCATGTCCAAGCATGTGAAGAAGGCCTGGATGGGAAGCACAAAAGTGCATTACCACCTTCATTATGGGTGCATAAGTTATATTCCACCTTACAAGGTTGTGTGCACATGGTATATTCATTTGGAGATGCATCATCAAATAGGTAATTGGAGAGGTTTGGTTGATCTCATTCAAGCTTTTGAGTATAGGAGTACAAAGCCATCGGTGGATAAGGTGTTATAAGTAATCAAGTGCCTTACGATGGGAGATAGTGTTATGGAAGAAGATAGGCTATTGGAGTTGTTGGGTGAGCCTTATTTGGAGATGTGCCTCAATGAAGAAGAATCAGAGGAAGTACAACTTGAGTGCGCGTGCATGGAAAAGGAAAAAGGAAAAATGGTCTATGTAGTAGATGGTGAAGAGATGGAAAGTTTGGATGTTAACCATTTTGAAGGTATGCACAAAGTCATAGATAGCGTTGATGAGTGAGAGCACATGCCTACCATGAGCCCTTGAAAACAAATAAGGTTAACATTGGGATAGACAAAACCTAAGGAAGCTATCATTGGGGACTATTGGTGGAAAAGGAAGTTTCAAAGGTCATTGATCTATTGCATGTGAGTTCAGGATTTGTTCCCTCATGGGTACCATGAACTCAAAGGCATCCACCATTCCTTAGGGGAGATGAAGATCAAGTTGAAGGAAGGTGCACCCGATCGGAAGAGGCCTTATCGGATGAATGAATTTATGTGTATGGGTCAAGGAAGAAATAGACAAGATGATAGCATCTGGTATCATTGAGGCTGTGGAAGAATCAAGAATGGATAAGCCCAATGGTCATTAGTATCAAGAAGGATGGAAGAATAAGGATTTGTGTGGACTATAGGGACCTAAATGTAGTATGTGTCATCGATCCTTTCCCAACCCCCTTTACTTGAAGAAATTTTGGAGGAGTAGTGGGCAGGCGTGAGTCTACTCTTTCACGGATGGGTTCTCAAGGTATCACCAAGTTAGGATTGCAAAGGAAGACCAAAAAAAAGAAACTTTCACCTTGAATGGGGAATTTTTTCCTACATGGTTATGCCTTTTGGATTGAAGAATGCACTTGTTGTGTTCTCGCATCATCGTGGTACAAGCATTTCAGGACTTCATCCATAAATTTCTTCAAGTTTACCTAGATGACTGGACTATATATGGGTTGGTAAAAGACCATTGTGACAATTTGAGGCTGATGTTTGAGAGATGTCAAAAATTGAGGATATCCCTCAACATTAAGAAATGTGTCTTTTTTACTCCATTTGGAACCCTGTTAGGACATATTATATGTAAAGAAGGCTTACTAGTGGATCCCACCAAAGTTTTAGTTATTGTGGGATTAGGGGAGCCTACTAGTCAAAGTGTAGTGTGCAGATTCCTTGGACATATGGGGTACTACTATAGGAAATTCATCAAGGGGTATGCCAAGATCATTCACATGCCCTTGGAGGAATTTCTAAAACACAAGAGTGCCTTTCATTGGGGAGAGAGAGCAACAAAGGCATTTGACACTTTGAAGGATAGGCTTGTCACTATGCCCATACTATGCTTTCCTTCTTGGGATAAGCCTTTCCATGTGCATGTTGATGCCTCAAGAACAACCATGGGAGTAGTACTAGCACAACCTGGTGAGGGGATTGTTGATCACCCTTGTGTTTTTGCAAGTAGGAAGTTGACACCAACAGAATAAAATTACACAACTACTAAGTGAGGCACTATCAATGATCTATGTGTTGCATAAGTTTAGATAGTACCTATTGGAAACACCATTTATATTCTACATGGACCACATGGCATTGAAATACTTGGTGAACAAGCCCATTTTGCAAGGGTGCATATGTCGTTGGGTCCTATTATTCCAAGAGTTTGAGTTCACGGTGGTTGTAAAACTAGGAAAAAGTAATTTAGGACCTGACCACTTATCAAGGATTAACTCGGGGAGGAGGACACAAAGCATTGAGGATACCATGTGCCAGACACGTAACTATTTAGGTTGTGGCGTGCCCTCAGACTTGGAAGATATCATCATCAGTATTTTTGAAAATGGGTGTGGCACCAAACGGAAGGGATGAAGGAAGGCTCTGGAGAGAGAGGAAGTAGTTAGTGTATATGCGTCACACCCTACATGTTGATTAGTGGAGATCTATATAAGTTAGGATGTGATGAGGTTTTGTGCCGATGCGTATTAGAACATGAGCATGTGGAAATTATGGAGGAAGCACATGGTGGGATTGTAGGAGGACACTATGTAGGAAATGCTACCATGGAAGATTCTACTAGTAGGGATTTGGTGGGAAACCATCTACCAGGATTGTATTGAGTTTTTGCAAGGCTGTGACCATTTCCAGTGCCTTGGAAAACCTAGAAAGAGGGATGAAATGCCCTTGTGACCAATAGCATGATCTTGAACCATTTGAAAAATGGGAAATTGAACTTTGTAGGGCCAATTTTTCAGCTAGCCACGTGAAGGATGGTTCATGGTATATCATTACTTGCATTGATTACTTGACAAGATGGGTAGAGGAAAGCACCTATGAAGGATTGCACTACAGTGAAAAACTACTATATTTTTATGGGAGAACATAATCAAGTAGGTATGGTTGTCCTTTAAGCTTAACAAGTGATAGAGGTACACATTTCTCAATGAAATGGTCAGGATTCTGTTAGTAGAATTTATGGTGGCCCATCACAAGACTACCCTTATCACCCTCAAGTGAATGGAACTATTGAGGCATTTAACAAAATACTAAGTCACATGTTGACCAAGATCTGTGATGTTGGAAGACAAGATTGGGATGACAAAGTATCATCCATTCTATGGGCATACATGACAACCTACAAGAGGTTAAACAAGGCCACACCATTTCAATTGGTGTTTGGGTGCAGAGTTTTTTTCTAGTTGAATTCATGTTACCATCATCTATGCGTATAGCATGTAGGAGGGTTGGATGATGAAAAAGTTTGGAAGAGAGGATTGATAAGTTGATGTAGTTAGATGAAAGGTGATCACTTGCTAGATGGAGTCAGAAGATAAAAAGGAAAGACAAAAGGCATGGCATGATCATCATATCAAAAAAAGTAGTTTGAGGTTGGGTAGATGGTGTTGTTATATGATTCCAAGTTTTTGCGCCATCTGAGGAAGTTGAAATTCCATTGGTTGGGACCTTACATCATCTCATACATCCTTGATTTTAGGCACTTTTAGTTACAAGTGCTAGATGGGATGAGATTACCAGGTCATTTCAATGGGAGTAGGTTGAAGCCCTATTATAAATAAGTCTTCTTGGTGTTTGTAAATAAGGTAGTATTTCTAGTTAGCTTAGAATTTCCCTTTATTGCTTTTATTTTCTTGTGTTTCCCTTTCTCATTTCTTGTTTCCTTTTTTTTTGTTTCATTTTGTGCCTTGTGTGTTTCAGTAACCACATTATTTTCTAAGGTTGTGTATGTGCTAGAGGACCATGCACATCTATTTTAGTGTGGGGTGGAGTAATGCAAAGTAAAGTATAAGCCAGTAGTAAAAGTTGAGTGGCCTAGTAGAAGGAAGCACGTAAGATTGAGAAAGTGCATGTGGGGAAATGGTGGATAATGAATTATGGTGTCAAGAAGGTTGTAACAAAGACCACGTACAAAGGATGAAGAGTGTAGGAACAACATGAGGTAGGTGAGGGAAAAAATTAGGTAAAGGATAGAAGAAGTGCCTTGGCATTGTAGATGCATGCGTAAGAGTCTTTGGTCAGATTGGATTTTTTGCATTAGAAAGGTTGTAGAAGTTTTTCACGTAGGATTGGGCACGTGGGTAAGGGTGCTTAAAGTTGGCCTAGTGGAAAAATCTACATTTAATGTTAAGTATGTTGGTAGGTGGTATAACATTTATTGTTGGAGAGGAGAAAAAAACTATAAATATGAGGTCGGGAAAGTCATTATTTTACCTTGCTATTATGAAGTTGAAGCACTCTTGTGAACTAGGGCATCAGAGAGATTTGTGTGAAGGAAGAAGAATCCTAGAAATCTAAGTGTGTGACTAGAGTAGATCTACAAACCAGAGTGGAAGGAGTACATGGGCATGGGGAGAATTAGTTTGTAGTGTGCCATCTTGTGGAAGGTTTTCCTAGTTAGGGTTTGGCAGCTAGGGCATGGAGATAGAAGGATTTCTTCAGGAGTTGAGTTTTGAGATTGAGAGAGTAGTAGTAGAGAGAGCAAGGAGTTTTAAATTTTAAACCGATAAGAAGAATGACACCAAAGAAGGTGACCATTTCACCAAAGAAACAAGGGAAAGGAAAAGGAAAACAAACCACTACCATCAGCTAGCTCCAATGAGGAATGGTATGTAGAAATGTAGTACCAGATGGAGTGTTGTTGGGAAATGAGTGGGTGTCACACTTGAGACAAATGACCATGAGTGATTACAACCATCACATGAGAGCACTATAAAGAAAGAAATGGCACTTGGAGCTGGTTCATCCAACTAACAAGAGGACACCAGATGGAATGCCAATATATAGTGATGAGGTGAAAGTAAAGTTGGAAAAGGTAGGGCTATTGCAATTGTATGAGTTTCCTTATTTTGGCAAGCCCGAGTGGCTATATCAGTGGTTGATGTCACGTGTACATGAAGACCATTTCTACTTTTGTAGGCCAAGAAGATGCACATAACACCTCAGTTGATATCCAAATTCACTGGCTTGAATTGTGAAGGAGAATCCATAGATGATGATTTGAGTGATAAGGAGGCCATCAAGGAAATAGTAGCAACTTATGACTACAAAAAGGGTTTGTGGTACTTTGACATCGCAAAAATTCTAGACCCTGTTATGAGGATGGCCATGTGCTTGGTCACCAAGCTTAATGATCAAGAAAGATGGATGCAAGTGAACAAGGCATGGTTGAATGTATGCCGAGAAAATATCAGAAAGGGACCATCTATAACTTGTCCACCTTTATTGCGGATGAAATCATAAGCAGCACATAGGAAGGAGAAAAGATCTTATTTGGAAATGTCCTCCTCACCATCATCTTCTTGGAGATTGGAGTACCAGATGGGCTAAAAATTTTGTTTGGGAGTATCAGAAGAGAGAACCCCCTCACCCGTGAAAAAGGTTTGAGAAGTACACTTGTGAAACCATGATGGTCACTCACAAGGCATGCCTAGAGAAGTGGTATAAATGAATGCGTGACACATTTCGGGGTAGAGTGGAGGATCCAAAGTAGTTTCCCATGCTCATGGATGGAGAGGAAGAGTTTGTAGTTTATCAACATTTCTGCATTGGCAAGTTTACATTGACAAATGGGACTAAGAGCCCATGGTGCAAGCTACCCTTCTCCTTCACCGCACAATACTTCCAAGCAGGGGTCAACCGGTTCAAGGAGGCCAAAAGGCTAAGGTTTGACCTTAGTGAGGTGGACCAAGACCACCGTGAGCTGCACAAAAGCTCATATACCCTAAGAAGCACGTGCATACGTGGAGAAGTATGTCTCCCATGAAGTACAAATGATGAAGCCAATAATGCTTCCGATCATTGGAAGGGCTTGTAACAAGGGTATATCTATGCATAAGGCCTAAGTTTGAGAAAGGTTCCTATCTAGAGAGTGATGTCTCCATTCTAGAAGACCCCATAGGTTGGAAAAAGGCCATGCCAAAGAAGAGGGAAAGAGAAGAGGTGTAGGAGAAGAAGGCACCAAGTGTGCAAACCACACAATCGGTGGGTGTGCCGAGAAGAAGTCATCAAAAGCCTAGCACTTACATGTGCATAGAAAGAAGTCCCCAGTCAAGGGAAAAGACCCAGAAGAAGAGGCACCAGAGCATGAAGATCCCCTCACACATGAAGAATCACCAAGAAGAAGATGTCACCTATTAAGGAGAAGGAGAAAGAAGAATCTCCTATACTGGAATCACCAGTTAGGAAGAAGCAGAAGGTGGTAGAAAGAGGTAGACTCGGAGGAAACAAAAGCTTAGAGGCCTACATTGGTGACAAGGATGATGATGAGCCTGAAGGAGGTCAAGACCATCCGGTATATGATATACATGACTCTGAGGAGGAGGAAGATGAAGAGAAGTATGAAGGGGAGATGAAGAGGAGAAGAATGATGAGGAGGAAGCAGAGGATCAAGGAAAGGGTGAGTGAAGAGGTAAGCACCAAAAATTAGGGAACCCCAAGCCTCACCAAGGAACAAGTGGAAAAATCCATGAGAGAGAAGTGGTGGGCATCATTAAGGATTTGGTGGAGTAGGAGTTGGAGTGGAAGCATGAGATGAAATTTTGAAGGAATAGAAAGAAGAAAGCATTGGGAAAGAATATGGCAGCATGGGTGGGAATCCCAATTTGGTGGTAAGCTTCCCAAAGGCTACGTGAACAAGTGGGAAGGGCATAGTGGTAGCACAAGGGAAAGGAATGGGATACATTAATGATCTAAGAAAGGTGTTATGTGTGTGCTTCCAAAGCACCATACCAATGGAAAACTCTCTAGCTATGTCTTTGTTTGATGAAGAAGGTGCATATCCCCGAACTAGGAAGATGTTATCTTGGGCATTGAGTCCCACGTGGATGAACCTGAGTTTGAAGTAAGTCAGGGAGTGGCATTGATGAAGGTGCTAGAAAAAAAGGAGTTAATCCCTTGGTGAATGCTCAACAATTATCAGATGAGCAGGTCTCAAATACATGCTCAACAAAGTTTCAGTTGAGATTGAGGCCAGACTATTTGGAAGGAATGATAGAGTGAGATTCTGGAGGAGGAATTGGAGAAGGAAAAGAAGGAGCTCATTGAGAAGAGAAAGGACTTGAAGTAAGAAGAAGATCTTATCAAGTGTAGTTAAGGTGTGAACTAAAAGAGGAGAAAGAAAGGGTGTGAGCTACACAAGAAAATTGAAATGATTACGGGTGCTATTGTTTTAAAGCATCCTGACCTAGTGCCACCCTGAGAAAAAATATGAATCAACCTTGTAGTGTCTGGAGGATTTGACCCGCATCCTCATGATGGAAAGGTGACCACTTCCTTAGAGTCTACAGAAGAAGTGTTGGTGTGCCAAGAAAAAGAAGAGAAGATGAAGGTTTTGAGATTGTTTCTCGATATACTAAACTCCTTGTAGAGGTAAAGGCCACATGTGCAAGTTGTAGAAGCTGCATATGAAAACTGCACTGATAGAGATAGAGTGGAAAGCATCTGGTCACCACACATGAAATGGAACTCAAGGAGTTTCAAGAAAATAATAAGGGGAATAGGAAGAAAGAGATAAAATCCTAGCGAGGTAGAAAAGAAGTCAGAAGCTATCGAGACCTTGTGAGGCTTGATCAAAATCTAGCTAAAGGAATTATACCCTAGATCACCCGCAGGATGGATGCTTGATGACTTGGGAAAAAAATTGGAAAGTATTGTTGAGACAATGAGTGCAAAGGGGAGGAATTAATTTTTGAGGAGGTGAGTGCCTTAGTTGGAGACCTCTGTCAAGCAAGCGCAGAGTGAGGTTGATGCCTAGGAAAAGCTAGAGGTAGAAATAGGGAAGGATTTCCCTCTCCTCCTTCAAAAATAAGCATTTTGTTCTCCTTCATTTTCCCCATTCTTTCATTCTTTCTCCCAATTCTTCATTCCTTCATTATTTTTCCCCTATTTGAGAGCCCACCATTCTTTATTCATTGAAGAGAAGTGTTTCGAGGATGGAGAATAGGCGTAGTGTGGGGTGATGTTGGGCCCCAGAATATTGGCTAAGTACAAGAAGGTGCATGGGTGCATGAGACCTATTTGAAGAAGGGTGTGTGGGTTGAAAGGCATGTAGGGAAGGGTTCTAGTAGGGTTTAGTAGAACACATGACACACATGTGCGTAAGACAAGATGGGTTTTGGGACTTAGCCATATTGGAGTTCTAGATAACACATGAGGAAAGTGTGACCCATCTAGCATGCGGAGTGGATAAGGTGCCAGCTGGCAGTTGTAGGATCAAGAATGGAATATTCCATGCATGTGATGGAAGGATCTAGAAAGACATCATTGCAAAAGAGTGGAGAGCTTGGATCAAAGGAGGCATGCTCCATTGGAGGACCACTTGGACACTTGGCAACCGATCTGTTACCTAGAAGGCATGGCGGTGAAGGAAAAAAGCTATATATAGAGATGCATGGGTAGTAGAAGTAGTAGTGAAGTAAAAGGTGGTGGAAGAGAGGTGAAGCTCTACAAAAATATTATGGAGGATTCTATGGGTTGGGATTAGAGGAAATATAGGAGTGATGGCATATTTAGAGGGATGGGTTTGTGTTTATCCTTGTAATATGAAGGGCATAGTTTAGTTTTTGATGCATGACCTTGCTCTGCATTATTATATGGGTTTGTTATGGCCTTAATGAATGTAATGTGGTTATTGAACTCATTAATATGAATATAAGGTTCTATTCTAAAGAATATATGTGTTCATGAGCATAAATCCTAGTGCATTTCCTTTGTGTTATGAATCAATTTTGTATTATGTTAGATACTTCTCTTTTATGGATGCATTGATATGATAACTCATCCTAGGCTTTTAGAATGAATGCATGGTTCTTTTACACAACTCATATAAAGGAGAGCATCCAAAAATGACATTTGGGTGATAGGGAGATTTGTTGTAAGAGCATAAAAATGACTATAGGAGAGTGAAAAATTTAGAGATATACCTTCTGACAAAATTTAGCTATCCAAAGAATGATTAGATGCCTTTCTTAGATAACTAGATGGGGACTTTATCAATTGACTCTAGCATTGTAGGATCTATCATAACTCCTTTATGTGACACAATATGGCTAAGATCCAAATGGTCACCCCTTTTTCTAGAGAATACTATTATATCATGTTAATAAAATAAAATTAAATCATTAATAAAACCGAGAGAATGCCACATCCATGGCTCTTTGAAAATTTTCTCTAGCATTCATTAATCCAAAAGGCATCCTAACATAGACATATGTTCCCCAAGGGATGGTGAAATCAGTTAGAATTTCTTTTATTGTTTCACCACTACCTAATTATAACCTGAGAAACCATCCAATGTATATAATAACTCATATCATGTTACCTTTTGTAGAATATTGTCCATGTTGGGTAATGGGTAATTACTTTTGAGAAATTCTTTATTTAAATTTTTGAAATCCACACAAATCCTAATATCCCCATTCTTTTTTCTAACTAGTACCAAGTTTTCCACCCATGAGGAGTACGTAATGGGTTGGATTATCCCACCATATCTCAACTTTATTAACTCATCTTGCATCTTATTTGCAAGGATGGGGTTGATAGGCCTCTAATTTTACCTAAAGGGCTTGGTATGAGACTCCAACAATATCTCATGTTGAAACAAATCTTCCCTATAAGCCTTCAAATCAGAAAAATACCATTGAAGACAATCCTGATACTTCCTTTGTAGTTTGGTATAATCTTGTATTTTTTATTTATTCATGTTTCTTCCTAACCATACCCTTCTTTGGTTATGAGAAGTACCCAAATTGTATTCCACAACATCTCTAGGCACATGGATAGGCTTGATCATAACTCTTCCCACATTGTCAAAATTTGATTCAAGGCTAACAAGTATTCTAGGGATGGTATTTTTTCAACCAAATTACATCCTTCCCAAAGAGAGTTTATTTTCCTTCACACAACACCACTATATGTTCTAGTTCAATAAGTTCATTAATGAACTTACTCTCAACTTAAGAACCTTTAGATCTCGAGCATCATCTTGAAAAACCAGCCAATATTGAATGTTATTAGGGACTGAAGGCCTAGCCAGCACTCTAGTTCATAACTCCAATATGGATACATCGTTTCATTTTCATAATGAGAAGATAGGATAGCCAATTCATCACTTGTTGCATTCTAAGTGCTCTCATAGTAGAAGATATTGAAAGAATCAAATAAATCAATTAGACCCAAGACAACGTGCTTATATTATTTCAACCTACGGTTTTTAATTATGTATATTTTTCTAACTTGTTTTACAACTAACTCATAATATCCTTTGACAATTAGATATCAAATTACATTCCTCCATGCAACTCTTAAACCAAGGAGCAATGCTTTATATTCAACTATATTGTTTGTACACTCAAATTTCAATTTGAAAGAGAAAATGAAAGAACCGAGGTTTGGAGAATTCAAAACAACTTTAGCTCCATTTCCAATACTAGAACATGCTCCATCAAAATTCATAGTCCATGGGACACTAATATCTTCAAGGTGTGCATTTATATCCATACATTGATCTTCAAAATCAGCACAACCTATAAAGTTACCTAAGTCTATATCAACAAATAATACTTCATAAGAAGCATTCATAGGGTCTTCAATAAGGTGCAACATTTTATCCTCTCTATATATATCTTGACTAGATTTCCTTCCAAGGGTATGGAAGCAAAAGACATGTCTATTTGAACACTTCCCCTACACTAGCAGCCCATTTTCTTGATAACAACATGCCCCATTTAATAGGACAATCAACTATAACCACATTCATAGTTAAATATTTTCTAGGATAGGGAGAAATTTATACTACTAAACCTTTGACATATCCAACAATAGGTACCTCTCTTGAATCCATGGAGAAACATCTCCCAAAATAATATGTTATTTTAATGTTCAACTCATTCATGAATTCTAAAGGCATGATGTTGCAGGATGCCCCTGAATCAAACATGCAATTATGGAGAAGCCTTTCATTGATAATGAGAGTAGTGAAGAAAGGATCTACATCTAATTGTGATTCTACTAAGGAGGTACCCAAATATACTTTTGGGATTTCTTTTGTGTTCTCTTGGTCTTATTTTATTTCAGCTTAATAAATAGTGGGGGGAGTCACCATATTATTCGCACTTCTTTCTTTGACAACCATATCCTCCTTCAACCCTAAATATTCAAATGCCCTTTCCTCTAAGTAATTCCACAATAGGGATAGTAATTTTTATTTGACTTAGGATCTGAGCCATATCACATGTAATATATTTGGACAAGGTTGTGTTAGGGGTAAGGGTGACTATATTTTCTGATGGGATATTGTCCCTTATTACCTCGGATGAGGCGAAGTGCTTGGCCTTGAGGTAATGGCGAGGCCTTTATCTGGCATGTTTCTCTTAGGAGTATCTTTATGGATATTAGTCAAGAGATGCATCTTTGGCTTAGAAGCTAGGATGAGTCCCTTAACATGTATGCTAGGAAAGTTATATTATTTCTCTTTGGAAACAATAGCATTCATTAATAACTTCCTATCCTCTTTTGAAGGAATTCCACCTTCATAATTTTTAATCATTAGTGCTCTTAGATATTCAAAGTCATGATTTGGGAGTTCAAATGATTGATCCATATCAACATCAACATTAACTACATATGGGATGGAGAATAACTAATTGGTGCAAGCCATAAGTATTCATTAGTTTTAACATATAAGAGGTTAGTAGAAGTAGCCCCTTGCATCGGATCTTTTGGAAACTCCATCATGCATATATCACCAAAATCCACTTCATCATTATTTTCATCATGTTCAACAAGTGGTCACAAAGATGGTGAGGTAATGAGACATTTGTCACACTAATAAATAGTGTTCTAATCCTCTATTGTAGAAACTCTTGTCATCAAAGGATTAGGGATTGTATTGTTATCTATGAAGGCTTGTTATATATTTTCGAACCCATAGGTCCCCTTCTCTGTCCTCATCTCGGTGATCTCCTTTGCAATTATTCCCAAATCTATTATGTCTAGGGTCATGATGTTGAACTTGAGGATTTGAAGCTAGTCCTTTCTCTGCTTTAGCAAGTTTGTATGAAATATCCTTGACTACCATAGACAAGGTTTGTGGCTTTATGGATTCACCAACTTGACACCTTCTCTATTGGGAGGCTTCCCAACTGATTTGATATTGTTCTCTATCTCGTATTTCCATAGAGAAATATTTCCTCAATGTTCTAGGAGATTTGTCTCTCAAATAATAAGTTACATTCTTATCAAAATCATCTGAGTACTTAATCAGGTAAGACTCATCACTAGGCCTTATGTTATTTAGAAACATAGTCAGAGATTTATTGAACATTGTATTAAAATATTGTACACACTCATTGGGGTTCTTCTTGATGTTCTGAAATTCCGATAGAAGAAACACTCATTTGGTACCTCATTAGGATAGCCCACCATGCCATTGAAATTTATTAATCGACATGTAGTGACTAAAAAGGAACTCTAGGAGGAGGGCAATCCATATTATTTGGTGGTGGATTGTCAAATGGTGGATTAAAATAGAAGGGAATCGGAGGGTTTTTTGGAATAGAGGTATGGTCCACACAATGAAATCCTTTTGGGGATTTAGTTTCATAGAAAACTCTATTTTCTCAGGTAAAAAATGTGGAAGCTAAGGAATACCCTTGCTATTTGTAGGAATTGAACCTTCTTGAAACAAAGAATGTAAATATGCTTGAGGAATACCTGTGTCAAAAATGTCATATGTACTAGAGTAATATTCTACCAAATGAGGATCAAATTTATAGGATTGAAAACCCTTGTCTTCTAAACTTTGACCACCAACAAGTTTCCAAATTTACTTCCTTCTTGAATGTGCACTTTCTAATACTGGGAGTAACCTTCTAGTATAGTCATATCTAATAAAGGATCTTCGTCCTTCCACTTTTGCAAAGGGGAGAGTTAATCGACAAGGTGGGTAGGATAAAAAAATTGTACTAGTCTAACCCATATTTTGTTTGAAAGGTAAATCTTCCACTAGGGATTACACCTAAGAGATATATATTAACTCAAAATGTTCAAAACAAACTACTTCACAACATGGTAGGAAAAAGAGCTAGAAAATATTTGTGGTATTCACATTTAGTCTTAATAACCAACTTCTATTACCCTCATAGAAACAAAAGTTTTATGTAAATCCTACTTATTATTGGAAAATTATAGATAATACCGGAAAACTAGTCTCTAATTGCAGAATGTTAGCAAATTACTTTTAAGGTAAATATCCTTAACTTTGACTGGAGTAAAAGGTCCCTAAAAATGGAACTAGAAGCATGTCGGTTCCCAATTCTACACCCCTAGGGCCTGATAAGTGCTTTCAGAGAATAGGAAGGCTTAGAGGATATCAGAATTTGTTATACATGTCATTTGCAGCCAGGGAGATGTATGACATTATCTTTATTACCAAGCTCTTAGGATGATTAAGAGGCACATATAAAGGGGATGACCTAATCCTACTACTTTTGTTTCTTCCTTAAACCAGGGTGAGAGGAACCATTGGATAACCAAAATGGAAAGGTGATAATTTACACCTCATTCCTCTTAATTTTTAAAATGATGGGTCAATATGACCTAAGCATGGCCATGAATATAATACTCACTCACAAGAGTTCACAAGAATGTCATATATACTTAGTGCATCAGACACAAGTTACTAGAGATAACAAAAGTTAGTTGTTCTTGCATCACTTTTGATAGAAATATGGGTATGAAGAAGTGTCTTCAATTATGCTTGGATATAGAACAATAGGGTGGTAAATATATCTTTTAGATGGAAGTGTGATGGTGTGGGAAAAATTATAGCAGGTTTGATTTTGTAAAAGAGGGGAGTAAGTGATGGTTTATTTCTATAAAAACATCAACTACCATAAAAACATGTTATCCTAGAAAGTAAAGAACATATGATCAATTAGTGAAAATTTCTTAAACGAAAAGATTTGTGTTCATTGATACTCAAAACTGCAAACATTTTCAAACAAATTTTAAAACACTTAACATAAAATCTCATGCAAGAGTTCTAATGAAGTATTTATTTCTCCTATTCTCATATGCCAAAGATACACTCAAAGGCTGACAAAAATCACTCAACAAGATGGTTACAATAAGGATTTTAGAATTACACAAAATATTGCAAAGTAAATGCTTACAAAAACAATATTGATTCAGTAACCAAAATGTAACAACCAAGGATTGATCTAGTGTATTTCATACAAAAGAAATAAATACAAAATTACAGTACACATTATAACTTATTAATCATATTTCAACATACAGGATTCAGAACACAAAGCTAGAATCATAATTAGACATATGTCATTAAAAATTTCAATTTCTTGACAAGGGGACATGAATTAAATTCCCTCAATGTTCACCAATGGATATATATTGCAACCACATTGACAAAAAATCTTGAAAACTCAAAGTTCATATGTATTCCATAAAAGAAGATGGGAACATGCAAAGTTACATTAATTTCTTTCAACATCTCAAAAATAGAAAAGTAACCCCATTAATATGAGAACAGACCCTCATATTTATAAAAGAATTTATTATGAATTCCCTCGATTCCCCCTAAAGCATACATGGGTAATCCTAGAAGGTGCAGTAATGAAATCCATATTTGGAAAATATCTTTCAACTATAAAGATTCTTCTGTTAGCCATCAACCTGATTCTCTTTTCAATTGGGGATGTGGATGTGTGTAAGATATCCCATTTGCATTTTCCAATCCTCTTTTTATTTATCTTGTTGCAATCACTCATGTTCCTAGTCACAAACCATTTGTTCATTGATGTCATTATTCCAACTGATTTGACACTTGTCTTTTTAGAAGATAAGTTGTAACCATGGATATTTATTTGAATTTGATGCTTCCCTTGCACAAAACCTTTAATCAATCCAAAAGAACACTTTTTGACAAACATCACTCTTCCTTTTCCTTTACCAAATTTGCATGAGCATACAAAATTGATCTCGCATTCAATCGACATGATAATTCACGTGATCCTTTACGAGTTCATCTTCTATAAATTTTCACTTATTCTTCTATGAATTTGTAACTTCTTCCAGGTATTACAAGTGAATTTTATTGTGAAAAAATTAGTGTTGTCTCTTTTCTAGAAATGGCGGAGATGGAATTGGGAAATGATTTGAAAGAGATTTCTTCATAAGATTTGCATGCAATCTTCAATATTTATTTCCTAAATAAATATTTTAGGATGTTGTTCACAATTGAAGAGCATCAAGAGCCCACAAGATCACTAACTTCCCGTATAATTTGACTTTCTTTAATGATGAATGATGCAACCTAGAATTTACGGATAACACCCTAGTCGCTAGCAGCACATCACTCAGCCTAGACCGAGTGCTCACTGAAGCACACAAAGGTACCAAGTTTCTCTTTATGGTTGCTTTATAGCGGGATGTTAGCGTGATGAAGGAAGAAACATATATATCCATAACTAATCCACCATTCTACCATTCATGCTACATTAAGATCTATGAAAAAACAAGTTTTAAACAGTAATCATGATTGAATCAATAACATGCACCACTCGATTACACATAGAAATGACACTTAGATTCAGCTAATATCTTCCACCTATTAATAAACATAGAAGCTCCTTATAATAATAGAAATCCATCTTGATGCGCACATGGATCGATACAGTAATTTAGTCATATACATTTATCTCTATACCTCCATACATTCATCTCTCCACCGCACACACACTCTACTATGTGATACTTATCATATATATATGGTGGGGACTTTCCATTCACTATTTATCTATTCCGAAATAGGCCACATGCTATTAATAGCCACGCGTCGTTTACGGGCATAACCATACATGCAAGTGTGTTATCTATAGACTTCTTATAGTTAACTAAAGTGACAATCCTATTCCTAGCTCATCTCCATGTAAAACACTTCAATCTGATCCTCCAAAGATAGACAATGTGTGGCACACATGTCTCGCATCGTTGGTGTGTTTTGCATGCCATCTTCTAAAAATAGGTCTTCATGCTCAAAATCAGCTAAGTCATGAATGCTAAACTTTCCCTCTACGTGTGTGCTCTTCCTATCCATTTGTGCCCTTAAACTTGACATGATTTCCCATGCGGACTTCTTGTGTGAGTTCTATCAAGTGTTCTCTGATCAAAATTACCCCGCACTAAGCACATTCTCACCCTAACAATGGGTATCTTCAAAAATTGCAGTAAATAATATTGAATGGAAAGAATAAGAAAGAATGTAGATGAATAAAGAATGTTTTATGAGGCTACGAGGCAGCATCCTCTGCATTAGTTTGAAGTATCAACTCTGGATACTCCTCCTTTATTTTGGCCTCCAAGGTCTGCCATTCAGTGAGTGTCTATTTTTCTTTTCTGGAATGTCCACAACAATGGACTCCAATTCATCCCTCACAATCTCTCATTTTTCACTTTGTATAACCAACAAAATGTTGGACATTGATGTCATTCTTCCTTCTAGAAGCTCCATCTTTTTCACAATGAGCTTCCCAAGCTCTTCTAACTGAGTCTTGTGCAGTTCTCGTGATCCTTCCACGGCCTCGCGCTTCTGCTTAACCACTGACAATATTTCTCTGTGGCCCAATGTTTCGTCCTTCATGGATTTCTAGACCTCATTGTTTTCTTCCAGGGTCTTTATGCTGATAAGTGCCTCTGGAGCTTTGTAGATTTTTAAAGCCTGGTCTACTTTCTT
The DNA here is from genome assembly GCA_018340775.1 of Taxus wallichiana var. yunnanensis. Classification (NCBI taxonomy): domain Eukaryota; kingdom Viridiplantae; phylum Streptophyta; class Pinopsida; order Cupressales; family Taxaceae; genus Taxus; species Taxus wallichiana. Next base: position 565,395,218 of record CM031234.1, read on the forward strand.
TAATACTTTTGTAGCACTGCAGCAACCCTTCATAGGATGCAATCTTTCACATCATTGATGCTTTCTCTCATTTTGCCTCTTTCTCTAAATTCCTTGGCACTATCATGCATAGAGGTTCATCTTCAAGTACCAGGTCCACCAACTTTCCTACATAATGTATCACCGAGGGAAACATACGTGGTACTATGGCCTCCAACTATGTCTTAGCACTTATGAAATTGTCCCCAATCTCCTCTGCAATGCTGATAAATACTTCATTCTTTTTCCCTGCTAAGTCCCTCTCTTGCGTGATGTGCATTATCTCTACATCCTTTTTCTTTAGCTCTTCACACAACGCTCTTATTGTTACATCTTTGTCCATGTTTCTCCTTGCAACTTCAGTAGAAACCTTTACCAATGTGTTCTTGACCTACTCAACCAACATAACAATAAGCTTTACCGTCATATGTCTAGCTTGTGGTGTCTTCTTCAGCCATCTCAAAACGCATGACTCTTTTTATATATCAAAGTAAAGCTCATCCATATGGGTGTGCATTGACCATGATAGTTGCTTCCGAGTGTGCACAATCACCATATCCTCATCCATTAGCTCCCAACCAAATAAATCCTTCTATGCTATCGTGCTTTGGAAGTGGGTGCAGACAATTTTACTTGCATCCTCCGCATACCCCATGGCTAGTGGAATGTGCTCTCCACTTTTTCTTCTAGACCGTTACTACTTAGGGACCTTAGCTTCCAAATTTGGGACTTGTGTCTCCATGTCTTGAACATTCTATGCGAGTTATCTTCTTGGAAGCCACTTTTACTTTACAATCCTTTGTAGATCCTTATCGTTCAAATTTTGCAATGTGCGAAGCAAAACCTAGTTCGATTCAGTGTGCCCTAGGTGAAATTACATGCCCCTAACTTGTCTCTGTCACCTCACTTTGCTCAAACCCTTCACCACTGGGGACACAAGCTTCTTCTGCGCAGATCTCTTTATCATGACTGGTTACACACCTCTTGCACCTTAAAACAATCACTCGGCTCTTCGCACTTGGCTTCTTTCAAATACTCTTAATCGCAATGGTAAAAATGAATTCGCATCCCATCCTTATATAGATTTTTCAAATTTTGATGCATTTATTACTCCTTCACCTACCAAATATTCCCTCATTCATTGACCAAATTCATTCATTCCATGCAAGTACATCTTCGTAACCTAGCTATAACCTTCTAGTGTGCCTTCCTACCCTCACGGTCACAGACTTCTCTTGATGCACGCCCTTTCTCCCGAGTACCTCATCACTATACCTTCTCTTGGTAGTTATCATGGCCTCCACTTGCTTTGCATTATGTTGTTCCTTTTTTCATCTCCATCCTTTCAATTTAGCTTATTTCTTTCACCTTTTAATTCCGGACAGGTCTTTTACTTAGATAACTACAACCACCCCACACTTAAAGGTATGTGTAGTCCTCTATGCATAAACATTCTTCACATAGTAATTAGCTTCATGCACACAAGTTCACTTATTACAAAAGCACAAAAATAAATTGACAAAGCATAACGACAATGAAGGAAATATATTAAGGAAATACATAATTGAAAACCTAATCTAAATGGAAATACTGTGTTATTACAAACACCAAGAAGACTTATTTATAATAGGGATTTAGCCTACTCCTGTTGAAGTAACCAGGTATCCATGTTCCATCAAGTGCTTCTAATTCTATGGGTGTGCGTTGTAACCTATATAACTGTGCATCTGGAATGGTTTCTTCAATTATCTATGCTTCTTCTCCTGAGTGAATTCTAGACAAGTGGTCTGGTCTAGAATTAATTTTCCCTAGCTTCACCACAACTGTGAAGTCAAACTCTTGAAATAGGAGTACCCATCTACATATGCGCCCTTGCAAGACTAGTTTTTCACCAAATACTTTAATACCATGTGATCTGTATAAATCAAAAATGGTGTTGCTAACAAGTACTATCGAAACTTGTGCAATGCATAGATCATTGACAAATTTTTGCACTCTATAGTTGTATAATTATGTTCAGTAGGAGTCATCTTCCTACTAGCAAAACAGATTGGATGATCTACAATACCTTTTCCAAGTTGAGCTAACACGGCGCCAATGTGCATGCAAGAGGCATCCACATGCATGTGAAATGGTTTATCCCATGAGGGAAAACATAGAATGGGCGTTTTTAATATCTCAAATGCGTGCTACTACGGTTCTCCCCAATAAAATGTACCTTTCCCTTTTAGTAATTATTCCAAGGGTGCAACAATTTTGGCATACCCTTTTATGAACTTTTGATAGTACCTTGTATGACCCAAAAATCCACACACCTCACTTTGGTGGTAGGCGCTTCCTGGCCTAGAATGACTATGCAACCTTAGCGGGATTAACAACCCTTCCTTACAGATTATATGCCCTAACAATATTCTAAAAGGTTTAGTAAATATGCACTTCTTGATGTTCAAAGAGATACTCAATTGTCTCGCACCATTCAAACATTAAGCGCAGATTGTCATAATGATCTTTCACAATCCCATATACTATCTAATCATCTAGGTAGACTTGTAAGAAGTTGTAAATAAAGTCTTTGAATGCCCGAACAACTATACGGGAGAATACAACAGTGTATTTTCAATCCAAAAGGCATCACAGTATAGGCAAAGCTACCCCATTCAATAGTAAATGTAGTCTTTTCCTAGTCCTCCTAAGCAATCCTAACCTGATGATACCTAGAAAACCCATTTGTGAAGGAATATATCTCACGCCCTGCAACTCCCTCTAGTATTTCCTCCATAAATGGCATAGGGAATGGGTTTGTTACACAAACATTTACCTCCTTGTAGTCCATACATATTCTAATTTTTCCATCCTTCGATATCTCGATCACCATTGGACTAACCCATTCTAAATCATCAAGGGGCTTGATAATTCCAGATTTCAACATTTTATCTTTTACCTTTTCACATAGATTGGGGTTCATTCTATAAGGTCGCTTCCTATCTAGTCGTGCATTGTCCTTAAGTTTTATCTTCATTTCCCCAAGTGATTTATGCACATCTTTAAGTTCATGATACCCTCAAGGGACTAATTCCTGATAATACCTGAGTAACTCAATGATCTTTGCCACCTCTGAGTCTGACCAGTAGTCTCCAACTATGGCCTCCTTAGGCTCAGCCTCCGAACCTATATTCACCTTCTTTGTCTTCATGGGTTTGTGATAGGCAAGCGTATCCTTTTTTGCACTGTCCAAGACCTCGCACACCACTTGTGAATGGTCAACATCAAAATTTTCAACTTCCTTATCATCCACGACATAAACCATCTTTCCTTTCTCTTTCTCAAGGAAAGTGCATTCAAGTAGTATGGATTCCATTTCTTCTTCCTTTTCAAAATGTGCTCGAACTCTACCTCACCAAATAATTCTTGAATATGCTCTTCGGCTTTTGCACTATCTCCCATAGTTAAGTGCTTGATAAATTTTAATGCCTCTTCTATTGGAGGTTGGGAAGAAAAGTAGTCAAAGGTTTGGATCATTCCTGCAATCAATTTTTTCCAGTTTCCAGTCTCTCGATGTAGTTCTATGTATACATACCAAGCACATGCGCATCCTTATAGAGTAGAGTATAATCTATGCACCCAAAGTGAAGGTGGTAATGCTTCTTGTCCCACCTTTGTCTAGAGTCTCTCACACTACTAAATGTGATGTTGAATAGGTTGATCACCATGATAAGTGCAGATCTATGTAGGTGCATTGTTCCTTACAAACCTAATAGATAAAGTGACTTCAATCTCTTCCCATTCTATAATATTATCTCTGTGGACTACCCACCAGCGTGATGCTTTCTTGTGCAAGCTATATACCAACATATCTCTTCTCTTAATTTGATCTGTCCACCGTGTTTTCATGGCTTTCAAAAATATAGGAAGATATTCTGCCCCTATATACCAAGGTACTTGTGATACCTATCCGTCAAACCTGAATGAAGTCCATTCTTGCGTGCAACCACAATTTTCACCTCGTGCCATATTAGTTCATATGTTCCATGAGCCCAATTGTCACAAGCAATACTCATTGTATCACTAATAGAATGAGAATACTCCCACTGTAGGATTCCTTCTTTTGATGGCTCATTGACCTCTCACGGGTCCCGAATAGCGTGTATAAAAATTCTATTTAATTCCTCCTCACTTAGAGGATCAACATATGGTGTAGACTTCTCATCTTTCAAAGGTACCACAATGCTTTCTTCCTTGTTCTCAAAGCTGATATACCCCTTATTGAATCTCAAGTCAGCATTATTCACATAACACCAAGGGCGTCCAAGAAAGGCTAGAAAAATTTCTAATTCTACAAGTGCTAATACCTCAAAATCCCCAAAGAACTTGGCCCCTTGTATAGTTATTAGTTATAGATGCATCCTTCAAAACTCCCGTGGGAGTGGCCTTAGTCTAGTTTTCCATAAACAACACATTAGATGATGGCTACAATGGAGGCCTCCCCATTTGTACCCATACATCTAATGTAATCATATTTACTTCGTACTGTATCAATAAATATGTTGCTCAATAGCTATCCATCTATAACAACATTCGAGTAATTTCTTTGTCATAGTCAATGCTATCAGGGGGAAGATTTGCATGCAAGATCTGTCATCCTGTCTCAATTCTTATGCGTAGAGTGTTCCCTTTTTACCAACTTCCCAATAGTGGAATAATGTTCTCCTGGTGCAACATTTTACACACTTCTCTTAGATCATTGATATCAGTTTGAACTATCTTTCATACTTTCTTCTAATCCTTGAGGTATTGTATGTCACCCTGAAGATTCCTTAGCAATTCCATGGTATCCTAGTAAAATTCCTTCTTATGAGCAAGATCTAGGTACCTTGCATGCAAAACCTCCTCCTTGGTGATCGTAGGCTTCGACACGATGCCTCTCTTGCGCGTCTTTGCTTCAAAGGCATGTGGTAATATTTACTGATTAAGGCCTTAGGTTACGGTGCTATCTTGGGCATCCACTAATCTTCTATCACACAAGTGGATTCTAACCATCCTGGAGCCCTTGTTTTCTTACTTATGTTACTTACTCAGATGCTCATATAAGTCCAAGCACTCTTCATAGCTATGGTTCTTTGCACGTAAAGAACATGCAATATTCGAGGAAATTCACACCTATAGTGGTCAGGATATCCACACATATAACATGTTCCATGAGGGAACTCACCTCTTCCTCCACCATGGCCTCATCCCCCATATCCACCATGATATCCACATCCCCTTCCACGACCTTCTTCAAAATTCCCCTCATTCCTGTCATAGTATGTTTGATTATGATTGCAATCTGGTGCTCATTCTTACCCTTATAATTATTATCGTTACACTTTTATGTCATACCCCAATGTCTATAGCATCCTGGATTTGACCAATCAACTGAAAATATTCGATATCATGGGTCGTGGACCAAAGTTTTTGCAAAAGTTGGATACATTTTTCCTTATCACGCGCTATAACAAAGGACAGTGAGTAGCATCATGATTCAAATGATAGATCTCACAATCCAATAGTAATGAGTGTACAAATTTGTGAGGGAAACTATCCTTGGTGTTACCTTCCACTTCACAATTTGTACACCAAATTCCTGAGCACATTTCATGGGTAGAATTTGTTGATAGCTTCTCTAACTATTTATCCATAGCTATAATCTATGCCTTTAAGAATGGACTAATGCTAGTGTCAATGCTCCCAACTACCTCAGCAGGTAAAGCTACTTCTATTGCTTCACGTGGATCAATGTATGTCTTATGTGCTAGTGCTCTTCTGAATGGTGTAATCAATCCCCCAAAAAACCATTGTGCATGTTGGATGGCATGAATAACATAAGAAAGTTTAGATAGAAGTTTCTTAAAACATGCATCATACTCATGTACACTCTTAGTGGTGCCCTGTTTGATATCTTTGAGCGCACTAATACTCTTTCTGCTCAAACTCGGGAATGGAACTCCTTTAAGAAAGCATCCTTCAATGCTACATAATCCATGCAAGTTTGATCAGGGTCAAACTTCCTATACCAGCTATGTGCATGTCCATGCAATTTAGTAGAAAATTGAATTTTGTTTCACTCGAAACCATGATCCCTTTAGCGCACCATAAGATTTCACACATGTGCACATGCTCAAGCAGCATCCTCTATGCCTCTATACTCCAAAAGATGAAGATACATCTCCATATAAATGTTTTATGGTTGTTGCGGACCTTAACCACCTGATCCAAAACCTCCTGTGTTTCCTCTACCTCCAAAACCACCAAATCCACTAGAACTAGAACCACCTATACCTCTTGATCCTCCACCTATAGCTAGAATAGGACTTGTAGATGTACTCCCCTGTGCTTCGATAGTAGTACTATATTGAACCCCTATATTTTGTGAGGTAGTTCCACTTCTAGAGGTGAATCCAACATTCTGTGCACTCACATTCTATGTAGATGATGTGCCTAAGAATGTTTCTCCAAATATCATTGAAGCCTTATGTCTTTCCATTGATGTACTTTCTCCCGACTTCGCTCTCCTACTTCCCAAGTTAGCTTACTGGTTACTTATCATAATAGATACTAGAAAATAAAGCACAAGGGCTAGGTCACCAGGTGGATTAAGATGCACACCCACGGCCAGGTAGTCTCTGTTGGCACACTTCTGTGTGAGGCCAAGGGGGGATCTCTGTCATGTTTTCCAAGATGGGGGAGTTCTTTATGCTCTGGCTCCACATCTTCTACATGAGCTATAAATCCTTCACGAGCCATCTCTCTCCTTAATGCCATACTTTCTACAACGGAACATTGCTTCTCTATCTCCCTCTCACACACCTCATTATACTTAAGTCGCCTCTCCTCTCTCTGCCTCTCTACTACTAGGTCTTCCATCTTTCACCAAACCTATTCCTTCCCTCACACATGGTGAAGTTTAGTTAGCCATCGGTTTACTCTCTAGGTTCAAAGTTACCATCAAGATCTTGATCACCAATGGAATACCTTACAAATATGCTCCTCTAGGATACCGTAAAAACTGGAATTCAGCTACCTCTAGGAAAGAATACGTCAAAATTGAATATTCCAGAATATAATTGTTTAGAACACCACAAAACCACATATCCATAGTGCGAGTCCATATCAAATCAGCATCATAAAGGGCCTGAAATTCTTCCTATGTCTAGACAAGTGCACGATACCTCTAATTCCACTAAGATGCATAAGCAGTAAGCCACTCATATAATTCTACTGGGAAGATGGCAAAAATATCTCATATAGGTTGTCATATAGATTCTTTTCTACCCAATTTCGTGCGTTAAATTCAAATCCACTGTTGAACCACCGTGCATATTCTTCCTCCAGATCGCATATCCACTCCTCAATACTTGCTAGAGTTAACTAGTACGTCTTCATTGCGAACCATCCTAAAAATAACTGAAAAAGAGGTCCGGAAATGGAACCAATGATGCAGCCTAGAATTTACCAGATAACACCCTAGTCGCATGATAACACATCACTCAGCCTAGACTGAGCACTCACCCAAAGCGTGCAAAGGTACTAGGTCCCTCTTTAGGGTTGTTATAGCAGGATGTTAGTATGATGAAGGAAGAAACATATATATCCATAACTAATCCACCATTCTACCATGCATGCTACATTCATATCTATGAAAGAAAAAGCTTTAAATAGTAATCATGATTGAATCAATAACATGCACCACTCAATTACACATAGAAATGACACTTAGATTCAGCCAATATCTTCCATCTATTAATAAACATATAAGCTCCTTACAATAATGGACATATATACCGATGCATGCATGGATCTGATACAGTAATTCATTCATATGCATATATCTCTATACCTCCATACATCCATCTCTCAACCACACACACACTCTACTATGTGATTCTTATCATATATATATGGTGGGTACTTACCCTTCACCACTTATCTATTCTAGAAATAGGCCGCATGTTATTAATAGCCACACATCGTTTATTGGCATAGCCACATACGCAAGTGTGTTATCTATAGAATTTACGATTAAGCTGAAGTGACAATCCTATTCCTAGCTCGTCACCTTGAAAAATGCTTCGATCCGATCCTCCAAAGATAGAAAATGTGTGGCATGCATGTCTCTACATCGTTGGTGTGTTCCGCACACCATCTTCTAAAAATAGTTCTTCATGGTCAAAATCAGCTAGTTCTGAATGTTGAACTTTCCCTTCGCACATGTGCTCTTCCTGTCCATTCACGCCCTTAAACCCAAACTGCTTTCCCGCACAGACTTCTTGTGTGAGTTATTTCAAGTGTTCTCGATCAACAAGAAATTTTTTCAAAATTACTCCCTTCTTTTCTATGTTCTAGGTCTTACTTCACCATTTGTTTCACTTTGAAGACTACGTGGTTCCTGAGCAGTTAAAGAAGTTTTTGATCCATTGCAGGCCAAATATTAACACGAATACCATTCATATATCCCCCACATTCTTCATTGAAGAATTAGAAGAGAATTAAATCCCATTTGATGTCCATGTATTGTCGATGATGAGCCCAAAGATGACATATCCTTAATTTCCCGCATAATAGCACAATAGAGAAAAGCCTCACCAATCTTGAAAAGGCTTTAGGAAAAGCTCCTAAAGTGTTTTACCACCATTAAAGAGATTTAAATGTGGCCAATTGATCCATTAGGTGCATCCAATCCAGTATCCTTTGATCAAATTGGTGTACACGAGCTAACTCCCACTATATCTTTAGTTGATGGACTGGGCCATCCTCAACCTCAAAAAAGCTGTTACTTGGCGTGGTATTAAGGCATACCTCATAGGAGGGATTAATCTACTTGAATGGGTATCTTCTTATGGGAAAAATTTGGAACTAATTAATATTCTCGGAAGGCCCAAGGATGAGCATCAATGAGCTTATGGACCTAGGTATGTCTCATAACTTAGCGGGAGATATTTAATATGTTAATGGAGCTTCGGACCACAAAGAACTTGAGTTTAGGATGAAAAATATGTTAGATCGCATCCCTACCTTTGCAGAGGATTTTGTAATATTAAATTGACAATGTACGTAGTTATAAAAACATACTTTTTGTATGTGTATACCCAAAAGTTATATGAATTTAAAATTTTGGAGACCCTATAGAATCCCCATTTTGTTTCTAGTATACGCATATATTATTTTTCACTTTATTTGGTAATTCAACTATTATTTCTCTTAAATGATCATACCTTTTGATGGTAGAGTAATTTTTTCTCAACAACATCAATGTTGCATGACTTGGCTACCCACGATGAGAGTTACAGGTGAAAATGATTCATTGCTCGTTCTAGGGATTTTCCTTATATATTTCTCTTCTTGAGGGTCTTTTGTTGAATGTCATCCTCTTTGCATCTTTGATGGATCTTTGAGTATTCTACAAATTTTAAAATCCATGGAATACTAACCTCTGAAATACCCATGACACCTTTGAATCATTGTGTTATGGCTTTTGTTATAGATGCACTCTCAATCCCTTCGCAAAACATAGGCTCCAAATATCGGATCCCTCACCGTTTGACCAATTTTACCTAAAGCACTATCCTCTTACTTTATTTAATTAAAGGATTCTTTCCTTATCTGAATTTCAAATATCTGAAGGTTTGAAACTTGTGGTACCCTAACTTGCCTTAGCCCATGAGACCGAATTGATGTTGCGATAGTCAATCATGCCAAAATCCTAGTTAAGTCTGAGATGATTCATGTTGATCGTAGATTGGGAAACAACCCACAAAACACTAAGTTCTATACTCCACAAATGATTAGCTTTGTGTATCATAGCCTCCTTAGAGCATGATGTCTAGACCCATTTTACAAGTTGTTTCAAAATTACGGTAGGGGAAATTTTGTAAACAATAGAACTTTCTAGTATTACTAAATCTATATGAAGGAAAGTCTCAAAATACTGGTTCACTCAATTGTAGTTCTTGGTTTAGAATGAGTACCAATAAAACCTATAAAACTTTGTACCATCATTGAGATGGTTGCACCGACTAATGAATCCACAATTAGGTCATTTTAGAAAAACTAAGAACTATAAAAATATATCATACCTTATCTTACATATGTTGTCCATCCTATTAAAATTTTTTCTCTAGAAGGAAACCAATATGACATGGAACCAATAATTCCAAGAGGCCTTTGAGGCCATCAAACTCTTTCTTAGGAAGATGACGAAGAAAATAAGTGAGTTATGTACTTTATTAGCCACGCTTTTTAGATTCCAAGACTCAATACTCCCAAGACAAGAAGGAATGTCCAAGAATTGTGTTCATGATTAAGCACCTAAGGCACCACATGGAAAACCAAAAATATGAGTAATTGTTTGACCACAAGTGCTCCACACATTTCTCACTCATCTAGACATCTCTAATAATGTCAACTAGATAATTGGTATCCTTATTATGTCATGTTTAAAAGGATTGTATACTCATTATTCTTTTGTGTGATAACCATATCTAACAAATATATAGTAGTAATTCAGATTGAGTGTCTTCCATCTATCAATTGCAATTTATCCATTCAAGAATTGGTCATTTTGACCATGTTTCAATGATAAATGCACACAATCATACTCTAAGTCAATTTAACTTTAAACAATATAATTTAGTAAATTTTTCAAACAAAAAATAAACTAAATTTAATTTTTTTAAACACCAATTTTCAAAATACATTTAGATAAAAAAAAAAAACCCAAATGTACTTTCTTCTATTTTTCTAAAAATTCAAAAAAATAAAATAATTTTGATTTAAAATTTTTGTTGATTTTTATAATAAAATAAAAAAATTTACTAAAAAAATAAATATGAGAATAGGAGTTGAACTCCTCACTTATAGTGACCACAAAAATTTCACGGGCCCTCAACCTAACCACAAGATATATTTAGCTCTTAGGATTTACTTAACAAAATTTTAATTTTTATAAAAAAATACAAAAATTAAACACACACCCATGTAAAAACTTCTTCTTGTTTTTTTAAATTATGAGTAATGTTAAAAGTAAAAAACAAGAGTTAAACAAGAATCCCTATTTTGATTTTAGGTTTCAGATATATTTGTAAAAGCTTTAAACTATTGATGTTGTTTTTTTTTTTTTCCTGCAGGGAAGAGAGGGCACACTTGAAGGAGAGAGATGGTATTTAGATTTATTTATTTTGTAGGATTTACTGGGAGAGGCAAATTTAGCTCAAAGAAGACATAAAGGGAGACAATAATCAGAATTTTTAATGTATTTGTTGTATTCTCAGTGCCTAGGCTTATAACAGGTGTTTTTTATCATATACAATATTTTTAAAGATTTTAATCAAAACTCTTTTATAGTTAGTGTTTTATTATTTATTTTACTATTTTTAATTATTTTTTTACTTGTTATTTGCAAGTACTATGCAAAAACTCAAAGCGTTGATGGTTGTATTGAATCTCCGAGGGCATTTTTACACACACACACACACACACACACACACACACACACACACACACACACACACACACACACACACACACACACACACATATGCTAATTTATTGTTTTTTTTTGTATTTTACACTCAAAATGGAGAGGCTCGAGGATCTATAAGCAGCTATTTATATATGTTTTAGGATAAATTACTATTTGTTTGGTTATTATACTCCATGTTTGAGGCACCTAGGTTTAGGTAGAGGAATTTTTACAATAAATGGGATACTTTAACATATATTGTAGTTAGTCAAGAAAACAGTACCTAGGGTTTGAATGATAAATAACGATGCGTATTTTATTTTGCAAGCAATTTAAAGATTCTTTCGGGCATTTTCAGAGTGAAAGAAGGAATCCAAGCACCAAAATTAGGTGTGGCTAGGACTTATACAACCATAATTCAAAAGAACAGGGGCGATTAGGGTGAAAAATAAAGGTTTTTAAAAGATTTATCCATATTTAAATTGAAATACTCAAGTGTATGGATTTTAAATCAAAATATATATATTTTTAATATAAATTTCTCTTCCCAAACCAATAAAAATGTATATTATATAAAATGTATAAAATTTGCTCAATTGTATATGAATTTAGGCAAATTTTCTCTAGATTATATAAATTTATGGATTTTTAGTAACAAAAATTTAATGTACTTTGAGTTTATGAATTTTTACACTTGAATTTACATTTTGAATTTAATTTGTATGAAGATAACTTAATCTCCGAAATATTTCAATTTCCAATTTATTGCACACATAACTAAAAGCTATTTGATGCGATACCATATCGGATATTGAGGAGAATAAATAAATAATTCAATTCAATTATGTTAAATATCCAAGAATTAATTTTTATGTCCACAATTATAGTTTAGATATCTCCGAAATTAAATAAATTAAATGCATAATGACAAATTAAATTCATAAAATGTAAATATCACACAACACGGAGTTTCACGTGGGAAAACCATAAAGGTAAAAAACCCACAAAATCACTTTCCATTAATCAAGAATTTTTACATATAAAATTTTCACCTAGGACCTCCACTTCCTCCTCGGGTCCTATTGGAGCTCAAATTTTCACCCTTCCTAAATAACAAGAATCTAGGGCTTTGAGGAAACATGAAATTGTCTTTCGGTTGTGGGACTGTGAACCGAGACAAGCCTCCAGAGAAGTTCAACTTCCTCTACCTATTTTTAATGCTAAACTAATCCTTGGAATTGAAATGCAACTATCAAGCTCTACTCTAACTTTCCAAGGACCAAGGTGAGAAGGAGATGCATAAAATGAAACCTAAACTAAAGAAGGTGATAGCATCAAAATAAGGGGATGAATACTTTAGTAAGAGAACAATGATGACGAGGGACAAAACAAAAGCCACAATTCAAAACCGTGTCCAGGATTCCACTTCCATGATGCATAATAGACACATATTCTAAAAAATCACATGAAACACACCCATGAGTGAATGAGAGGAAAGGAAACACAATAAAACAAGAGTCAAGGCAGAAATGAGCCAATAAAAAAAGATTTTATTGCTTAAAGATCATGCACATATCATCACGATACATGAGGAAGATGTAAAACATTTACAAAATCAGATTCCAAGGCATGTGACCCTTAGAATACTTGTGCAACATATAAAAATGATGCCCTCACATTCCCAAAGTATCCAACATTAAAACTAGGCATCACTTTAAATAATATATAGAAAAATGGAAGAAGAAAGAAGAAAAGAGAGGGAAATTTGAATTCCTCCTTCCACCAACCAACCACCTTCATTAAATTCTCTAAAAATATTTTCATGCCTCTGAAAATACCATTTCCCACGCCATTAGCCTTTTTAAAGAATAAATGATGCCCATACTTTGCATTAAATTCTAGTGGTTGTGCCATCCGGAGTAGACCTTTCGTATCGTGAGAAGCCTTCCTATATTTCACCCACCTAATTCCATTTAATTTAGGAAATATAATTTTATTGATTATAGAGGTGAGATTCCTTCGATGATATCATATTTACAAAGATCTCATCATCAAATAGAAATTTATATCCATTTTAGCTACCCGCATAAAATTGTTATTTTCCTTGATGTGTAACTTTCTATTTTAGTTTTATGTGGCTTTTAACCACGCGGATTCATCTTCTTCACTCTACGGCTCAACTCAACTACCTTCTTGCTTGACCCACGACATATCCAATGTGGAATGGATTCTTTCCAACATCCATGGTCCCTTTTTCTTCAACCCGTGGATTTTGTTAATGAATCGTGGCTTGCTAAAAACATCTGTGATGAAAATGTTCTATCTTTCCGCATGCATGATTTAGACTTGTAGCTTCCACCCTTAGTCATGGCTTTTCACATTAATCAGCAGCATGCTAAAAACATTCCCATGGTCCTCATTCCATATCCACGACTACCCTAGTTGCTTAATTTTTACAAGAGTGCACAAATGGACAACAATTTTTGGGACTCATAAGGGTCATCTGCCTACTAGATGAGATGATCAATAAGGTGTAGAACCTATTGGGCATGGAGTCAACCCGATGACTTGAAAACTATTATATTTGATATCGATGAGAAACTGAACTTAGATTCCTAGATTTTATTTAGTTTCTTTGTATTTTATTTTCGAGATGATTTCAAATGATCCTTGATACCTTGAACTTATTCCTTTAGCAACCTTGGAAATATGATGAAACTGTGCACAAAAACATCTTCAAGCAACAAGACTATGCAAAGCACTTAGGGAAAGAAACCAACACTACCAAAAATTCCATGTGCTAAAAGAACTTAGAGGAATTGAAGTCATAAACTATTGTTTACAAGATGCAATAAAATATCTTAATGAGAGGGTTTGAGATGAATCCCATTGAACTGATATTTGAAGCAAATTCCCATCAAGATCAGATAACTCAAATGAGTTAGCCACCTTGCAAGTGGTGATGATGTATGGTCCACTCCATATAACATCAAACTTGGAGTGTCTTCCTAGTTTAGCTCGATCTGCATCCCATTTTAAGACTAGATCTCCAACCTTGAATATTTGATCTCTAGCCTTCCTATCAAACCATTGTTTGGTTGATTTCTGATGTTGTTCTAGTTTGACCATGGCAGCATTTCTAATTTATTCAAGTTCCATAAGTTCTGCCATTCAAATCTCCCTTTGATCTGTGCCTTCAAATTCCAACTAATGAGCTAATTCAAGTGAAGGAAATTATAGTGACAATGGAATCCTAGATTATTTTCCATATACCAGTTTGTAGGGGGAAGTACCAATAGATTTCTTCACTTTAATCTTGTATGCCCAGAGAGCATTACTCACTTTTGTGTTTCATTGCCTTTGGTTGATATCCATTATTATTTTCATAACTATGATCATATTCTTGTTAGTGGATTCGACCAATCCATTATCTTGAGGGTAATAATTAGAGGGAGTATTAAGATAAATCTCAAGGCCAAGATAATTAGATATTTTAAATCCTAAGAAAGCATTTGCATTATCGAAATAATAGTTTGCGGAACACCAAACCTTGTAACAATTTCTTCAAGAAGTTCCGGGATGGATGATTTAGTAAATTCCTTTAATGGTGTGGTTTTTGTCCACTTGGTGAAAATAGTGTGTTCTTTGTGAGAACCCATTTATGGCCAGTGCTAGATGGAGGATTAATCATACCAACGAATTCAATACCCCATTGTGCAAATGATTGATCCGCCTAGATTGGATGAAGAAGGATAACCACCAATATTTTCTTTCCAGTGAAGAGCGCACATTATTTTCATTTCCTCACCCATCTATGAGCATCTGTGAATAAGTTAGGCCAAAAGTAGCTTGCTTTGATGATCTTCATAGTTGTGACTCTAGCAAAGAAATTTCATCTTGAGAAACCATCATGGAACTTGGATATAACTTTATCACATTGTTTACCTTCAATGCACTTGAGAAGCATTCCATCAATATTCCTTTTGAACAATACGCCACCAACCAATATGTATTGAATAGACCACAACATGGGATGTCTCCTTTTTATTTGTTAAACCCTAGAGGATAAGCACAAGTAGACAAGAACTTATTCATATCCACAATCCAATTGTGATCATTGAATACATTCTTCTCATCCTTCTGTCATTCAACATCATTTGAAGGCTCTTCATTCATGAGGGACACTTCTTGGGGTTCCACAACATCTAAAGCCAACTGCTCACATAGTGCCCTTCCTCTTACCAATTTTTTGGCCTTGATGGTTATGTCATATTCCATAGTTTTATTCACCCATCCAACTTGTTTCTCACTGATCTATGTTCCCATGATGAATTCTCTTATGGTGGAATGTGATACTAAAACCTTGATGTAGCTAGCAAAAATTATGCTTTTTAACTTCTTCAAGGCTATCATGATAGGAAAAACCTTTTTTCAATGTGGCTATAATTGAGCTCATAATCCTTCAAAGTGTTTTCTTGATGAAGGCCACCAGCTAATCCAATCCTTGATCAATTTGTTGATTCAAAACCCCAAAAATAATGGATTCGCCTTGTAAGAATATAAAATGAAAGCTTTGTTATAGTCTAGGTTGATCAATGTAGGATCCTAAGAAATATCTTGTTTATCTTCCCTAAGATTTCTTTTCCATTCGTGGTTCACTTGAAAGTTGAATCCTTCATGAGCATGAGAGTAATAGGTCTTACCAAACCCATGAAGTTAGGAATGACTGCAAAGTATTCTTGTGAGTGGAAATGAAATAACCATGATGGTTGAGATTCTTTCTAGATCAATGGAAATTCCTTCTTTTGAAACAATGTGTACCAAAAGCTTACCCACTGGGAAGCGTAAATTTACATTTCTTAGGATTGAGGGAGATGCCAAATTCCTTTCATTTATTAAATACTTTCTCCGGTGTTCATGTGATATGCACTCTACTTGGAGAAAAAAATGATTTCATCTAGGTAAACCAAGGTGAATTGATTGATATACCTTTTGAAAGCAATGTCCATCGCTCTTTGGAAAGTGGCACATGTGTTTGATAAGACAAAGGGAATCTTTTGATAAAAATACATCCCCATTTTGTGGTGAACGTAGTATTATATTGATCCTCTTCCTCACTTTTATCTAGTTAAAACTAGAATATCCATCAAGTATTAAAAATATCCCAACTCGTGCTACTTTATACAAAATTTGTTCCATGGAAGGTAAAGGATAATTATCCTTGAAAAAGGCCTTGTTCAAATCCCTAAAATTGACACAAAGGATAATTTCTCCATTTTGCTTCCTTAATCGAACAAAATTTTCCACCCAAGTAGGGTACTTAATAGGAAAAATTATCTTGGCCTCGATGAGCTTAGATAGTTATTTTCTCATGAGGGGTTCAATTGGGGTTAACTAAAGTGTTTGCTTCTGCCTAGTTGGTTTAATGTTGGGATAAAGATCAATGGAATGTTGAACTATGTCTGGATTAAAATATTTCAAATCTTCATAGTCCCATGAAAATACATCACTGAACTTGTGGCACAAGGAAATAAAATCTTTCCTTTCACTTTCATTACATACCTTTCCAAGTATAAGTTCCTTGTTTGGAGCAATTGAAACTAGCTGACAATTTTCTAGCTTTTCCACCATGTTCTCATCATCACCTCTAAATTCATCATCTTTATTGAAGATCTACTCTACAAATACCAATCCTTTAGGAATTCTATTTTTTTAGTTGAATAACCTGATCACCATAGACTTCTTGTAAATCAGATTGTATCTTTGAGGATAATTCAGCTTCATTTTGGATAAACAACACAATTTGTTTATCACTATTAAACAAATCACGGCTAGTCTCGATTGTCTAGAATGGATGGCCTAACCACCATTTTGATATATTGCACATTTCCCTTGATCAAGTCTTCCATTGGTGAAAATTGAGAACCCAGAGCCACCATTTGATCAACATCCTTATTTAACTTCCTATACACAATCTATATGTCAATGGCATCAAAACCTTCTAGCAAATCCCAAACTCTTTGTTTGTAAGCCTTAAACAAATTATTCTTTTTATCACACTTCCTACGGACATGATGAATGTCCAATTTAGTATCTCCAAATACCTGTAACTCTTTGATCTTCCTCTTTTCAACAATTAATGGACCATGCACTAAATATTCATACTCGCCTACATTTTTGAACATGTAAACTGTAATCTGTGAGCAAATAATAACTTCTCATTCTTTGGAGAAATGAGCACAACACCCACCCCCACTACATTTCTACTTCTAGAGCCATCAATGAATATTCACCATATCCTAGAAGCACTTACCTTTTCTTTCTTGAATTACGCGAGATATATTTCTCTTGGAGTATAAAATAGGTTCCCAAACCAGTCTTAAAAGTTTTAAGTTCTTCTTCATAAGGATCAAACTTATGGTCTCTCTTAGCCCATTCATCTAACAAAAAATCAGGCATAGAAAGGAGGATGATTTTCTCATCTGAAACTGAGTCTTTCTCATTTTCTTCTTGTATTAGGAAATTTTATTGGATCTCGAGTGGGATCATATGAATCAACATGGTAGGTAAATATGGGCTCATCTTGTATTATAAACCTCATACCATATTTGGTTCTCAAAAGCATGTGATTCCAATCTAAAGATAAATAGCCACCAACCTTAGAAACGAAATATATAGATAAGAAAATGGAAAACATGGGAGGTAAGTCAATGACTAAAATTTCATGGGTTATGGTAAGGTGTAGGCAGGCATGAAGTGTTAACTCAAGGTTTTAATTACTCCCAATATGCCCCACAGTTGACCCATCAAGTTACAAGACTCCCTTAAACACATGACTGTACTTGAGACCTAGATCATCAACAATCTTTTTAGGCATTACAAAGGTACTAGCCCCTGAATCTATCATGAATTTGTGCACCAATTGTTTTCCCATGATTAAAGACATGTAAAAAGGTGGGGTTTTGATACATGTGCTTACTTGGTCTTCTTTAGCTTGACAAACATGAACCACGACATGATATTTCAGCACCACGGGATCTACCTGAGGCAATTGCTTAAGGGATTCACACAAGATGTCTCTTTGTGATGGAATAGCCAATGTATCCCACATTGTCCCATTGACATTGGTCTTCTTCATCTGCTCAATAATTTTAATTAGAAGATATGTAAATTTCTACATCGTGGTATGTTATTATCCTTCTTCTATTGTTTCTACATTTGAATAGGTAGTTTTGATTGAAACACAACTTCATTTTCAAATGCATATTTAGCATGTGCCTCATGCAACTTGTTTTTATCGAAGGCATATTCTTTGTCCCTAGCCATGAAATTTATTTGAACCATAGAAGATGAAGCTTGTGATTCCATAATCCTTTTCTTTTTTTGTGTATTATCAGTGATGCTGATATGGGGTCTCATTAGAGTTACCCACCGCTTGATTAACCGCACAAAAATATTCAGCTCCAAAGAACATTATATTGACATCAGCATTGGCTTCTTAAACTACTTTTACATTTGGACTAGGTTCTTCTAGAAGTGCCTCTTGCAAACTGGAAGAACCTTGAACCATGTATGCTTGAAGATGCATTTCCCTTTCACAAGTCAATTGATTATGACATGATTGCATGGAAAAATCCAATCAGTTTTCTGAATCATATTATTTTTTATTGGAACTAACTCTGACTTGTGCTAGAAGTAAGAAGTGTTTTTGGAGGAGGAAATATTGCTAATGGAAGAGTAGCACTTTGACTCTTCCATCTATTATTTAGTTGAATTTGTGCATACCTATGATTAGATTTTGATTTCTATATGATTGATATCCCTGATTTGAATATTTCCTTTGACTTTCATAATTTTCATAGGATTGGGATTGCTATCTTTCTAGGGATGTGAAATTTTTGTTAAATTTATAATCAAGTCTTTCATTTCCTCTTCTTCTTTTTGTTGTGTAGGAGTCGAGATGTGAAATAAGTAGGTTGTGAATTTGGCTCAAGTGTAGGGGACATAGAAGGTTGGGCAACTTGAGGAAATTTAGGATACAAGGGCATAGGTGGGCTAGGGGATAATTTTCCATCTTATATTAAACTATTTTCAGATCTAATTGTAATTGCATAGGTTACTAGTATATTTATCCCTCCTATGGATTGTATCATGATGTGCATTTATCAAAACTAAGATCTTTTGAGAAATGCTAAATGCACCTTCTATTGTAGGTCTCATAAGAACTAGAATTATGTCCCGGGTTCTCTGGAATTTGAAGTTGAAATATTCCATTAGTTCATTTAGTGATCTCTTGATTGTAGTCAAGCTGCTCCAAAGGAGATAAGTTATTTTCTCTTTCTTCAAATGATTCCAAAATCCATACAAAACTCATTCCATTCGAAATGAGCATTGTGTTAGGATTCGAACCACTCCAAATCTTTCCCTTTGAAATATGAAGCTAAAAATTTCACTACTATATCCATATCAACAATTTCATGAATTACACAGACATTTTCAATGTCTTGGATATGATCAACTGGAGTAGTATGATTTTCTCCTGTGAAAAATGGGATATTATTCAAAGTTGCTATTGGAATGGGATTCTGAGCATTCAAGGAAAGAAGACTACTTTCTATCAATTTTATAAAATGATTAGGTTGTTTTGTAGCCATTTTGATAGGTCGAGAACTATTGTTGATTGCAAGAAGGGCCTATCGTGTGTAGGTGTTAAAATAGTTATCTCGGTGGAGATGGAGATCTCTAAACATGTTCCTCTTCTTTCTCTTCTTGGAGATAACTGAAAATATTCAAATATGCCTTATTCTCTTGTTATAGACCATGTTTTTATCCTTCTTATGAATCAAAGGCACTTTAAACTGCTGAAACTAATTGATTTTCTCGAATGCGGTCACTATATGTTACTCCGAGCCTCCAAAGGCTAGAGTTTCACCAAGATACACATCAAAAATTGATAAAATTGGAAATATTAATTTAAAAGTGTCCCACTGGAAGTGCCAAAACTATTAGAGCTCAAATTTTCACCCTGTCATAAATCACAAGAATCTAGGGATTTTAGGTAACATGGGACTATCTCTCGGAGTTTCGGACCTTCAAACCGAGACAGACCTCCAGAGAAGGCCAACTTCCTCTACTTATTTTTAATGTTAAATGACTCCTAGGAATTGAAATGCAACTATCAAGCTCTACTCTAACTTTCCAAGGACCAAGGAAATAAGGATATGTACAAAACATAAACATAAACTAGAGAAGGTGATAACACCAAAATAAGGGGATGAATACTTCAACAAGAGAGAAAGTGGAAGAGAATGATGATGAAGAGGGCCAAAGCGAAGCCACGGTTCAAAACCATGTCCAAAATTCAACTTCCACGATGTAAAAGATACAGATTCTGAAATATCACATACAACACACATGTGAGTGAATGAGAGGCAAGGAAACACAATAAAAAAAGAGTCAAGGCAAAAACAAAAACACACAATAGAGAGTCTAATTACTTAAAGATCATGGACATATCATCATGATACAGGTGGAAGACGTAAAATATTTACAAGAGTATAAAATTACAAGGCATGCAACCCTTAGAATACTTGCATAGCATAAAAATGATTCCCTCACATTCCCAAAGTATCCAACATTAAAACTATGCATCACTTTACAATATTTAGAGAAATGGAAAAAGAAAGAAGAAGAAAAGAGAGGGAAATTTGAATTCCTCCTTCCACCAACCAACCACCTTCATTAAATTCTTTGAAAAGATCTACATGCCTCTCGAAAAGACCATTTCCCCATACCATTAGCCTTTTTAAGAAGGAACGACACCCATACTACATTACATTCGGTGGTTCGTCTGTCTAGAGTAGAATTTTTGTGTTTCATAGATGCCTTCCTTTGTTCTTCCCACCTACCTCCATTTAATTTAGGAAATATGATTTATTGAGTAAAGGAGGTTGAGATTCCTTCAATGATATTAGATTTGTAAATATCTAATCATCGGATTGAAAGTTATATCCATTTTAGCTACCCACGGAAAATTGATGTTTTCCCTTGATTTTTAGCTTTCTATTTTAGTTTTATGTGGCTTTTAACCTCCACATGACTTCATCTTCTTCACTCGCGGATAAACTACCTTCCAACTTTACCCATGGCTTATCCAATGTGGTGTGACTTTTGTCCAACATCTACGGTCCCTTTTTCTTCAACCCATAGATTTTGTTAGTGAATTGCGTCTTGCTAAAAACATACACGGCAATTTTATATCTTTCTAAGACATGGTTCAACTTTGGCGGCTACCACCCTTGGCCAAATATTTTCACATTAATCCATGACATGCTGAAAAACATTCCGTGGTCCTCATTCCATAACTATCAGCTATCCCATTGCTCAATTTTTGTAAGAGTGTAAAAGTGGACAAGTCCCACAATAATTCACTTACACAACAATATTCAAATAAGTATTCAAAATATGAATATTTTTCATCAATCTCACCTTTCAAGAGAGAACACTATTTAAATATGGTGGGTGATTTGGTTGTACATGGGTGCACCATTTCACTCTAAATAAATTAAATCATAAGCTTTAATTAACACTTCCACCTAATGTGAAATGGGGACCCGATAAATTTAAAAAGTTTATAAATAAACTTTTAAATAAGGGTGAAGTGATTGCCCGCCTAAATGGTGTCCCCACTTGATATTAATGCCCCAACACAAAGATCGCATCAAGGACAACTATATGGTCTATTTGGTGTTAGGATTTACCTAAGAGATCATTGAAATATTCTTCTACGGTTTTGTGGATGAAGTTGTGAAAGATGTAGGTCATGGTGTGTTGATAAGTAAATCCTACATCTTTCAAGCCAAAGGGAATTACTCTATAGTAGAAGGTTCCTCATGGGGTGATAAATGATGTCTTGTGTTGATCTTCTAGTGTGGTAATGATTTGATTACAACAATATAAACCATCCATAAGATAAAACATCTTGTGACCTAATGTTAAATCGACGAGTTGTTCGATATTGGGTAGAGGAAAATAGTCTTTGGGGCACATGAGGTACAATTCTTGGAAGTCTCTGTAGATGTGCAATTTTCCAGTGGCTTTAGTGATGGGTACGATGTTGGAAACCCATTGTTCATAATGAATAGGTAGTATGAAGTTAGTTGAAAGAAAAGGATGAAGTTATTCCTTGACGAGTAGTGCAATGTGAGGATGCATCCTACAAATTTTTTACTTTACAGGATTATCCTTGGGGATGGTAAAGATTTTGTGGATAATGATGTCATGGTCTATACCAGGAATGTCACTAAAAGACCATGTAAGGGATTTATTGAGGTTGGATAAGAAGGTGGTGGATTAGCGGAGTTCATGTGAATCTAAGGCTTGGCTGATTTTGGTAATGTGTGTATCTTGCGGTGTGTCAATATTAACATCGAAAGATGACTCATTGAGAAGTGTAGGTATGTTGGGAGGAATGGTTTTCTAAATATATATTTCCTCATCACTCATGTAAGTCAAGATAATATCATCATCATAGTAATGAAAAATGTTAATAGTAGGGGAATATTCATCTATCATATGTAGTAACATTAGGGAAGGTTTTCGGTTTTACCATTATCTTAATAAGTCGGTGGTCCAAGTGTGATAGTATTGATTTAAAAAATAGGTGGGATAGATATGGTGTCGTCATCATCATAGGGTGATTCTAACAATGGTGACACTAGTTTTTGAGATTCAGATGTTGATAGTGATGGTCTAGAGGGAGACTCTTTAAATCTAAGGCTATATTTCTCATGAGGTTTTCTCGAGGTCTTAAAATTGTAAGTCGTGTAGACCCTGATCATAAGAACCCATATAAAATCCCTTCCATACACAGTGGTGGAGGTATGTCTAGGAAAATTGAGGTTTATCTAAGAATGAAAATTCTGAGGAAAATGGTTTTGTGTGTGGTTTATCATCGAGATGAGATGAAGGGCAGTTGATTCCTCCTTACATTGACTGTGCTCATAAAAAGATGGCCAAAGGAAAGAATATTTCCTACATTAGGTTTTTAGAGAGGTTATTTTTCAATTCTCCCATAAGTTTTAGGCATAGGGAGTGTGTTAAGAGTTAAACGGTGATATACACTGTGAGAGATGTTACATGACGTCTTCGAAGGATTAATCATTTGGTAGTTTGGATGAGGGGATGGAAGAGCTTGTTGAATATTGATCGAAGACACAAATTCTTGTAAAGGAAGCATTACACCATTAGGTTTGTAGGTCATGTGATAGGATTTTAATGGAATAGGGTTGGTGGGGACCATGAAGGTTTTACCCTCATGTTCATATTTTAGACATCTATGTAGTGTTGATGGGATACGATGCATAATGCATTTCAAGGATGACTTGGTAGTATGTTATACTATAACTCTCATGAAACACAATATTTAATAGATCCTAGAGGATCTTAACACCTATTTTAATAGGTAACATGAATGTGCACAATGTAGAGGCAATGGTGTTGTTGAAATCACGAAGTATGAAAAATGATTGGGAAATTATGGTGTCTCATAGCTGAAGTTTTTGAAGATATGAGATGATATTATGTTAATGTTAGTGTCATTATTGATCATTACTCTTTTGACAAGAGTTTCATTGATTTGGGTGGTAACAAAGAGAGGAAGATCATGGTCTTCAAGCTGCAAGGATGAAATTTTAGAGTCCTCAAATGTGATAGCAATAGACATTTTAAGGGCGCCAACGAGGTTGGAAAATTGTTGGGGGTCATTTGATGGTATGGAAATTCATTTAGGAACTTCAATCATGGTTTTTCAAAGTGCAGAGAATTTTGGATGAGCTTATAAAGAGATATATTAACATGCGCTACCGATGTAACTTTATTGATGACAATGTTTTGTATGGATGTCGTAGATAGGGTTTGAAGTGCCACAAGGATGGAAACATTGGCTTAGAAAATTATGGGTTAGGTGATTCGAGAGGGAGAAATTGTGATAGAGAGTGGACCCACTTGAATTTTGAGCTTTTAGGTATTATGTATGCATTCTTGTGGGGCTTTACTTAAAGAAGCCTTGATTTTAGTAGATGTGATGTCAAGTGATGGTTTAGAGCTGTTATGTTTAGGTATTTGATGGGTAGGTGTGATTTGATATATGAATTTGATTATATCGAGATAGGAGGGTGGATGGTATTTATCTACGAGGAGAATTCCATTCTAGTGATTCTTTGAATTATGACGTGGATGGATTTATAGTCCTTGGTGAAGTTTCATGACATCTGATGATAAGCACAAAATTCCTCATAGTTATACCAAGAGGATTTCCACCCTTGAGAATCATAGGGCTTAGTAGGTGGTAGTGTTATGATTGATGATTAGATAAGCTTCTCAAGTATTTTAGTATAATATCCTATTGTGACTAACCGAGATGATGATGAAGGTGAAGGATTTTAGAAAAATTTTGATGATTTAGAGGTACGAGATACTAGAGTTTTGTTTTTGTGGTACATTTAGGTGCTAGTAGAGGAAAAACCTTAGATTCTATGATCGCAATTACAAGTTAGGATGAAGGATGAGGCCTCAAAATAGAGGGTATGGGTTGTATGTTTCATGGTATGGTTGTCTGGTGAATATTTGGTAGAGTTTTTATCTTTCTAGGTGAATGATTTGTGGGATTTTGAATTGGATTACTAATATTTTTATTTGATGTTAGATGACGTGGTCTTGGAAAGAGCTATTAAAAATTTTAATGATAGGTTTCTTTTTTTAGGATCCTAAGGGGATGATAGAGGACACTTGTGTGGGAGTAGACGTAGAAGATTCCTAGATGTTGTGATGTGGATGGGCTCAAAATCTTGATGGTGAGTAGATCCGAGGAGCGATGTTGTTTGGTTGGTGTTTCATCTATAGAAACATTGGGTATTGTATGTGTGGGTGTGAATTCATTGATAGTGTTGATGATGTGATGAGATCCTCACAAAGTGTTATATTGAGGCTAATTACTAGTAAGGGGAGTGGTTTAGAAAAGGTTGTTTAAACACGTCCAAACCTTGATTAGGAGGTGCATTTGAGTTATCAAATTTTAATTCACCTTGGTCAATAAGGTCTTGGAGGATGTTTCTAAATGAATGACACCTTTCAATGTCATGTCCTTGGACTTGATGGTATTTACAATAGTCATTGTCCATATACCATAAAGGTTTAGTTGATTCGTTGATAGGTCAGAAGGGAGGGAGCTTAAACATACAAGAGGCTAATTTTTTTCAAATATAGTGTTATAGGACTCCCCTAAAGGTGTGTATTTATGTTGAGTTCAGGACCATTCGAGTTTGAATGACCTTTAGACACAAAGTGTTTACTAACCTTTTATATTTTTCATTGTTGGAATACATTTTAAAAGAGGACTCAGGTTTTGGTTTCTGAAAGACCCCTTCCCCAAATCTGATCTAAATTTCTAGTTTGACTCATTTGACATTTCGTCAACCACTTAGCATACAATTACTTACAGGTTAGGTAACAAAAATAGTATGAAAAATAGATTTTTCTATGGCCCAAATCAGACTCAGAAATGAAATATAGGACCATGCAACATCAGCCTAACTGCTGCAATAAATCTTCAACAATGACGACTAGGATTTGATGGAAAGATATACATAAATGGTTTCCAAAAAAATATTTCTTTATCACAAATGACTGCCACTACTTTTAGGAGTTCAAAAATACAAAGATATGATTTTATTGATGCCACAAACACTAAAAAATAAGATCTAAAATCTGATTATAAAATTGTCTAAAACCCACTGTGAAAACCCTCTAAAAATTATGAAAATTCTTTTCTTCGCTTCACAAAATCTACAGATTATTTGAAAATAGAAATCAGATTTAAATACCTCAAATAATATGGAAAATCAGTCCCAAATCGGCTTGATCCAATAGAAGAAGAAGCTATTACTGCTTTATTCTCCAAAATACCCTCAAAATACTGCTGGAAATGACTGAAAATAACTCTGAAAATCTGATTACAATCAATGGGAATTTCTGAGTGAAAAACCCTCTCAACTCTTGGGGTTTTCGTCCACAAGAGATTAAATCCACAAGGGGTTTCATCCTTGGAATTTTAATGCAAAAGCTAAAGCTTCATGCAAGAGAAAATGTTATAAAATATTTCTACATGCCTCTAGGCAAATCACCTTCTTCTTTATATAGGAAAAGAGACCCAAAGTGACCTTTGGACTTCCCATAAAAGTGACCTTTGGAATTCCCATAAAAGTGATATTTGGAATTCCCATGAAAGTGACTTTTGGACTTCCAATGAAAGTGACCCTTGGACTTCCAAATCACATTCTCCCTTAGGAAGTACATTTTAATTAAGTGCTTTTATTTTATTGCACTTTCCTAAGTTCTAATTTAAAGTTAAGTCTATTAATTTATTATATGTGCTTTTTATAATGTTATATTTTAATTTTAGCACAATATAATAAAGTTAATAAACTTAAGCCACCCTTGAGCTCACCCTTTGGTCACGTTGGGTAGACAAAAATGGGCCAAAGGTCTTCGATACAAACTATCCAAAAAGAGGGACATTACAGTTTCTTAGATCGGAGTTTAAATTTTTTGTCCTTGATGGCAAGGATTTTTACTTTTTGGGCCATGGTAAAGGCCTCGTCAAATGTTTAAAATGATTTAATTTTGAGAGTCAATGATATGTGTCTAGCACAAGATCAAGAAAATAAATAAATGATCTCATTTTATGGAAGAGAGAATGATAGTTGGTTGATAACCCCTTACCATCCGGAAAAAAATTAGTAACGAACTCGCCCTTAAATTATTTGATGGAATAGAGGTGAGTGATGGATATTTTACGAATGATATTGATGGAGAAGTGTTCTAAGAATAATTGTGTGAGTTGTGTGAATGAGAAAAGAGAATATTGTGGGATACTATTGTACCAATCAAGGGCATGGCTAACTAAGGACATGGGGAATGTCCTCAACATGAGATCTTGGTCATGAGCGATAAGATAACATGCATGACAAAAGGCCTTGATATGTTGTTTCTAGTCCTCCTTACTATAAAAATTGATGAATTTTGGGAGTTCCCAGTGTGGAGGATAGGCCTTGAAAGGCACATATGGGTTGATAGGTTTGTTACATATTTGGTCGTATGAAATTTTTAGGTCCCATAGTGATAACTTCAAGGCTAATTATCCTACTAAATAGTGTTTGCATGGGATCATTCTGATATTTTTGGACGTTTGAAGAGGAAGGATTGGCTTGATTATAGGTGTGAGGGTTTGATTATTGATACAATTGATATGGTAATGTAATATTTTGAGGATGAATACTTGCTGGGATATTATAAGTGTATTGGGAGACTAATGGTTGTGAATATTGGATGTATTGATAAGGAGGAGGAATAGAAGTGTTGACAAGAGGTTGTGATGGTTGTGGGATATATTGAGAAGAGATGTATTTATATTATGAGACAAGTGCAGTGGATGTTTGTTATGAAAAGGAAAAAGTACTAGAAATGGCACTTGTGTTGATAGGTGGTATAGATGTAGGGATGGATAGGACTAGATTTTGAATCAAAGACGTAGATTTTGTGAAGAAACAAGATGAAACATGATCAAAGGATTTGTGTAGTGAGGGATACCCATTAATCTTACGGGAGGAGTAATAACGGCATAGGATTCATGATTGTATATGGGTGGGGAGGTAGTAGTATGAGTTTGTGTATCCTACAGGATACATGAGGAAGTCAATGATGCATGCGCTTGTTGGATAGTCATGTTCGTGATTATATGAAATTCATTTCGAAACTAGTAACATGAGTAGATGAAACAAGTGTTGACATCCATGTATCACTAGTAGAGGGGTAAGGAGATATTTTCTCAATAATAGGTTGATAGTCAGGGTCGTAAAGTTTGGAATAGTCACAAGTGTCAATGGTAGAAGACGAAAAATATTTTTGATGGGGGATAAGTGATATGAATACCTTTGAAAAAAATTATCCAATAAAGGAAATTATATTGGAGTCTAAGAGTTATGAAAATACTAAGTCACCATTTTGGAATAATTTCAAAAGGTCAAGACAAGGAGCATTTGATGTCGCAGATTGAGTACTAGGAAAACATGGAGGTTCTTGCTCTATTTCTAAGGGTGGATGTAATGTGTTTTTCATGCTTGGGATGTTTTGAATATGATACTGGATTGATTCTAAGGATTGGTGAAGTGGGTCTGTCATGTTTGAGATGTTTTGAATGTGAGACTAGACTGATTCAGTGAGTGTTGAAGTGGGTCTATCATGTTTACGATGTTTTGAAGGTGAGACTGTTGTCTAGTTAGAACCATGAAAAAAAAAAAAAAAAACAATAAGGAAAAGAAAGATAGTTATTTTAAAAGAACCACACAAACACAAGGAATTTTTGGATTATCTTGATTAACTTAAGAAAAGTGTGAAATGAAAAATGGATAAAAGGGAACTAGGAAAAAGGCTAGCTAAGGTTGGTTTCAGGTGAGTTAAGGTTGGATTCCTTGATATACCTAGAGGTAAGTGAGACTCAATTATATGTTGGTGTTAGTACAAGGTGTGGTTTTGGGGCCTTCCCCTCACTTCATTGTACCAAAATGATAAGGGTATCGGGTTCTTAGCCAATATGTCACCCATCAATTATTTATACTATGTCATAACATTGATTTGGCTTCCCCCTTGGAGATGAAATCCAAATAGGTAGGCCTAGAAGGAATTGTTTTGATGTAAGTTTGATTTGTTACATGCTTTAGATGTGTGTGAGAGGAATTTTTTGAATGCAATCAGTTAACCCCTAGTTAAACTATGTGAGAAAGCAAAATGGAGGTTCATTTTAAGAACCAAAAGGAAAGATTAATTTTGATGAACACAAATAAAAAAATGTTATTTTGAGAGAATGAAAGAAAGGAAACGTACCTACGTTCATCATTCCTTTTTTATTTTTATTATTTTATGTGTTGTTGAAGAAGAAATAGCAAATCACTTGAAGATGAAAAGTTAGATGATTTTACAAGGAAAGAAAACAAGAAGATATAAAATTATATCAAAAAGGGAATAATGGTCCTACCCAATGTGTTAGAATGTTTAAGGTGAATTTATGTTCACTAATAATATGAAAAACCACCAAAAACTCATAAGACAATAGGGTTTAACAATACCTATATCGACAATGAAATTTTGAGATGTCTAGATTCAAAATGGGTGTGGGACTCCTACTTTGAGTAAATGAGAGAAAATTGCACTCATAACGATAACTAGACAAGATAGATATTAGATAAGGATATGATAAGTTTTTTTGCAAAGGATGATCCCAAAAACTAAAGGGATTCCTTAAAGGGTTTCAACTAATTTTATGATCAAGTGATAATGACAAGAAAATAATTGGCAATAAATGGATTATTAAAAACTCCAAAGGGATAGAGACATCTTGCTTCGTGTGATATGTGGTCCGGTGAGGGCTACGATGAGCTTGAAATCCAATAAGTAATTGAATCGAGGATTATGCAAGTAGCATCATGTTCTTCACGTATGAATTCAAGTTGATCTTCGATGTATTCAAATAGCAGTTTCAATGAGATGGTACAAGGATTGAGTTTGTGTGTAATATCAAATTTTTCCCAAACTAGTGTTTGTGAAACAATAGGAAGGTCATACATGTTTGTAATTGAATGTGTCCGACTTTGTACAATGATCATTTGCGTAGAGAAACAATCTTGAAAATAAGAAGATTATATAGAAAACAAATTGATATATTGATTATAAATATGAGAAATGTGATTAAAGTGATAAAAATACAAGGATCATTGGTGATTTGAGGTAATCGCTGCAATTTAGGTAAATTCTTGGTGATTACTTGCACAAAAAATGTTGATTTCCAAATAAGATGTAAATAAGGTGTGGAATATATGATTTACAAATTAATTTGAGCTTTAAGGTGATGTATTAACAAACTAAATATAAAAATAGATGACTAGAGCTTACCTTAGATGAAGAATGATAAGAAACGGTGTTATGGGAAAATTACAAGATTTGTGAAGATTCCAAGGAAGTGACAAAGATGCAGGTGATGTTAGGGTGTCTATAATGATGTCATCTAAATCATTAGAGAACTATAGCTTCTCTAAAAATGTCTGAGGATCCTCTCCATAGAGGTTTGATGTTTCTTATATAATCATCGGTGATTAGTTAGAATCATTGGCAACCCGGAAAAAGTGGGGAAACACACTTGGAAGTGGTTTCCACCACTTCCAAAAGGGTTAATTTGGGTATGGGGACGAGTGAAGATGGTTAGGGTTAAAATGGGCTAGGATGAGTTTTAGGTGGTTAGGGTGGTTTAGGTGAGTAATATTAAGGGTAAGATAAGATTTACGGGGTAAGGACATGGTTTTATAGGATAATTAGACAATTTAATGTTTTGAGTTTGAATGTGAGGAGCCTTGATAAACAATGTAGGGTAGAAACAGTGTCTACATTCTTCTTTTTCTATTTGTAATTCTCCTTCCTTCATGTGCTCTTCTACATGCTCCACTTATTTGAGACCTTCATTGGCCTCTTCTTCCTCTAGTGCACTCTTTTTCACATGCACTCGAGAAATATCCTCTACAGTTTCTCTTCTTTTGTTTACCTTGGGAAACTCTTTCCTTCTCCTCTACTTTCTTCGTAATGGTACTCCCATTTCTTATTAGGTTAAATATATTATTGCCTTAATTAATTATGCATTGCATATTAGTTTGTTTATTTATTAATTGTTATATGGTTATATTTAATTATAACCAT
Source organism: Taxus wallichiana var. yunnanensis (assembly GCA_018340775.1). Taxonomy (NCBI): domain Eukaryota; kingdom Viridiplantae; phylum Streptophyta; class Pinopsida; order Cupressales; family Taxaceae; genus Taxus; species Taxus wallichiana. The sequence goes on from CM031234.1 coordinate 565,426,533, forward strand.
CTATTTTGTTTTATTCAACATACGGGAGTTGTATTGTTTTAACAATACTATTGTTTGTATTAGTTCACGGTTGTACATGTGCAACCTATTTATTTTTTTGTATATTGTTGTCCAATATGTATAAATATTACAACACATATTTTGTAATTTGATTGATTGATTATTAATAAAATCATCCAGGCTTCCGTCCCTATTTCACATTTGGTTTCAGAGCAGGTTGAAGGATATTGGAGGATTGCAGCAGAGTTTGAGGAGCATTGGAGAAGCTTGTGCAAGAAAAGGAGAGACAAATTTTCCTCTGTAACTTCCCATCCCCATCCTCTATAATACCATCATCAAATTCCTCAAAACCACCATCAAATTCATCAAAACCACATTTATTCATTGTAATTAAGGTTGAGGAGGATAGAATACACCAAGGAAGAGATTACAAGCTCAAAGGAAGGAAGAAAAATTGATCTAAGGCACCATACACACTCAAAACCACCTTCATTCTTACCAAAACCACCTATCATTTTTCTCTTTGCTGGAATTTTTGTTCAAAACCACCTTTCCCAAACCATGGTTTTTTAAAGAGGTATGGTTTTACCGTTTGGAAGTGTTTAATTACAATTTGCTCTTTATATATACTTGTTTAGCTTAGCCGCCCAAGTGGCTAGCATAACTTTTTGTAAGACACTTCCCATCAAGAGAGGTCAGGAGTTAAATCCCCCTCCCTCACCCACTACTAAATTTGGCGGGAAATTTAGTGTAATCGCTAACATTAGTGGCAAATTCAAATTTAACTATAACTAACTAAATTTATAGAGAAAAACCCTAATCAGGGCCAATTTTTTTCTCTCATAATGGGCTTATGTTTTTATTTCGAGCAACATTTGTTAAAGGAGGGACACCTAAAAATTGCATTTTCAACTATATTTTTGTAATTTTTGCATCGTGGGTCATTTTAAGCTCGAAGGCCACAGAGCCCAAAAACAAAAACATTTTTCCTGCCATTCAATTTTCCTAAATTTTTGAATGTAAATGTATACTTCGATGTATTGTACTAATTTGAGTTACCATAGTCAACTACAAACATTATAATGCTCAAAAGCGGTAGATAATTGAAATAAAAAATAACAAAATTTGGTTCTAAAACACTCATGAGATATTAGATCTCATTCACAACGTTCAATATAAACAAGTACCTCCGGGAAGCACTTAAGGGTAAAGCCACCATGACTACTACTACACTTAACGCCTAATATAGCTACAACAACGTCATCGGGCATCGACCTTTAAATCGACGGGGAGTACTAAAGACACAATGTACACACTTTGAGTCATCCCATCCATTTGTGAATGATTAGACAGCGTAAATCGAAACTAAGAAATTATCTGAGTATATAGAAAATTTACGTGCACGTATGAGGATATTTCTTTGAGTTGGTGTCAATAATCACACAGACCCCTTTCAGTATTGTCTTGGTACCACGTATCAAATTATTTCACATACATTACGCCCCTTTCACGTCTTTGTCGGGTATATATAAAGGACGAGCTTCTTCTACGTCGATGGGTATATCGGAAGGGTACATATATAGAAAGGTTACGTATATCAAACCGAAAGTATATAGATTAGGAGACCTTATACCTGGAGTGATAAGAGCCTAACCATGTTAGTGGATTCTGCAAAATGGGCACCAATGCCCCCAAATTCTTTCTTCTAGATTCACAACTACTCAGAGGAAATAACTATGTTGCATCGAAGACTAAAATCAAGACACAACTTGAGTTTGAAGAGATCTAGCTTGTTGTGAATGGTACTCTAACCATATCAACTACTGATACAACACAACAACGACAGTTTGATAAATCAGATTAGAAGGCCAAGCTAATCATCTTGTTTGGAGTGTCTGATGATGTGCAAACCCACATTCGAGATGTAAAAATAGCCAAAGAAGTGTGGGATAAGTTAAGCATAGTATATGAGGCAAAAACAAGAATGTCATTCTAAATTTTAGAGTCACTTACACACACTGAAGTTTAAGAAAAATGAGAAAATAAAAGCTTTCTTGAGAATAGTTTCAGAGTTGAGGGATTCACTTCTAGCCCTGGGAGAAGTAGTCACTGATTAAGCTCTCATTTCCATTATTCTAAGAGATCTCCCTTCTTCATACCACATTTTTGTAACAACCCTAAACTTGTCAGATACAACAGTGAGTTTTGATAAGTTGGTAAATTTATTGCAATAAGAGGAAGCCATGTATAATAAAGATGATGAAGAGGAGTAGGAACTTTCTTCTCATCAAAAATGGAAAGGAAAAGGGAAAGGAAAACCTAATTCCTATCAAAAGTCCCAAAATCAGAATCAAGATCAACAAGGAGACAAGCAATAGAAGAAGCAATGTCCAATCTGCAAAAGAGGACATGAATTAAAATATTGTTGGTATAATACATACAAGAAAGGTTCATCAAGTAATTTTAGACCTCAACACCAACAATATCACAAGGGACATACGAACTACAATCAAGGGCATAAAAAGGGGAACTGGAAAAGAAAACCCTATCAACAAGGAAATATTGTTGAGCAAGAAGAACATTCAGATAATGAAGACTACTTGTACACTTCTCGATCAAGTGAACCTTCCACGTCATCTAGTGATGTTTGGTATGTTGATTCGAGGAGCCACTCAACACATGACTGACCATAGAGACTAGTTTACTTCAATGAGGGACACACCTTCGAAAAACCATGTTTTATTAGGTGATGATTCTTCATACACAATTCAGGGGATTGGAAACATTTCTCTACCCCTTGGTTCATGCAACTGTAGATTATTAGATGTACTATATGTCCTTGGGTTGACTAAAAATATGTTGTTAGTCAATCAACTCCTAGATCACAACTTGAAAATTGACTTTGATAGTCATTTTGACAAGAAAATGTGTTTAATTCGAGACAAATCACGAGGCTCGAAAATAGTTGTAAAATCCTCCAATGTGGGACACATGTTCCAGCTTGATTTTGTCCACAAAGATGATCAGAAACTTGTGGTTAATAACTCTACCTCTACACAGTTGTTGCATTGGAGACTTGGTCATATAAGTTTCAAGAATCTCGATACACTTCACTGCGCAATTTGGTAAATGGTTTACTATCTCTCCGAAGGATACGAGACGAGTGTCCTCACCGCCAACCAAGAAAAAAACATAGAGCTTCATTCTAGAAGATTACTTTTCTAGTTCATGGTAAGCTTGATCTGGTTCATACCGATCTTTGCGGTCCGATGCAACCGATTCATTCTGGATATTAATACTTCATGCTTTGTGTTGATGACTATTCAAGAAAAATATAGATTTTTTGTCTTCGCAAGAAAAGTGAAACTTTTGAAACCTTCAAGAAGTTCAAAGTAGTTGTTGAGAATGAAATTGGTCATGACATCAGAAATCTCCACTCATATCGAGGGGGGGAATTAGCCGATGATGATTTTAAAGACTACTTACAAGCTCACAAGATTCGTCAACAAATTCCTCCTCCACCCACACCGCAACACAATGTTGTTGTTGAGAGAAGAAACCGTACTATCATGGAAATGGTGTGATGCATGATTGATGATTCTAGACTTGCAAAGACATTCTAGATAGAAGAAGCAAAGACAATTGTGTATTTTTTGAACAGAGTGCCCACAGTTTCTCTTGACGGAGTAACTCCGAATGAAGCATGGTCAAAGCGGAAACCATATGTTACATGCCTTAGATTATTTGGGTGCAATGCAAGTATGCACGTACCTAAGAAGAAAATAAATAAATTGGACATGAAGTCACGAAACTCATTTTCATTGGCTATAGTGAAGAAAATATTGGGTACATGTTGACGGATCCAAAGATAAGGAAATTCTACACAAGTATAGATGTTGAGTTATTTGAGAAGAAGGAAGCAAAGTCTCCTCCCAAAACTCACCTGATGTGGATTTTTCACCAGTTGTAAAATCTAAAGCTAATGTTCCCACAGATGATGAAAGTGATGATGGGGATGATGGTGATGATCTGATAGAACCACAACCCATGGGAACAGTTAATTATATGTCCAAGTTGTATCCTAGCATGTTACGAGATGCAAGAATGGATGCTCCACCAGATACATCCACCCCTAGACCATAGACTGCACATGATGCAAAGACAAGAGAAGAAGTGAAATTTTGTTTTATGAGTAGATTTATAAAATATGATGAGCCTTCTACAGTCTAGGAAGCCCTATAGTCAAAAACTTGGAAAGATGCCATGGATGTTGAGCATAACTCAGTGATGAAAAACAAAACTTGGTAGCTTGTCGATCTTCCACCAGGGAAGAAACCCATTTGATGCAGATGGATATTCAAAAGAAAGTACAAAGTAGATGGGACAATAGACAAGTACAAAGTGATACTAGTAGCAAAGGAGTATTGTTGATCGGAGAAAACACTTTTTGAACTTGCATATAGATTCCACGTGGAAGAACAACACACGGGAGAAAAGCGCAAAGGTATAGGAAGGTGTCACCCGCAGAGGTGTAGAGTCGAATTTTAGGACTTATCCAATTTTGGAGATTAGGTATATTCTTAGAGATTGGCGTGCGGAGCACACAAAGTGATTTTGAGACTTACGTGCCACTCTTCGTGGAGATTTTTAAAAGAGTGTGTCAGATCACTCTTGTATAGGCATAAGCTAAGGATTGATCCACCACTATAGTTAACTATCAGCGATCTATAGATAGCATACTTGCATGTATGGCTATAGTTGTAAAAGGTGCATGACTATTATTAGAATGTGACCTATTTCTGGTAGAGTTAAGTGCTGAAGGGCTAGTCCCCCACCCTATATATGTGTAATGAATTACTTAGTAAGAGATAGATAGAGACACATGCTTTGAAGGATGAGAGATACGGGAGTACATGATTTGGATAATTGTAACATATCCATGCACGCATGTCTGGTATTGTATGAAGCTTTTGTACTATTGGTTTGATGAATATACAAAGAATATTGGCCAAACAATGTTAATGCGATATGTTTGTCAATGTATACTATTATTACCATGATGATTTACATTTAAGCGCTTAAGATTGGTCTAGTATAATGATGAATAGATGGATTAGTTTATAAAAATATATGTTTTTGCTTTATCATTCTACCATTCCACTATAACAACCCTTAAGAGGACCCGTACCTTTGTACGCTTTGGGTGAGCACTCATCCTAGGCTAAGTGATGTGCTAGTGTGTCAGGTGTTCACTAAGAATTCTACGCTACATCATTGGTTCCATTGTTGGGACCTCTTTTCATTGTTTGAGAATGGTTCGCGATGAAGACATACCAGCTAACTTTGGTGAGCGTTGAAGAATGGATTCACGATCTGGAGGAAGAATATGCATGGAGGTTTGACACTAGATCCAGATTTAGTAACGCACTTGAGTAGAGAAGAATCAGAAGACAGTTTGTATGAAAGCTTCTTTGCTATCTTTCCAGTAGAATTATATGAGTGGTTGACTGCATATGCATCTAAGCGGAATTGGAGGTATTGCACACTTGTTTGGACACAGGGGGAATTTCAAACACTATATGATGTTGACTTGAGTTGGACTCGTGTGGTAGATACCTGGTTTTGCGGTGTCCTAAACAGCTATATTCTGGAGTATTCAATTTCAACTTATTTGTGCTCGGAGGTAGCAAAGTTCCAGTTCCTACAATATCCTAGAGGGACGTATTTGCAAGGTATTCCGCATGCAATCAAAATACTAATGGTAACGTTGAACTTAGAAGCTAAACCCATGGAAAGCTAAAACAAGTCTCCACACACGGGGAAGGAATAGGATTAGTGAAAGATGGTAAACCTAGTAGTAGCATGGTAGAGGGAAGAGAGGCAGCTGAAGTATGATGAGGTGCGCGAGAGGGAATTATGCAAGAAACAAGAAATGTAGAATGGATGGTGTTGTGGAGAGAGATGGCTCGTGAAGGATTTGAGGCTCATGGGGAGGAAGAAGAGCAAGAGCATTAGGAACTCCCCCATCTAGGAAATCATGATAGAGAACCCTCTTCGGCCTCACATGGAAGCACACTAGTAGATATGACTTAGGCCATGGGCGCACATCTAAGCCAACCTGCTGACCTAGCCCTTGCGCTTGGTTTTCTAGTATCTATTACAGTAGGTAAAAATAGTTTTAATTTAGGAAGTGAAAGTGTAGAAATAGGTCAGACAACAAGTACATCAATGGCATCACAGATAGCTTCATTATTATTTGGGGGTATGTTTTCAGGCTCATCATCTGCAAAGAATATGAGTGCATCGAGTATGGGATTCACCTCTAGAACTGGGACTAGTTCACAGACTATAGGGGTCCAGTATAGTACCACCGTAGGGACACGGGGGAGTGAATCCACGAGACCTATTCCAAATCCGGAGAGGATCGGGTGGTAGGGGAAATTCTAGTTTTGGTGGTTTGGGTGGTTTTGGAGGAAGAGGAAACTAAGGAGGTTCGGGTCGGGTGATCAAGTCCCGTAACAACCCCATAACATTTATATGGAGATGTCCCTTCATATCCCAAAGTATGAGGTATCGAGGATCTTTGTTGAACATGTTCATATGTGTGAAATATTGTGGCACGCAAAAGGTATCATGGCCTCTGAGTGTAAGGAAAGTCAATTTGCTACTACATTACAAGGTGCGCGCACACACAGCTGGTATAGGAAGTTTGATCCCAATCAAACTTGTATTGATTATGCAACATTGAAAGATGCTTTCTTGAAAGAGTTCCATATCCTAGAGTTTGAGTAGAAGAGTATAAGTGCACTCAAGGATATAAAGCAAGGCACTACTAAAAGTGTACGTGAGTATGATGCCCATTTTAAAATGCTTCTATCCAAACTCTCTTATGACATTCATGCAAGTCAACATGCACAATGGTTTTTCGGGGATTGATTACCCCATTTCAAAGAGCACTATCACATAAAACTTATACCGACCCGCGTGAAGCATTGGAAGCCACTTTACATCGTTGAAGCGAGTTGGGAGTATTGACACGAGTTAGTCCATTTTTGGAAGCTCAAATAGTAGCTATGGCAAAATAGTTAGAGAAATTATCGGCAAACTTAGCTCATGAAACATGCTCAGGAATCTGGTGTACATATTGTGAAGTGGAAGGCCACACCAAGGATAGTTGCCCCCGTAAAACTGTACATTCATTGTTGTTAGACTGTGAGATTTTCCATTTGAATCATGATGCTAGTCACTACCCCCTACTACAACGCGCGATCAAGAAGAATGTATCGTCCTTTTGTAAAATTTGTAGGTCCATGACTCATGATACTTAGGACTGTTAATTGATTAGCCAGATCCATGATGCCATTGATATTGGGGTAAGAGAGGCGAGTTTGGTTGATAATTCTAAAGGGAAGAATGAGCATCAGGATAGGGATTATAATAAAACGAGCTATATGACAGGAATGACGGAAGGTTTGAAGGGGTTCATGAAGGGGCGAGGATATCGAGATGGATATGAAGGATGAGGCGAGGAGGAGGAAGGAGTGAATTCCCTTGAGGAACTTGCTATACATGCGATTCACCTGACCATTATAGGTGTGAATGCCCGTAGAATATTTCTTGTTCATTTTGTGGAAAGGGTCATAGTTATGAATAGTTCTTGGACTTGTATGAGCATCTCAAGAAGCGGCGCAAGTAATAAAACAAGGGCACAGGGATGGTTAGAATCCAACATGTAATAGATAATCATTGGATGCCCAAGTTAACACCAGAACCTGAGGTAGTAATAGTCAAGATAACCACACAAGCTGAGGCGGCACACGCAAGAGAGGTGTTGCAATGTGAAGCCAACAATCATTAGGAGGAGGATGTTTTGCATGCTAGGTATCCAGATCCATCTCATCAGAAATAAGTCTATCAGAAACAATGGAGGTCCTTAGAAGCCTTCAAGGTGAGATACGTGGTTTGAAAGAGCAAGTCTCGGAAATTGGAGCATAAGGATATAGAAAGCAGGCCCGTTGGATATTGACGACATTAGAGAGGTATGTAGAATGTTGCACCAGAGAATATTATTCCTTTATTAGGAAATTGGTTAAGGGAATACTTTACACATGGGAACCGAGACTAGAAGACAAATAATTCATGCAAATCTTCCCCGATACCATTGATTATGACAAGGAGATCACTTTGCATGTTGTTGTGGACAGTGGTGTTGAGCAATATTTTGATTGACACAGTGCGGAAGTAAATGTCTTGACATTGGATGCATGGGAACAAATGGGGATACCCCATTGCAGCCATCATCTAATTTATTGTTCATGGAAAATAGAACAAAATCTACTCCTATAGGAGTTTTGAAGGATGCATCTATCACTATACAAGGGGCCAAGTTCACAAGAGACTTCAAAGTGCTAACACTTTCGGAAGTAGATAGCTTCCCAAATTTGCTTGGGTACCCTTGGTATTATGTAAACAATGCTGATTTCAGGTTTAACAAGGGGTATATCAGCTTTGATAAAAAGGAGGAAAGGGTTATAATACCATTGTGAGATGGGAAATCCATACCATATGTGGAACCTTTAAGCGAAGAGGACTTGAACAAAATCTATAGATGCGTTATTCGGGACCCGTGAGGTCAATGATCCATCTAAGGAAGGAATCCTTCATTGGGAATATTCTCATCAATCGGTGATACTACCAGTGTTTCTTGTGATAATTGGGCTCATGGCACTTATGAACTGGTGGGGCGCGAAGTTAAGCACGTGGTTTCTTACAAAAAGGGTTTTCACTCTATTCAATGTATAGTTCACTCAGTACCCCGCTATATTGGATCCAAAGATTTGGTTGGATTATTATAGGCCATGGAAATAAACTAGGTGACCGGCTTAAATAACGAGAGATGCTGTCATATACTTTGGGTGGGACAACCATGCGCTGGTGGGTGGTCCATAGGGATAATCTCTTAGAATGGGGAACAATTGGGACCGCCTTATCAACCAGGTTTTCAAGAAGTAATGCACCTACAAAAATTTTCCCTTATCATGGTGATCAACCTGCTCAAGCATCATATCCAGCAGTGTGAGAGACTCTGGATAGTAGGAAAGGAAGCATTACCACCCTCACTTTGGGTGCATCAATTTTATTCTACTCTACAAGGTTGCGCGTGTGCTTGGTATGTATACGCTGAATTATATTCGACACTGGCAATTGGAAAACTTTGACTGTAGGGATGATCCAAAATTTTGACTTCTTTTCATCTACACCACCAGTGAACACAACTTTAAGCTTTATCAAGTGCTTAACCATGGGAGATAGTGGGAAAGTGGAAGAACTTATTCAGGAATTATTTGGTGAGACAGAGACAGGGGCACGTTTTGTGGATGAAGAAGATGATATCATATTACTTGAGCGCACTTCTCTGGATTTGGGGAAGATGGTTTACATAATTGATGATGAGGAAGTTGAGCACTTGGATGTGGATCATTCACATGGAACACGTGAAGTTTTTGCTAGTGCGGATGTAGATGCGCACACATATCATGAATCTATGAAGACAACAAAGGTAAATATAAGCACGTGGTTTGAACCTAAGAAGGTGATAATTGGGGATTACTGGTCAGAATCAAAGGTAGCAAAGATCATAGAGTTACTTCAAGACTATGAGGACTTGTTCCCAAGAGGATACCATGAACTCAAAGGTGTGCATATATCACTTGGAGAAATGAAGATAAATCTCAAGGAAGGTGCGCGCCTGTTAGGAAGCGACCATATCAGATGAATCCCAATTTACGTGAGAAAGTAAAGGAGGAGATTGACAAGATGTTGAAATCCAAGATCATTCGACCGTTGGATGAATCATAATGGGTCAGTCCTATGGTGATAAGCATAAAAAAGGATGGTAGGATTTGAATTTGTGTTGATTATAGAGAGTTGAATGCAACATGTGTTACATATCCCTTTCCTACGCCATTCACAAAGGAAATATTAGGAGTGGCTGGGCATGAGATATATTCATTTATAGATGGGTTTTCAGGGTATCATCAGGTTAGGATTTCCTGGAAGATCAAGAGAAGACCACCTTCACTACTGAATGGGGAAGATTTTCCTATACTGTGATGCCCTTTGGATTGAAGAATGCACCTGCTGTATTTTCAAGGATAGTGGTACAAGCCTTCAAGGATTTTATTCATAACTTCTTACAGGTCTATCTTGATGATTGGACTATTTATGGGCTAATTAAGGATCATTGTGACAATCTACGCTTAATGTTTGAAATATGTCGACAGTTGAGTATCTCATTGAACATCAAGAAGTGCATCTTTGCTACTCCCTTTGGCACACTTTTAGGACACATTATTTGTAAGGAAGGGTTGTTGGTTGATCCAGCTAAAGTTGTAGTCATCATAGGCTTGAAAGCACCTACCAGTCAAAGCATGAGGTGCGCGGATTTTTGGGTCATACAGGGTATTACGGGAAGTTTATAAAAGGTATGCAAAATTTGTCGTGCCCTTGGAATAATTGCTCAGGGGAAAAGGTACATTCTACTGGGAGTCACAAAGCAGCACACATTTGAGATATTGAAGAAGAAACTTACTACCGCACCTATCTTGTGCTTTCCTTCATGGGATAAACCTTTTCATGTTCATGTGGATGCCTCTAGCACAACCATTGGTGTTGTCTTAGCTCAACTAGGAGAAGGTATTGTTGATCATCCCATTTGCTTTTCTAGTAGGAAGTTGACCCCTATAGAATAGAATTATACCACTACAGAGTGCGAGGCCTTTTCCATGATCTATGCCTTACAAAAATTTTGTCAGTATTTTTGGCCACACCATTTTTGTTTTATACAGATCACATGGCATTAAAGTATTTGGTGAACAAGCCCATTTTACAAGGGGCGCATATGCCGATGGATACTCTTATTTCAAGAGTTTGACTTTATAGTTGTAGTAAAACCAGGAAAAAGCAATTCTGGACCAGATCACTTGTCTAAAATTCAATCAGGAGAATAGGCACAAACAATAGAAGAGACCATGCCTAATACACAGCTATATAGGTTACAACACATGCCATCAAAATTGGAGGACATTTTTGTATTTCTAAGGACTGGTATGGCACCAGAAGGCATGAAAGCTTTAGAAAAGAAGTAACTTGCTATTTGTGTGGCACCATTCATGTTAATCGGTGGTGATTTGTACAAATTAGGTAGAGATGAGGTGTTACGCCATTGTGTATTGAAGCATGAACGAAAGGATATAATGGAAGAAGCACATGGTGGTATTGCGGTGGCCACTATGTAGGTGATGCAACAAAGCGTGCAAGATCATACTTGCTGGTTTGTGGTGGGAAACATTGTACAATGATTCAAAGAGTATTGTAAGACATGCGACCATTGTCAACGTGTCGATCGACCAGACAAAGGGATGAGATGCCTCTACGATCAATTACAAGTGCGCGAGAAACCTTTGAGAAATGGGCAATTGACTTTGTTAGGTCTATTTCACTAGTCACGCGCAGGACTGGATCACGCTATATCATCACTTGTAGAGATTATGTTACCTAATGGGTAGAAGCAGCACCTACAAAGGACTGTACAGTAGCTACAGTAGTAAGGTTCTTAAGGGAGAATGTTCTTAAAAGGTATGGCTATCCTTTAAGTTTAACAAGTGATAGGGGCACACATTTTTTAAAAGAGACAATAAGAATTATTTCAGACGAGTTTATCGTTGCCCACCATAAGACTACACCCTATCACCCTCGGGAAAATGGGACTACTGAGGCTTTTAACAAGATTTTGAGCCACACATTGACCAAGATTTGTGATGTTGGAAGGAAATATTGGGATGATAAAGTATCTGCTATTCTTTGGGCTTATAGAACAACATACAAAAGATTGAACAAAGCCACACCTTTTCAATTGGTGTTTGGCGTGGAAGCTATTCTTCCTATAGAATTTATGTTACCTTCTTTGTGCATTGCATGCGCTAGAGGTCTAGTTGATGAGCAAGCCTTGGAAGAACGGATTGAGAAGATGGTTCAACTAGATGAGCACCGAGCCATCATACTGCTGGAGTCAGAAATAGGAGAAAGTGCGCCAAAAGGCATGGCATGATTGACACATCAGGGATAAGAAACTTGTGGTGGGACAAATGGTACTTTTTATGACTCCAAGTTTTTACACCATCTAGGAAAGCTCAAGGTGCATTGGTTGGGGCCATATGTTATCACTCATATACTTGAGTCAGGTGCTTTCCAGTTAGAAACAATTGATGGCACAAGGTTTCCCAGTTACTTTAATCGGGAGTAGGTTGAAGCCCTACTATAAATAAGTCTTCTTGGTGTTTGTAATAAGGTAGTATTGCCAGATAAATTAGGTTTCCCTTTCTGCATTTCCTTAATGTGTTTCTTTCATCGTCGCTATGCTTTTTCAATTTAGCTCTTGTTTGTGTAATAAGCGCGCTTGCATGCATGAGGCTAACTACAATATGAAGCATGTTGATGCACAGAGGACTGCACATCCTTTTCATGTGGGGTGGATTGTTGGTAACTCTCAGGTATGTGCTGCAAAGATTTCATGTTGCGGGTGTTGAGAAAGAAGGTTCTAAGGGTAACTGACAAAAGATTGCTTCTCAAGATAAGTAAGGATGAAGATGAATGAGGGAATGTATAACGCGAGGTAAGTGGCAGCCATGGTAACTACCAGGAGATGGTGCAGTGATGAGGTACTCGGGTGCTAGAGTGCACGCTGGAGAGAAGTCTGTAACAAAGGGTAAAAAGGCGCGCTAGAAGGTTATAGCATTTGGCGCAAAGGTATACTGCGTGGAAATGATAAAAATGGGTAATAAATGAGTAGAGTTTGGTAGGTGGTGGAGCAATTAATGTAGTGAAAAGGTGAAATATATATAAGTATGGGATGTAATTTCATTTTTACCCTTGCGACTATGAGAAATCGACAAAGAGTTACACGTGAAGAGCTAAGTAAAGTGATTCAAGGTACGAAGCAAGCGAACCAGGCGTAAAAGACATATCTATTTATTAGAAGGGCTTGAATCCCCATAGGAAAAGGGTTTGAATGAAGTAGAGTAATAGAACAAAGCTAGGGTGTGTGATTTCACGATTGTAAATTAGGGCACAGTTGAATCGAGTTAGGGTTTGAAGAAAACTACTAAAAACACACAAAAATGGTCTAGAAAATAAAAACCCAAAGAGAAGAATGGCACCAAAGAAGAAAGCAGCACCAGTAAAGGAAAAGAAGAAGGTGGTAGTAGAAGAAGAGGAAGAGATGGCCCCAGAAAGCAATTTTTCAAAATGTAGTACCCTAAGGAAGTAATTGTGGGCCAGGAATGGGATACCCACATACGACAGAGTAAGATAAGTGAGTATAATCACCGGACCAATGATAACCAGAAGAAATTAGACGACTTTCTCACCTCCGAATGAACAAGTGAACTGAGGATGGCATGCCAATATATGATGATGCCGGGGAAAGGCTACTGAAAGGGATTGGTGTCTACCAGCTATATGAGCTCCCATACTTTGGAAAGTATGCACCATTGTATAGATGGTTGATGAGCCGAGTCCATGAGGACTTTTTCTATTTTGCAAGATGGAGGGTAAGATTGACACCCATTCTTATTGCCATAGTAACTGGATTAAGGGCAATAGGAAAAGATATTAAGACTGACCTAGCTGACAAGAGTGCCATCTTGGAGACACAAAAAGCATTGGGCTATCAGAAAGGACTGCTGCGGAATGGACATTGATAAACTGAAAAATTGTCTAGTAGTACAGGTAGTAGCACACCTGGTTACAAAATTGAATGACCAAGAATGTTGGTCACAAGTTAACTCTATGTGGCTACATGTGGCAAAGCGCATGTTAGAAGGAACCACTTATAACATTACCGGCTTCATTGCAGAGCAAATAGTAGAGGAAGTGCGTGCAGGAAATAAGATAAGTTTTGGCTGTGTTTTACTAAGTTTGGTCTTCATGGAGATTGGGGTACCAGATGGCCCAAAAGAGAATATATGGGAATACCCCATGAATCACAAGTCTCCAGCTAAACGATTCAACAAGTATCTATGAAAGGGTCAATGACGGACGAGGTGAAGGAGTGAGCAGAGATGTGGTATGATAGAATCCGCGTGGTATTTGGAGAATAATGGCATATACCCAAGGATTTTCCTTCGGTTCTAGGGAAGCAGGCATAGTTTTCAATCTACCAACACTTTTGTATTGTGCGCTTTCCAATGGTAGATGGGTCGTGGAGCCCCTGGTGAAAACTACCTTACGCATTTTCCACACAATACTTCCAAGCTTCAGTTCATCGGTTCACCAACACACGGAGGTTAGTGTTTAATGTAGACAAGGTGGACTGTGAATACCACACCCTACGGAAAACATATGGATATCTAGGGAGGAATGCATACAATGAGAATAATATCTCGAAGATTTTGAGCATTAAGCTAGAAACACTTGCCATTGCGGATATTGGGGCCACACTGATATACCTCCAACTTAAGCCCAAAATGGAAAATAACAAGTATGTGGAAAATGAGTTCATGCTTCAGGGCCACCGAAGGGGAAGCATACCATGGAGAACATTCGGCACCTAGGCCCTCTAAACCCAAGCAAGATGATGAGGAAGAGGATGAATAACACGAGGATAGTGGTGGCTTGGTGCAAAGGAGGAAGTAGCCATTTAGCCAAGAGAAGGAGCACATGACAACTTCTCAGGGAGGAGTTATGGGGCAAGAGCAGGGTGACCAAAGATTTAAGAAGGTATTTAAGCACACAAGGGTGCAAGGAGAAACCCAGCAAGTGAAGGAGCCAGAGGAGAAGAAAAGAAAAAAACTCAGGCTAAGTGAGGAAGCAAAATAATCTGAGGAGAAGGCTCCTTCATCACTAGCAGAAGAAGAGCCTCAACACAAGGAGGAGAAAATGGAAGGAGAAGAAGGGGAACAATTAGAGGCTACACAGGACAAGGGTGAGGATACATCTAGTATTCCTAACCTTGATGCAGCCATTCCAAGAGGTCCCAGATCCTGTCGAATAGGTGACGATGCCAAGGCACATACCATGGGATATATAGAAGACCCAAAGCTAATTATTCACGCTCGGTTTCAAAGCACCATCAAGAAAAAGGATCTATTTGGATGGGCGCTCATGGACGAGGACAAGGTGACTCTGCGCACAAGGAAACAAATTTCATGGTCAATGCACACACATATGGATGAGCCAAAATTTGATATTGGTGAAGAATCATGTGCGTCAAGATTATTGAAGAAGTCACCTGAAATAAGGCACATGAAAATTAAGCCAATAGTGATGTCAGACAAGCAGGTAAGAAATGCTCTAGTAAAGGTATCTGCTAAAGTAGCAAGAACAAACATTGATAAATATGCTACCCTTAAGGCACTGACGGAGAAGCTGAAAGCCAAGGATGTGGAGATAGTGCACCTAGTACAAGAAAAGGACTTGATCAAGAGAAAATATGACACTTTTGTTAATATGGTGGAGGAAATTGGAGATGATGTCCTAAAGGTATGCCCACATTTGGAATCCCAGGTACCAAAGGAATTTCCTTCTGCGATGCACTATGTAAAGACAATTATAACATTAGTGTTAGAGGATGAAAAGGTGCGTGTATCAACACAGCCCAAGGACCCAGGAAAATCTAGAGAAAGAACAGTGTAGTAGCAAGGAATATTGCTACTTATGAAGGCCTACTACAAGCCACCCACAACGAACTAAAGAAATCTGATCATGCGCTAATGATATGCACAGCCCTAGATGTGCTGATCGTGGTAAAAAATTGGAGGAAAATGAAGTCCACAAGGCTATGAAGGATGCTACCCTAGGCCATGCTGAACGGTTAATCCTGAGTGAAGCGAAGCGCAAGATACTAGTTGCGGCACAAGCACCGCATAAGGAAAGGTTAGATGAGCTTGGAAAGCTCATTTCTCAAAAGATGGATGTATTGGAGGGATGCGAACCTCTATGTCAAGCATAATGCTTATGATATAAAATGAGTAAGGAAAGATATCTATGGAGGAGCTGCATTCCATCATTGCAGATGTGTTAGAGATGGCAGGAAGGGCGTTAACGGAGTGGGAGAACCTAGAAGTAGATATAAAAGAAGAATATCCAGATTTGCTGCTTCAAGATGAAATGGAGGGGCTTGAGGCTTGAACAGTTTTGTTATTTACATATACCTTATTCAAAATTCTTTATTCAACCATTCTTTGTGTAAATTTTGGACATCGCCATTGTCGGGGTGACAATGAGATTAGTGTGGGGTAATGTTGATAAGAGAAAACACTTAGTTGAACTTGCACACAGAGTCCGCACGGAAGAACAACACAGGAGCAAAGGCATGAAGGTATAGGAAGGCATCACGCATGGAGGTGTAGAGTCAGACTTTCAGGACTTAACCAATTTTGGAGATCAGGTCTATTATTAGAGATTGGCGTGTGGAGCACACAAAGTGATGCCAAGACTTGCGCACCACTCTTTGTGGAGATTTTTAAAAGAGTACGTCAGATCACTCTTACATGGGCATAAGCTAAGGATAGATCCACCACTATAGTTAACTATCAATGATCTATAGATAGCATACTTGCATGTATGGCTATAGTTGTAAAAGGCGCGTGGCTATTATTAGCATGCGACCTATTTCTGGTAGAGTTAAGTGGTGAAGGGCTAGTCCCCCACCCTATATATATGTAATGAATTACTTAGTAAGAGATAGATAGGGACACATGATTTGAAGGATGAGAGATAGGGGAGTACATGAGACTGGATAATGTATGCAGATCCATGCACACATGTCCGGTATTGTATGAAGCTTTTGTGCTTTATTGGTTTGATGAATATATAAATAATATTGGCCGAACAACGATTGTATACGATATGTTTGTCAATGTATAATATTATTACCATGATGATTTACATTTAAGCACTTAAGATCTGGTCCAATATAATGATGAATAGATGGATTAGTTTATAAAAATATATGTTTATCGCTTTATCATGCTACCATTCCACTACAAAGAACCCTTAAGAGGGACCGTACCTTTGCGTGCTTGGTGAGTTCTCGGCCTAGTGAGTGATGTGCCAATGCATCTAGGTGTTAACTAAGAATTCTAGGTGCATCGGTATGCACCAAAATAAGGCATTGAATACGAGGAGACATTTTCTCCCACAACTAAGATCAAAATGATCAGGATGATCTTTTCTCTAGCTTCAATTTTGGTTGAAAATTTCATCATATGGACGTAAAAAGTGCCTTTCTCAATGGAGATTTACAAGAATAATTCTACATTACTCAACTTTGAGGGATATGTTATACTTGGTCAAGAAGAAAAGGTATGTAGACTTAGGAAATATCTATATGGCCTCAAACAGGCACCTCGGGCATGGTACATCAAAATTGATGAGCATATCGTACAACATGGATTTGTTAGAAATCCATACGATCCCAATATTTACCTCAAAAATCAAGGGGAGATTGTGATTTTTGTTGTCTATGTCGACGATCTATTCATCACTAGAAGTTTAGTGAGGATGATCGATGCAACAAAGAAAGATATTAATCAATCATTCGACATGAAAAATCTCAGGCTAATGCACTATTGTCTTGGATTGGAAGTATGGCGAAAGAGAATCACATCTTTGTTTCTTAGATGAAATATACCAAGACAATGCTTGAGAAATTCAAGATGATGGATTGCACACTCGATTGCTACACCTATGGAGAACAGATTACAGTTATCTCATTCAAATCCATCTCTTGTGGTAAATGCCACTCTCATCGAAGTTGATTGGGAGTCTCACTTACCTAACCTACACTAGACCAAATATCATCTTTACAAAGTGAGCTATATATCCTCGTTCATGTAGGAACCCAAATTTTTTCATTGGAAGGCAACAAAGCACATCTTGAGATATCTCAAGGGAGCAGTGAGATCTTGGTCTCACATTGATGATAGAAAATCCACTTCAAGGTTTGTATTCTTTATGGGATCTGGACCAATATCATGGGGAAGCAAGAAACAACACTTTGTTTCTCACTCTTCCACAGAAGTTGAGTATCATTTTGTAGGTGAAGTTGTCTATGAAGTGATATGGCTACGTCGCATACTTGAAGGACTTGGAATACCATAGGACAAACTGACCACCTTGTATGTTGACAATGAAGGTGTTCTCAAACTTGTTTGCAATCTAGTTTTTCATGAAAGAACAAAGCATATTGAAGTACAGGTACATTTTATACATGAGCATGTCTTGAAGCACAATATCCAGCTTCATTTTTATCTAATATTTGAACAACGAGCAGATATCTTCACAAAGTCACTTGCACATGACAAGTTCAAGTTGTTTAGAGTGTTCCTCTCCTCATCCCTTGAGGCAATACAAAATTAAGGGGGAATGTTAGGGTAAATATATTATTACCTTAATTAATTATGCATTGCATATTAGTTTGTTTATTTATTAATTGTTATATGGTTATATTTAATTATAACCATCTATTTTGTTTTATTCAACATACGGGAGTTGTATTATTTTAACAATACTATTATTTGTATTAGTTCATGGTTGTACCTATGCAACCTATTTATTTGTTTGTATATTGTTGTCCAATATGTATAAATATTGCAGCACATCTTTTGTAATTTGATTGATTGATTATTAATAAAATCATCCAGATTATATTCTGTTTCACATTTCCAAGTGCATATTTTCCTCCATTCTCATCAATTCCTTTGCTTGAAGTTATTCTTCTCACAATATCAAATATACATCCTGGTATCTCTATTGGGACTCCTCTGTTGTGCACTCTCCTTTATTCAATTGTACAATCTTGGCCCACTTCTTGGACTCTGCACACTTAAGGACATTCCTTCTCTATGGAATTTAATTATGATATCAATTCAGCTTCCGTGTTATCATGGCCTTCGGTGACCATTTCTTCATCGTTACATCCTTGGGATGGGACATACATATTTTCACCTCTTTCTTCACTTGGTTACACACTCTCTTCTCTCCCTTTATCCGCATCTATTTTCGAGTCTCATCCAATCTTTGTTACACTCTCGAATCTCTACTAGGTTTCTCATCTCCCTATTGGCTCCTTTTTCCATAAGATCTCATCACCTCCATTAGTATTCTTTTTCCTCCTCCTATTTGGTATTTACACCATTAAGCTCCTCTAGCTTCTTCTACAACATCTTTGCAACTATTACATATGACATGTCCCTTCCCAATACCATATTTAGTACTATTGCACTCTTAAATATTATTATGTTATCTATCCACATTTCTTCACGATGGAGAAGAAAAACTTCCATGCTAGCTACCTCATGTTCAACAATATTCCATATATTCCATGTCATTTATTTCCCACATGAATATAACCTCGCTTTGATACCACTTGATGATGAGGTATCCACCGGTACTCCTCGAGCCTACCTACAGAGTCATGCAACAAACTGAAAATGGTTAAAGTTTCATCTATTCCCTCATGGGCCTTTACAACATCTACAAATCAAGTTCTCTCTTGGAGCTTATACAAACTTCTATGTTGATCTCCTATTAACTTAACCTAGACTCGACTTTGTGCTCACAATCACATGTAACAACCTTGTCTCTAATGGATGACAAATATTATCCACCTTAACAACCACAAAATGATGAAATCACCCCCTTTTATAATTTCACACCCTACTATTTTCCCATTCCTCTTTCCTTATTTGAATTTTCATTGGGTGGGTTGGCTCCTTCAGACGATTCCAGCTTTTTCTTGCTCATTTTGTAATTTAAATTTGAGTTCCTCTACTTGTGCCATGTCATCTAGTCATTGAGTTACTCTAACCATTAAATCTTGTCCCCATCCATCTCAAATACCTTCGACATCCTTTTCTTCTCTTCTAACTATCCATTCTACCACACACTCCTTTTCTTATAATCCTTTCCCACGCCTTAGTTCACTTCGGTCATGCACTAATTGATTTTAGCATTACCTTTTTCTTTCCTCCACATAATAACTCTATACCTTTGGGCCTTCTCAAAAATCTCTATGTCTTCTATTGAGACTTACGCCACCACCAAGTATCTTTATTCCTTCATCTCGTGCATCTTTCACAACTTCCTTACAAAAACTCCTATAGATTCCTTTTGTACCACTAGCTTTCCATCCGAGCAAAAATGTCTTCACACACTCCTACACATCCTTATTTTAAATGTCACTCTTTCCACTTTTCGTTTGCAAACCTCTCACGTATTAACCCCCTTTCATTTCCTTTTCAATTCTTCCTATACTCAAAGCCTACTTTCTTAATGTTGCACTAAACCTCCCGCACACTCCTTTCTTCCTTACACTACACAAATCTATCCTAAAGCACTCACCATACTTAGCTTGAATTCATGCGGGATTACACTGAACCTTGGATGATCCTGCATGAATAAGACTATGACATTTTGTCCTTAAAAAGATGATCCAGTGTTTTATTTCTGATGAATGGATTTAATGATAATATTATATATTAATGATACATTCCGTGATGGATTTAGGTAGGATAAAGCAATCATGTTATCACACCCCATATTTAATTTACTTTTCATCGTAATTTTGTTGGTTGATTAAGTTACAACGATAAATGTCAAAATCATGGTAATGCGACAAATTGTTAATATGATATCGATAACGCAAGTTGAAATATTTGATCGAATTAATTAATAATGTTATATTTAATAAATATATGTGTATAGTTATATATACATATATCTATTGATATAGATGTGTGTGTGTGTGTGTACACATAAACAAAGATACACACACACACACACAGAGTATATATATGTATGTATATGTGTGTGTGTCTATATATATCATTCGTAAGTTAATATTAAATGTGCTTCACCATTTGAGTATAGTAATAAAGGTTTGAATAACCACCTTCTGGTTGCATTATTACAAGGAATTTGGTTGTTTGAACTCCACCATTGTTTGCAATGTTTAAGGATGTTTACATTGTTTAATGTAATGTTATTTGGTATGATTTTAAAGGATCACCGGTTAATGTTTGATTTAATACTTGGTCTTATACCACTAAGAAATTAAATTGTTTAAAGTTTAAATCACTTGTATATTGGTCTTAGAACACTCAAAGCAATCAAATTGGTTATTGTTTAGAAAACATGGTATTTGTGAATGTTTTTGAGGGATCGCCTTTTGGTTGCATTGATTAAGTTTAAAATGTATTAAACAAGGTCTTACACTACTTAGCAAGGAAATTGATTAATGTTTAAACCATGGTCATCGAACCCTTGTCATTAATAATGTTTGTTTATTATTTAAATGCTTGGCAACATGGTCTTGGACCATTCGAATGTCATGCAAATTAGTAAGCTTTTAAAATAGCTATTTTGGAGGGAGGTTTTGGGTTTAGTGGCCATGATGTGGCACTGGCAGTTTTTAATGCATTAAAAGAAATATGGTTCCTTAGGAACAAACAAATTCCTTAGGAAGCTAAAACATGCATGTTTCTCCCCATTCACATTTTTGCATTGGTGTTATTTTTGGTCTTGAGCTAAGAATGAAGGTTTTGTGGAGGAATTTATGGAAATCTATTTGGAATGTATACATACAACTGCAAAGCTATTTTTAATGGCATGTTTGTATTTAAAAGCATTGTTTGGGATATTTTGTGTAATTTTTGGTGGGCATTCAAGTTACATATGTCAAGGAAAATCGGAAGAAAGCATATGAAAACCAAGCATGGGTTTTTATCACTCTCATTCTTATTGTTTTTAATATGAAATTTAGAATACATTTTGGTTTATTAATTTGGAAATATTTTTGTTTTTAATATGAAAGGTGGAAATGAAAACAAGATGAAAAGTTGGAAAATAAATGGGTTTTGGTTATAGATCTAATTTCAAGATTCACATTTTGATTTTGTGTTTTGGGTGTGTTCTTTTATTCAAAATCTGTGTATGAAGGATGTGAATATGATTATTTATTTTCAAAAAAATCACAGACTCATCAAGAGATCTATTGTTCCCTTTTAATATTTTTAATGATTTAGGGTTTTTATTCGAGAAAAGAAATCTAGGATGTTATGGGTTTCCGTCGAATATATTTGGGTTATGTTGGAGGATTGAGATTGTTTATTAAGGATAGTTTTTTTAGCTCTTATCAAGCTCACCATTTTTGGATGGGTTAATGTGTTTCATTGTGTAAGCATGGAGTTGTGTTGTTTATGTTTAGTCATCCTTTAGAGATGTTAGCATTATTTATTTCTATGTTCTTAAAGTACTTGATGGTTTTTGTGTGTTTAAACTACTACGAGCTTACTATTTTTATCTCGTGCATCATATCTTGGAAGCACGAATAATTATATCTCACCATATATTTCTATTTCCATTAACATTTTTAGGTATCGATCATTGTGGGTTGTTGAATGAGAACAATTTATCTTCTTTAAGTGTGTTATTATCTTCTCTTGGTATAAATATTTCGTGGTTTTAAATGTGATATAGTGTGATTTTAATCCTTCTTGAAGATGCGGGCGTTATTTGATTTAGTTATTGTTGCACACGAGTGTATGAGTGTATTTAGTTCATTCATAAACTTGAAAAATTAGTTATTAGAAGGAACCATTTTCTATATTAGGTAAAATAGGGTTGAGGGGACCCTAACCCTTACATAACAAAGCTCTAAATAGATCAGATATTCAATATCATCCCAACCAAAAGTATATAAAGGACAATATAAAAATTATCATAATAGATAGCGAGCATACAATTAACTAATAGCAATAAAAACATAGAACTAACAACACTAGACAACAACATATTAACAACCATTACTTTTTCATATTCTCCAAATTGGCCAATAGATTGGCCCATTCCTTAGCTAGTGCTTCAATGTTTGTACCAAGGGTGGCTAGGTCAGTTTCATATATTTCCACTTTCCTCTTCTTCAAGGCCCCTTGCTCATCACATTTCCTATAGGCATTAGCCAATTATCCAAGAGTTTGAAGGTGTTGTAAGGTGGATTTGACAGTGAGAATAATCCACTCGGTGATATTATGAAGTATAGCCTTGAGCTGATCCATATCACTGTTAATATTCTTACATTTTTCTTGCAGAATCTCTATGCTGCCACCATTTATGAATTTAGCCACATCCTCCACTTTCATCTTCATTGTGTGTCAGTCATTGAGGATAAACTGGATAGTGATTTTAGTAAGCCTAGTATCACTTTTAACCTCTTTAAGGTTTGTTGTCAATTTAGCAAGATCAACTTCCATTTGGGTTTTCTTTTTGGTGTCGACAATACCTGCCTCCCTTGTTTGCTTGTTTTTCCCTTTTCATTCTCCTTAACATTCATCACCTTCTCCTTGTCTTGTTTTAGGTCTTTTAGGCCCTGAACTACTTCAAATTCAACTACATCTTGATCATCCCCTCCACTCTCCTCAGGGGATTCGCTAGTCTCTTCCTTCTCAGAGTTAGTTTCATCTTCCACCGCATATTCTTCAAGGAATTTAGATAGGATACTAACCCCATTTATATTTTTATCCATATCCATGGCAGATCTCTTCACAATGGCCATAATAAAACCTTGATGCAGTGGGATACTAATTTTTTTTTTTATATTGATCCAGGGTAGCACATAGAGAACACAACATAAAGTAAGGAAAGCTAAAACTATGACCATGTCTGAGAAAATTGAGCATTGGCATATGGTAGGCATAGATACATTTTTGATGACCCTCAAGAGTGATAAAATAGATTAGGTTAAGGGCCACTTAATTGAAAGGGGAGGAAGGGAAATCCTAAGAAAACCAACAAAATGAGGGGTGATTTTTTCCTTACCTCGCAAAAATAACTTCATTTCATCTGCAGAATCCTTTTATATTAAACTCCTCTTGAAATTTTTGTTAGAATGATTATTTCCTTTTAAGTTTAACTATTTGACTTCTTGTTAAAAGAGATGAAATTTGGACAGCTATTCAAGATTGTATGAATTCTTATAAAGTTTTGATGTTATTCCTTACCTCTACATTAAGTACGAGAACAGTAAATATTGAGTAGGGAATGAGGAATGTATACACTATTTGATCATTAACTGTCAAGATAAATTAATCATTTGTTAGTCAATTAAAAGAATAGATAATGAATTAATTTATGTTCATTTATCATAACATAAAGGTTTTATATTGATGAAGCTTAAATTTTTTATATTATTCTTTGTGGAAAGTATGAATGGAATTGAAGGATGCAACAAGTAAACCCTATTCTAGATTATTGTAATGAATATTTGCAATAGTATGTTACTTTTACAATTTAAAAGTTATGTTTTCGATTGAAATCTTGCACTATAAATGTCCCTTACAATATGAATTACCATTTCATTTGAGCATGATATAGATATATAATTAATAAATCAGGGATTTTATATGTTTATAGTTAAGTTAACCTTAACATATTCTATTATTTCATTTAAATACAACATTAATATGATTTAGTAAACTCATGCCAGTTATTTGAACTGGCCCATATATACATTTTCTCTCTCCTACAGTTTGTAGGAAGGAATGACATTCATGAAGTGATTGATTGGATTGTTTACGCATGATTACGTCATGTAATATTTGTTTAAAATCTGATAAGGATTGTTGTATTTATTTGTTAACACGAATGAACTATCTTCACAAGTTGATTAATGGGAATTTTTCCTAATGTATTATCATGATGAATTGTATATCATTATTTATGAAAATAAGGGGTTATCCTTATTAAGTTGAATAAAATACTTGGTTGTTTTGTAACTTATTTTGTTGGATATGAAAGTATTTATATGTTATTTTACAGCTGAGTATAAATAAAGTTAATTGATATTATGATATACATTTATTATTGATTTTATTGATTCATTTGAGATGAACAAATATGTTGAATGACGAACATAGAATGCTAAGGAAAAATTTATAGCAAAAATAACGTAAAGTTATTATTGTACCTTATGGAATTAAATGGAATATTCATATTAATTAATGAACTTATGAGATTGAGGTCTATACTTAATAAGTAATGTAATGGAACAACTTAATGTGGAACATGGTTAGTAAACTTATATTTAATGAAAAATAATACATTACGTTAATTTGAAAAGAGGAACAAATGAAAGTAACTCATTGAGTTACTATAACCCTCTTTCAAGAAACTAATATCATGTAACGATACATTATAACATGTCGTAAATATGAACTTATTTACTTTATCTTTCATGGATAACTAAAAGTGTAAATGAAGTGTAGATAATATGTTTGAGTGTCCATTTGATAGTATCCTACCCATGTCAGCTTAGGATGGCTATGGGAAGGGTAGTGAGGATGTAATGGTGAAAATTATTACGTGGTCACTATCTTTCCCATAGGGATCCTTAGGTGGAACCGATAGGATCCTTTTGATCAGTAAGGTGAGCCATGGACTCTACTTCTTCAAAATTAAAACTTAATTTATTAAACAACAAAATGAAATCTAGATAATTGTGTAGAGATGGTTGTGTGGTGATGGAAGAAAAATTTTGTTGACTTGTGCGTGATCCACAAAACTAATCTTGCAAAGAAATACTTGAATCTTGGCCAAAGTAGTGTAGTTAGTTGATTACATTGTTTGTTTATCATTCCCCTAATTCAATGTGTCGGATCTTGGATAGAATGTAGCTTAGATGTCTTTCTAGGTAGAAACTTAGGAGTTACACATAGTTCTCATAACCTGCTAAAGGTTTAACCAAAAGTATAAAAGTTATACACACCCTGGTAAAGTGAATTTAAGGGAAATCGGGAAGATCTAGCAGAGACCCTTACAATTGCATAGGGTTATCATTTGTTATCAAATGGATTGTAAACATATAATTACGCTATAATCAATTACTACAAGCCGAAATCGGTGAAGGCATTGATTGTAATTAAGGGGTTTGTTTTTACAAAAATATCCCTTAGTTTGGATGAATCATAACATGGGTGTTACAAGTGCCCCTAAGTGTAGGGTTCTTATAGACAACAGTTCTACCATGATGCTAGAAATTAGTTTTCATTATCCTACTTATCCAAGGCACCATAAGAATAGTTTTCACCATTAGATGAATTGTTTTCTTTCTCTTTTCAATTTTTTACATTTTTTTGTCATTTGATAGCACTTCAAAGAGATTTTCACTAAAGGGTGTTGGTTTCTAAAGTATATGGATTAAGAAATCTATTAACTTTTGTGCATAGTTGTTGATCATATTGATCTTATCTCAACTACATCTATCACGAAATTTATATCTTCCTAATATTCATAAGGTCTTGTTAAAATCCCTCTAATGGAATATGTTTCTAAGGTGATTTTTTTGAGAGGTTTATTACATCAAGGATTTGTGTTTCTTATGTAGTATTGGAGGAATTGGGTGGTGATGGAATATTGGATGGGTTGGGTGGTGATTGAGGTAAGTGTAAGGGGTTGAATGAACAAAAATGCACTTACAAAGTTTGACTTTGGAGCATCACACATGGGTCATATTTATTAATCCTTTTTGGAAAGACAAGATGACTTTGGGAAAATTTAGTTGAATTATTTTGTAAGACATCCAAAATATTTTTAAAAAAATTGTAAGACATCCAAAATATTTAATAAATTTTGATTCACCTACAAGTTGTGTGAAATCAAAGGGAAAATTGAGTTCCTTGTCTACTAGTGCCTCAAAAAGGTTTTCAGTATGGGATGTTGGTATTTTGCTTTCTTGATTTTTATATTGATTTAGATTAGGGAACTCATTTTATTCTCTAGAATAATTTTTGCATCTAAATTGATTTCAAATCTCATATTGTGGTCCTTGAGCAAGGTACCATCTATGATTCCCATGAATTCAACAATACGTATTTTCATACAAAATTTAATAGGTGTGTGAATGTTGACCTAGTAAAATATTACGTATGTATCAAAGGCACATATAATAGTGTCGGGAAGGAAGTGGGAATGAGGATAGGCGTGGAAGGTTGATAAATTTTCATCCCGAGGTTTCATACCCGAGAAGGACAATGTTATGGACTTAGCCATTTTGACATACATGGGATAAAAATAGGATGGAGTACATAGAATGCATTGGATAAGGACATGAAGACTTGCGAAGGCTATTTTGGGAATATGTGGAAGATCAAGAGTCATGCAGAGTCTAAGATAATAATAGGATTAGAACTAAAGTTAATTATAAATAATCTATTATTAGGTGAAGCTTGCATGCTTCATAGTTATCCTTGTAGTGGCGCATAGCTATTTTTAAGCATGCAACCTATTTTGAGAACACATGGGAGGTGAAGGAAATTCCCCACCTCCTCCCCTATATATATATATATATATATATATATATACGTGTGTGTGTGTGTGTATTGATTTGCATGGATTAGAAAAGAGACCGAGATCCGGATTCAGAATGAGTTATGTTGTTTGTATGTTTGTGTGCATGACTTTGTAATGATGCTTATGGTGTATTCAGATTCTTTGTTTTGGGATCATTTAATATAATGGATCATTATGGATAGATATTAATTGTTGATGTCTCTCATCATGGTTATTGTATGGTGAATCTGGTATTAATCCTTATGTGACCTATATGTTTTACATATTATGTGTGTTTCCAAATTGAACTCATGGATTTGATTGTTAGAATGGCATATGCACTTTGATTTTGTTTATTATGAACATGCATGTTGGCACCATGGTAAGACAGTAACAAAGAGGGACATGGTACCTTTGTGTACTTTGGGTGAGCGTTCAGATATGTCTAAGTGAATTTCCAACGTGCCTATGGTTTTTAGTGGGAAAATAAGACTACATTTTGGTTTTGTTGTCGGGATCTCTTTTCGAACTATTTTCCACAATGTTGCATGATGATGGCGTATTGGTTGACTCTTCCGTCTATTGAAGATTGGGTGATTGACTTACAAGATCAGTTTGCATAAAGATATGGTTCTGGGACCTAATTTTAATGCACCTACATGGGTTGAAGAACATATTTATCATGTTTTTTATGAGATGTTCTTTTATTTCTTTTCAATAGAGTTGTATGATTGGTTGTCATCGTATACATCAAAGAAAAATTGGAGTTGTAGACTAAGGATTTAGATGTAAGAATAGTATCGAGGTTTTTTTATGTAGACGAACCTTGAACACGTGTTGTAGATAATTGGTGGGATGGTGTTGTGTGTAGTTATACTTTGGAGTACGATGTGTCAAATTATTCTTTTACGGAAGTTGATGAGTTTGAATTTTTGTGTAATCCCAAAGGATCTTACATTCGTGTTATTCCTTTGTCCATTAAGATATTGATGATGGTGTTGAGATTAGAGTGCCTCCCTATGTCTATCTAAATATACCACTACCTGCAGGGGTAGGATAAGGTGTGGTGAAAGATGGCAGACCTTGTGATAGAAAGGTAGAGATAAGAGAGGCGACTTAAGTATAATGAAGTGTGGGAGAGGGAATTGGAAAAACAACGTGATTTTGAGGAGTCTATGGAGTTACAGGAGGATGATGTCTTGTGAAGGATTTAAGGCTCATGTGGAAGACATGGATCTAGAGCATTAGGATCTCCCCCACTTAGGCAAGTGTAGTAGATAATCCCCTTGTAATTCTGATGAGAGCACGTTAGAGGAGGAAAGAATAAGGAACACAGGTGCACATTTGATCCCACATGGTGAACTAGCCCTTTCGTTTGGTGTTATAGTTCTAGAAGTAATCATTAATCAGAAATCAAGTGTAGGTAGTCTAGTACCTTCATATAGATACCATTTTCCTTTGAATACAGAAGTGAATTAGATAACACATTCATCTATGGCAGCACATACATCATCTTTTTATTTGGAGACCTAATTGGAGGAATATTTTTAGCACATCATCAAGACAGAGTGTGGGTGTGTAGAACATTGGGAACACATCTGGAAGTACAACTTTGCAAACTATGGGAGTTCAATTTAGTACTATTGTTGGGATGTAAGGAAGTACATCCACTAGTTCATATCCCATGACTCGAGAATTAGGTGGATCGGGAGGGTCAAGATCGATTGGATCGAGATGGTTCTTATGGTCAAGGAAATCGATGGTGGTTTTGGTTCTAGATATGGAGGATAGGGCCCAAATCCCTGTAAACCCCACATCAACCTCAGTAATTTTATTATGAGATTTACCTCCACTTGTTGGAATATAGAGGTATTGAAGATGTTATAGATCATGTGCACAAGTGTGAGCTGATATGGCATGCTAAAGGAATAATAACTTCAAATAGGAAGGTGAGTCAATTTTCTACTACTCTTTAAGGGCACACACATAGCTGGTACACAAATTATGACCCACACCAAACTATGGTCGATTATGATGCTTTGCGCTCTACATTTTTGGCTGAGTTCCATATTCCCTATTTTGAACATAAGAGTATTAGTGTGCTTAAGGACATTAGGTAGCGCTTAAAAAAAAATTGGGATTATGACATGTGTTTTAAAACATTTTTGTTGAATACGTCTTACGACATACTATTTTTCCAATAAGTTACATTTGTATGAGAAAAATAGATAGGGTAAGGGTGAGGAGGAATACTGTGAATGAAGGTGGAAGGTAGAGTGTGCACATTCTAATTTCCCGATCTAGTGTTGATTGCGAGAACTTCCTTTTTGCTAGGAGGAACTACATGTGAATACAAAACAATACCACAAGAGGAATATTAAATAATATATGTCAGTGGACTGCCTAGTGTATGCTAGATCCGGGAAGTGTGATACTTCCTAGATGGTTGTCAATCCATTGTTTAATAAAATTTAATGCAAGAAATAACATAAACAAATAACATCCTATTGTATTTGATATGATTTAGGTATCTCATTCAAATACAATAAGCAAATCTAATCTAATAGGTAAGGTTATGATCAAATCTGGAGGTTAAAAAGGTAGCCAAGGTGACTAGAATAGGTTAGGGTCAGGTTTCGGGTGGTTTGGGCTATTTGGGTGAAGGTTATTAGGTTGTTGTTACAAGAAAAATTACTAGATACAAAGACCAACATCGGTCTGATATGACCGATGCTTTGGTTGAGAGGAAACTGCGACGGTTTGGGTTAACAGTGTTGGTAGGGGAAGACTGATAGAAACTCGATAACACTTAGTTTTGGAGATTCTCTGTGATTGGAAAGAGAATGGGAGAATGAGGGTTAGGTTGTCAAAGACGCCGAGAATTCTCGAGAGATGTCCGGTAGTCAAGTATAGAGAGATGGGAGGTTGTAGATCATTAGGTGGAGGGACTGAAAAGAAGGTGAGAGGTGATGAGATGTAAAGGAAACTAGGACCCTCAAACAAAGATAAAGAAACTGATCTAAATAAGTGTGGAAAGATGTAGATCCAAAAGCACTTACTTATATATGTAGACCTTTAGATTGGATGGAGGTGATGGTTGATCTGTACAACTGGTGGTCAGGTTTGCAGAAGTGCTTCCTGTAACATTATTGTGAATGCTTAACCCTCATATTAGTCTTGGTGCTGATTCAGGATGTCTAGATGTGTGAGAGAGCTCTAGTTTGTGCTTGCATGCATATATCTCTCTCTCCAAACTCCAATGATTCTTCTAACCTATGGAACAAGGTCACCAAAGTTAATATATGGTAACCGACGATGGTTTAGGTTAACCGACATTGGTTTAGGGTTGACCGATGTTGGTTAAGGTGGGAAATCCTAGGTTTCCAAAACAACAGATCTTGGCTATCTTTTGACCAGTTTTCCCGTTGGTTTGGGTTAAAAATGGTATTTTCCACGTAAGTAAATGGGAATTTTTTTAGATAAATAATAGGCATGTAGTGTTAGGGTTAGACCAAGTCTCAATTAGTTATGGTAAGTAGAGATTGATTCCTAGTTAAAATGAACATGTTAAAAATAGGTCCATGATGAGGTGTCTAGGTGAGGTGGAAATTAATATAATTAAGGTATTTAAATTAATGAATATTGTGAGAATGGGAATTAATTTAATTATACGTAATTAAATTAATATACATGTGGGGTAAAGGGGGAGTATGACCCAAAATTGGTGTCTACATCTTTCCCCTTTTTGTCGCAGTATATTGTATTGGTAAGCCACGCTAACAAAAAATAGGAAGTGATTTCCCCATGTGTAGGTGAGAGTGGGGTTGCCCCAAGTGTGGGTGAAGGTGATCCCCTCAAACCAAGAACTGATGAGGTGTTATACGAAATCGGTGAGTGGTTTGATAAATGTGTAGTTGGTGGAAGTGAAGGTAGGTGGGGAAGGGTATGAGTATTATGGGAAAGGGTGATGGTCAACTCGGGTAATAAGTAATAGCAGGGGTCAAATTGGGTAATGGGTAATGGCAATCAAATACACGCACATGTATATATTGCAACATAGTACCAAGTTTAAGAGCTTGAAAACTCTACATCATCTAAGGTCGATAAGTTTATCCAAATAAGGGTGAAGTGAATCATGTATCCAAGGCATAGGATATGGTCTGGAAACACAATGTAGGTCAAAAGAGGAATAATTAGGTATGTTCTCAGTACAAAAGGTTTTGTCATGATAAACGACATGACTATAGGAAAGGTATGGTCATTAGGTTAAAAACATGGGTAACAAAATCGCAAGGTATAAGCGAGTACACAGGTCAATAGTCACACCAATTAGGTCAGGTCTAGGTAAATAGGTCATGGAACGGGTAAGCTAAAGGTGTAGGTGAAATAACAAATCTCGAGATGCAACTAAGGAATTGTAGGGGTAGTTTGGGCTTGTAGGTAGGTTGCAATAAGTGTGGTTGAGGTCAAAGGGTATCAGAAATGAGGATTTGAGGTCAAAATGGGTAAAATGGGGTAAAAATGATAGTAGTAGGAAACCGATGTCGGTTATAATGTAGCCAACGTCAGGTCATGTCGAGTGGGGTTAGTGAAAAAAAAACATATTTCATGGATTCATTTTAACTTGTTGTCATTTGTGAAAATGTAGAGCAATATTTCCATCGTGGAAAGTGACAAGATGAAGTGGAGAGTTGAGTTGGTGAGCCTTATAATGGGTGATTGGTGTTTGGTAGGTGGGTCCATGAGATCGATTGGGGCCATTTTATTGGTTATGAGGTGAAGAGTGGATTTGGTAATGGCAGAGACGGAGAGGGTTTGGGTGGACCACCAGCGTAGGCGTCAAACATACCACCATGCCAACAACACGGAGATGAGGTAGGATTCAATCCTCTTTTTCATTTGGTTGAAAATGATGTTTTAAATTGGTTTGAGTAAAAAGGGGGGTTTGGGTGGAAATTTATTTTGCATGTGTAGGTAAAAACAAATGAAATGAGGGAGAGGGGTCCTCGATAGTGTTAATAGGGGTGGGAATGAAGGTAGGGTAGGTTTGGGTAGGGTAGATTATGTGTTTTAGGTGTTTTGTAAAAAAATTGATAGGTGAGGAGGGGGTTCGATTTTTATTACATGACGTAGATCGACATCGGTCGGGGGTTGGCCACGTCGGTTGGCCTTAGCCAAAGACATTGGTCAAGTTTGAGATGACCAATCTGGGGGTGAAATTGAAGAAGCTTCGGTCAAGGAAAACTAGTGATGATTAAGGAAAGCGGTTCCAATTAGGTATGATGAGAAATAGGGGTAAGGAATGGGTAGGGGGAAGGAAAAATAAGCAAAGAAGGGCTAAGGGAAGGTGGATGTAGAGAAAAGATGGTAAAAAGAGGTATTTGGGTGATGGTTGGGGGTCAAGTAGAATAAGGGAGAATAGGTGTAACATTACGGTAGGAAAAAGGGGGTCGTCGGTAGGGTTGTGATTTGGGTAGGGTGTGGTGGGGTAATAGTTGTGTTGGGTAAAAGGTATGTTAAATATGGTCAAGGTTGAACAATGTTATGTTTTCTTTGATACTGGTGCAAGGTACCAATCTGCGGATGAGGGATAAAGTATCACCTCTGTTGCTAGCGGTATGGTCAAGCGTGACCGTAGATGAGTGGAGGCATGTGACAGACATTGGCCTAATTAGGATCTGACATTACGGACATATAGTTCAAGATCCAAGTTGTATGGTCACACTCATTGATAGATGGGATTTAATGACCAATACATTCCATCTACCGATTGGTGAGATCACTATCACCCTAGAGGATGTATACATGATCCTGTGGCTACCTATAATCGGAGAGCATGTTTATTCTATTTCATTAAAGTCATCAGAGGAGCTGATAGTGGTGGTGTTTGGAGAGACGATAGCGGAGTTGAGATACCATAGCATGATCCTAAGCTATGGGGACATGTATGTGGCCCATCCTCTGGATATGAGGTTGGTTGTCTTGATCATGGAGGCAGTGTGTTGCTTTGCATTATAAGATGTAGAGGGTGGGAGATTCCCATGAGCGTTGATGGGGTTCTCCATGAAATGATGGTGGATAGGACATGTTTTTCTTGGGCACCAAAGGCATTAGTGGTGCGATTATATAGAGAGTTATGGGCTTATGGGAGGCTACGGAGGTTTAGTTTGTGTTGTACCTTTCTTCTTCATTGTTGGGCATACGAGAACATCGTATGTGTGTGTCTAGTTGGTTTGCCCTAGCTTGATGCATTCGATGTGGGCTTGGTCAGAGTTGGTTACAGGTATTGGGTACCTATGAGGGAGAGCTCGGGGTTACTAGGGTTGCACATGATGTAGCATATTATAGGCACGTGTTGGAGAGCTTATCAAGTGTGGACATCATTTTGAAGCCATATGTTGGCTTCCTTCCTACAGACACATGGTAGTGGAGTTGGATGAGATACAAATTCTCAAATGGATATAGGGATGTCGTGTAGGTGAGCACAAGATGATACCCATTGATAGGGTCGATAATGATTTGAGTCTGCCCCAAGACGTGGCTCTTCCATTCCCACAAAGATCGGAGAGATGATGTGGAGAGGCCTATGCCTCTACCACAACCGATTATCTCGACAGGCAGGAGGAGCAGGTGGTGGACCGACGGATTGATGACGTTGGGGTTGCTTGATAGATACGGGTAGTGGTGGGTGGCATAACTACAAAAAGAACCTTTGAAGTCATCAAAGCCCTGACCTAGCCACTATTATGGTTTAGAGGGACACATTATAGGGGTGGGTGGCCACCATATTGACACAACTTGGAGTATTACAGGGAAGCTTACAAGTTCATGGGCATAGGTTCCTGTACGTACCCAAAATTGTAGTGTATCTTGTCGGAAAGATGTTACACATACCCCAATGATGATACAAGTCTCCTCACAAGGTGTTCGAGATCTAGAAAAGATCACCAAGTATATGTTTGTATCCCGTATGCCTTGCTCGGCCTCCGCATGCTTTGTTTTTCCCTCTTCCCCCTTTTTTCTTACATTTTGGTCTTTAATGACGAGACCGCCACCCAAGACAGGGCGATGGTCCCATAACCGCCGCCCTGCACAGGGCAACGGTCATGTACGTGTTTTCCATAATGCTCTGACGATCGCATCAAACGTAAATCTTCAATTTATACCCACTTTCTTCAGCTACTTTTCTTTGCATTTATGTTTTAGCCACCCTGTGAATAGTGTTTTCCCTTTGTTTATAGTAAAAGAGTTCAATTGGGAGTTACCCTCTGGTATATGCATTTGCTTATAACTAGCCAGCTTGTTTTCAAACAAATGACCCCTCTCCTTCTCTCTTTAAACATTCGGTATTTGAATTTCTTTCTTAGAGTTCTATTAGTTTCATGTTTTGCATCAATTTTAGCTCTCCTTTGTTGTTTAGAAGTCATTTAATCTTCTTGTTTCACCTTACTTCATTGTTGTTCCATACAATCAGCTTAACATAGAATAGCTTCATTTCTAGAATAGAATCCATTTAGAGTTGCAAGTTTTGTTTTGTCACATGGATAGATTTTAAAGCTCTCGACACATTTGTGTTGTATTCCCACAATAAATCCCACTAGGAATTACATAGTCAAGCTATGTTCACTTACATTATCTCTCTCTTACTTGCATTGTATTCGGTCTATATCCAAAACTTGTCATTGTTTAAGTTCTTTATTTTGTTGATACTATCATATACATGCTTTTCTGGATTCAAGAGAACACGAAGGAAATGAGGAGATCACACTGAGGGGACAAAGTCACACACAACTAGATTTTCCACTATTCTGTAAATGCCAGGTTTGAGCTATCAAAGTTCTAGTTATAACATATCAAATAGAGTAGTGAATTATTTTATTTCAGTCAAAAGTTCACTCTCGATATCACCAGGAAGTCTGTGGGGATTGATAGTTTCTAAGAAACTATGATTCATTCCTCACTTCTGAGGTAGGATCGAGAGTCTTTCAATTCAAAATAATTAGTTGCTTAGATATTTAGGATAAAATCACAACTGCACATGCAAATAGCCACACCATGCTACTTTGTTTGTTTTAAATTATGTTACTAGATTAGTTGTCCATTTTCTAAATATATTAGAATAGCTTCTCTTTAATTTCATTAAAATACGTCATCAAAAATACAAAAATAGAAGAATACATGCATAGTATAAATACATCTTTCGTAATTAGTTTATTAATTTTAGTTAAAAGTTGAATCATTTTGCATGACAATCACGGGACCTAGAGAGCCCAGAGAATACATATTTGAACCAATAGTGCCTCAACCAAATCTACCCACAACACTAGCTAATATAGATCAAGACCTTAGGATATAGGTCTTTCAAGCAATGACAAACCTACAAGCGTTTAGTGAACAATCGAGAGGGTTAAATATCGAAGATGAAAAAGCTTACACATTTTGGTCAAACCATCCTAACTATAGATTTGCCTTGATAAAATATCGAATGATGTACAAGGATTAGAAAGAGAATGAGTATTTGGTTGTGATCCTTTAGTTCCATAACCTCGACACAGGAGACCTCCTCATTGACATGAGATACTAGCTTACTCATTCAAGTTTCGAACACACTGTAAGGTATTACGAGAAAATTATACAACTTCTAGTTCTAAACATAGATGTTGAAAAGGTGTATGATTATTGGATAATCGGAAGAAGGGATTGATTCTTCACATGACCGTAACAGTCCACAACAACCACGAACTCATGGTTGTGATCCCCAAGTCCCACAAGCTAACGGGCCTATAAATCGCTTAATTATCGACATCTTTGGTTTATGAATGCTGGTATTTAAATCCTCACCACTCCTACCAGATATCATAACGTAATTCTCTATATTAAATATAGAAGCCAATCAATCTAATATTTTCTGGGCTAGACCAGAAAATCACCCACAGTTCACTATGAATCCACTACACCTCCCATCACCATTTTCATGACCTTGTCTAGAGATATATACGAATCTCCCACAGGTCACTTCCCACATATCCAACAACCAATAAATAGGATCTCGACAGAGCTCGACATTGATTGGAGCCTCCAAACAACTATTATATCTAAACGATCCATTACACCAATTCAAGTTAGGAGGGCCTTCTTTGCCTTAGATTCACAAATTCCATTATTGCGTATTGAGGATATAAGATTACCTAATTAGTTTTCTTGTATCTATTTATATTCCACATTCACCCTGTCTCAAAGATGACCTTGGGAGGTCAGTACAAGGAAGAGATACTTGTAGATTCCCATGCTCGCATGTCACTTTTGATCATCATACGGTTCCCATGTAATGACATAAGTGGTAGCCCGCAGCCTAAGTTACACAAGGATAGGTACCCACACGGGGTGGGGATGGTGATGGGGTAGGTAGGCTACCTTTGCAGTGCAGTAGAAGGTATGCGGGGTGATTTTACCACTACACACGAGGCTCATATTGTGGCCCTAAAGGCCCAGTCACAACACGACACCCTTACAAGCCTGTGGAGAGGCTCTCATATTACAGAACTAGCAAGATAGGGTCCCACGGTCAAGGAGGAGGCCATGGTTCACAAGTATAGGGTCAAGGCCATCATTAGCAGGATAGAGCTTGCAAGTTGCTTTGAGACCTATGGCACCACCACAAATAGTGTAGATGGTGAGATTCGGGGATGGTCAAAATGAGGTCGATATTACTAGGATCACTTGATGATGGTCGGGATAGATGTCATGATGTAGCCTAGAATTTAGTAATATAAGCTCAAAAAGACCCTAGGTGCACTAGCACATCACTCAGCCTAGATTGAGTGCTCACCTAAAGTGCGCAAAGGTACCAGGTCCCTCTTTAGGGTTGTTGTTGTAGGATGTTAGCATGATGAAGACCTAATCATTCGGATCTACAAACTACTATATCTCTTCAATCAATGCATAATCAGATCTAGATCTAGAAAATAACATTATTTAAAGGTTAACCATAATGAATTCAAGCATGCAATACTAAACTGTAAACATGATAACACCTTGATTTAGTCCATAATCCCCATTAGATTAAATGCAAGTAAATACACGAAGCTTCATTACAATAATAATGATAGTATATGCTCCTGCGCAGTAATGTGAATTTAGCAAAGATAATCTCACTATATCTCCATATATGCATATATATCTACTACACAGTTTACTACATACTTATAAGTGTGGGGACTTTCCCTTCACCGCTTATCTAATCCCAAAATAGGTTGCATACTATTAGTAGTCATGCACCGTTACAAAAATAGCCACGCATGTAAGTGTGCTAACAATAGACTATTGTTAGTTAAGCGATTAGTAGATCTATTTCTGGCTTGTGTCTATGCAAATCGCTTCATAGATGATCCTCCAAAAATAGCCAATGCGTGACGCACAAGTCTCCAATCGGTTTGAGTTCTTTGCACGCTATCTCGAAAAATAGATCCTTGTCATGAAAACAGACTAAGTCCAAAATATGAAATTATCCTCTGCGTGAGCATTTCCCTTATCCATTCATGCCTTTGACTAGGCCCTATTTTCCCATGTGAACCTCTTGTGTGCCTTTTGTTAACTATTTTCTACTCAACATTAACCCATACTAATTTGTATTACGCCCTTAACAATGGTTGTCTAAAATCAAATTAAATAATCTAAATGTAAATAATAATAATGAATCTATATGCATACAAGAATGATGTTGCCCTATACTTCATCCGCTTCAACCTAAAAAATTAATTCAGGATATTCCTACTTTATCTTGGCCCCTAAGGTGTTCCACTCAATGAGTGCTTCCTTTGCTTTTTTAGAATGTCCACAAAGAATGGACTCTAGTCATCTTGCACAATCTCTCCTTTCTCATTCTGCAAGACCAACACAATGCTAGACATTATAGTCATCCTTCCCTCTAGAAAATCCATCTTCTACGCAATGATTTTCCCAAGCTCCTCTAGCCAATCCTTGTGTGGTTCTTAGGCTCATTTCCAAGGCCTTGCACTTCTATTTAACCATTGCTAATCTTTTTCTATGCAGCCCAATGTGTCATCCTTCGTCACTTTATGGACCTCATTATTTTCCTCCAGGGTTTTTATTTTGATGAGTGCCTCTGGAGTTGTACAAAAATTAAATGTTTGGTCTTCCTTCTTTAGTTCTTCCTACAATGCTTGTAGTAGTCCTTCATATGATGCAATCTTCCACATCACTGAAGCCTTTTCTTTCTCTGCATCTTGTGTTGGATCCTTTGGCTGGCACGCAGAGGTTCATCTTCAAGAACTAAGTCCACTAATGTACTTACATAATGTATTTCCCAAGGAAATGTCTTAGGTACCTCTGGCTCTAAGTGTGGCCTAGCCATCATGACATTGTCACCAATTTCCTCTGCGATGTTGATAAACACAATGTTCTTCTTCTGTGCCAAGTCTCTTTCCTTCTTTAGGTACACTATCTCCTCATCCTTATTCTTGATTTCTTCCCTTAGCGCCCTAATTATGGCATCTTTGTCCATATTCCATCATGCCACCTCTATTAAGACTTTTAACAATGCATTGCTCACCTGGTCATCTGACATAATAGTAGGCTTTACTGTTATGTGTCTAGCCTGAGGTGTCGTTTTCAACCTCCTTGACATGCATGACTCCTCACACACATAAAAATATGGTTCATCCATATGCGTGTGCATTGACCATGATAATTTCTTCCTTGTACGCATTGTTGCCATATCTTCATCCATTAACTCCTAGCCATATAACTCATTTTGTGTCAATGTGCTCTAGAAACGGGTGCAAACAATTTTACCTGTGTCCTTAACATAACCCATGGCTGGTGGAATGTGCTCCCCACTTTTCTTCTTGACCTAGGTTTCTTAGGAACTTGAGATTCCAGATTTGGGACTTGTGTTTCTATGTCCCGAGAAGTCTCGATTGTTGTCTCATATGTTCCTTTGTCTTCCTCTTCTCTATCCTTCATTTCTTCATATTCTTGTTCTTCTACGTTCTCTAGAGGTGTAGGATAATTGAGCACTTTCCTCTAACTCTTTTGCTTCCTCATTCAATTTTAATTTCTTTCTCCTTTTCTTAGTTGTCTCCTTATGTGGGGAAAGTTGGGGTGATCTGTGCACTATTTGCGGAGTAGCACCTTGGGTCCTTGTCCTCCTAAACACCCTCTTGAATCAATGCTCTCCTTGGTCCACACCTAAGCCCTCTTCATCCTCCTCTTGTGGTTGCGGTGGTGTAGTTTCACACTCAGCTTCATCCTTATTCATAGGATGTCTTCTACCTCTATGTTACAAACCACCATTATTCCCATGCTCTTCCTCTTCATCATCAACCTGAACTATTTCTGTGGGCTTGGGTGCTAGAACATTTTCCATTGTATGCTTACCCTTTGGTGGCCCTAGGAGCGTGAACTCATCTTCCACATACCTGTTGTTTTCTAGCTTGGGATTCAATTTAAGGTTCATCAGTGCTACTCCAATGTCTCCAATAGCAAAACTTACTAGCTTTATGCTCAACACATATGAGATGAGCCTTTCAATATATGCATTACATCCTAGATATACATACTTCTTCCTTAGTGTGTGGTAGTCGCAATCTACCTTGTCTGCATTGAATGTTAGGTGGCGCGTGTTTGAGAACCTATGAACCGATGCCTAAAAATACCTCATTGTGAAGGCATACGGTAGTTTGCACCATGGGCTCCAAGCCCCGTCCTTCATCGTAAATTATGCGATGCAAAAATGTTAGTATATGTAAAATTGAATTGCCTTACCCAACACTGATGGAAAATCCTTTCGTATGTGCCACTCTTCTTTGAACACCATGTGGAGCCTATCATACCACTTCTCATCCCTTTTCTTGACTTGTTCGGTCATCAATCCTTCACACAAGTACTTGTTGAATTGTTCTACAAGTGACTTGTTCTCCATAGGATACTCCTAGACCTTCTCCTTGGGTCCATCTGGCACCCCGATCTCCATGAATATCAGAGACAATAGAACAGCCCCAAAACTGATCTTTCCTCCTGAACATGCTTCTTCGATGATAGTTTTTACAATGTAACTTGAAATGTTATAGATCACTCCTTTAGACATCCTTTTAGCAATGTGTAGCCACATGGTGTTCACTTGTGACCACCTCTCTTGGTCATTTAATTTTGTCACAAGGTGTGTGGCTG
This sequence comes from Taxus wallichiana var. yunnanensis, assembly GCA_018340775.1. NCBI lineage: Eukaryota > Viridiplantae > Streptophyta > Pinopsida > Cupressales > Taxaceae > Taxus > Taxus wallichiana. Next base: position 565,467,108 of record CM031234.1, read on the forward strand.
CCTACACAACTGGGTACTTTTTCAGCTTGTCTATGTCCATGTCACGCGGACCCTTTGTGTACCCCAGCTCCCTCCTAGTTTCCAGAATTGTGGCCTTATCTATTAAGTCCTCCTTGAGGTCTTCACTTATAGCCTTCAACCCTGTCACTGTGGAGATCAACGCGGCTGAAATTATTACTCTGCATCCTACAAAGTAGAATAAGTATTCATTTACTCTACTCATGAGCTATTTGTACAATGGCTCATATTTTCCGAAGTAGGGGAGCTCATATAACTCATATACTCCAATCTTCTTGAATAACTTCTCCTTAGCGTCATCATAAATTGACATGTCCTCCACCGTGCACTTGTTTGTCTTCGTGTTCAACAGTGCATCCAGCTCCTTCTTATTTTATATGGTAAGATGGATGTACTCACTTATCTTGTTTCTATGAATGTGGGAATCCCATTCCTGGCCTACTATAACCCCCTCTAGATATTACATCTCTGAAAAATTTATCTTAGGGGTCATTTCTTCTTCCTCCATGACCACCTTCTTCTTTCCCTTAACTCTTGTTGCAACTGCCTTCTTGGGGTCATTTCTACCCTACAATCCTCTGAAAATAATCGATTTTTGAATTTCACAACATGCAACTCAAACCCTAGCTCAAATCTTCATGCCCTAGTGGAAATTATGTGCCCTAGCTTGGTTGTAACGCATTGCTTTGCTCAAACCATCCTCCTATGGTAACGTAAGCTTCTCCTTTGCACAAACCTCCTTTCCATGTCTGGTTTCACTCTTCACACCTTAACACAATTTCTTGGCTCTTCACACTTGGCTCTTATCAAATTCTCTTAATCATAATGATAAGAATGAACTCGCAACCCATCCTTACATATATTTTCAATTTTTGATGCATTTATTGCTCCTTCACCTACCTCATGTTCTCTCATTTATTGACCAATTTCATTCATTCCATGTGGTACATCTTCGAACCCCAGTTATAACCTTCTAGCATGCCTTCCTACCCTCTGGTCATAGACTTCTCTTTAGTGCACTTCCTTGCACCCGAGTACCTTGTCATTGCACCTTCCATTGGTAGTTGTTATGGCATCCGCTTACCTCATGTTATACTATCCCTTCATCCATCTCCATCTTTGGTCACTTTTTAGAAGCAATCCTTTGACTTGAATACAACTGTAGCAGCTTATTCCTTTTTTCGTTTAATTCCAACAGTCTTGTACCTAGATACCAACAATCCACCCCACACTAAAAGTATGTGCAGTCCTCTGCGCATAAAAATTCTTCAAATAGTAATTAGCTTCTGGCGCGTAAACGTGCTTATTCCACAACACACCAACTAAATTGACAAAGCATAGCAACAAAGAAGGAACACATTAAGGGAATGCAGAATTGAAAACCTAATCTAAATGGCAATACTGCCTTATTACAAACACCAAGAAGACTTATTTATAGTAGTGTTGATCAAGAATTTCACGCTTGTTACCTGTCCAAGTTAATGTACCAAACTAAACACAAAAGCCTTGAAAAACTCAAATAAAATCGATACCTGATGGATAAGATCCAAAGATGTAGATGGATAAGGAAGTCGGAGTAGATAAGACGGGCACACACGAGCGATCTCCCGCACAGTAGATCCAAGAAACCTGCGAGACACCGATGCTTGATAGAAAAAGACCACGTTAAAAGATATTTAGGTGGACTACTTGAGAAGCGGGTCCGGGAAGCGATAAGCTCCCTCGGCGGATGTCAGTCCATGTTTTCAATTAAGTAAAGAAGCATACATGATAAAAGATGTACGTAAAGGACTAGATTTTCTTATCAAAGTAATAAATATAATCTAAACACTGACAGAAAGCAATAGAAAATAGGAAACTGTGAAAACAATGCTGGATTTGTGTTACCTGAGTTCTTTTACCTGTCTACAGGATGATCGGTGTCGATTATGTAAAATCGGGTGTCGATCGTTCGATCAAGATCGATCGATATAGATCGGCGTCGACTTGTTTAGATCGGCGTCGATCCGAGACACACTGCAAGAAAACTTGGGAAATGAAAACGAAGGCAAGATCATCAACATCCATTGGATCTGCAGAATTCATTGAGATATCGGAAAGGCTCCACCTGTGCTGGATACAAGAATAGAGTCACCAGAAAATCAATGGAGACTCACAATATCGATGTGGTAAGGGCAGAGTAACGGTGCTCCTCTCAGGGATTGATTTGGACAGACTTGCTCTCACTTGATAGATGATGTTCAGACTATATACTCGAAACTCTCTCGCTCTCTCTATCTAACTCACAATCTGTGTCTAACCAGAACTGAGTTCTGAGCCCCTATTTGTAATCGGCGCCGACCGAGATGAAATCGGCGCCGTTCTGAAAAATCGGCGTCGACCGAGTACCGGTCGGTGCCGATCGGGGAACAGACTCCCGAAATGGCCAAAAGGAGCAATTTCTGGGAAGATGAGAGTGATCCTTTCACCTCAAGTACAGGAAATATCCCACTGCTCGGTTTGGGAGGAGGAGAAATAGGGGGGATATGTGGATAAAATAGATATGGGGTAGATAAGTGGTTGGGATACATGTAAAAAGGTGTAATTAAATAGTTAATATTTAATTACTCATGGGTAAAACACAATGGGGTGAATTAAACTTAGGATAGGTGTTTAAATCACAAATTGACTAATACCCCAAGGGGGTAGTGGTGATGTAAACATGCCCCAGGTTACCTGAGAAGGTTAACGAATGTGAGGGACACTAAATTGAGTAATCAATTTTAGGTGTCTACAAGTAGGGCTTCAACCTACTCCCGTTGAAGTGACCAGGGTAGTCGTGTTCCATCAAGTGTTTCTAACTAGCAAGCTCTTGTTTCAAGGATGTAAGTGATAACATACAACCCCAACCAATGTACCTTAAGTTTTATTAGATGGCATAAGAACTTAGAGTCATAGAGAATCACCATTTTCCCAATCTCAAACTTCTTATCCCTTATGTTCTCGTCATGCCATGCTTTCTACTTGGCCTTTTATTTCTTCTAACTCCAACATTTTATGGCTTGTCACTCATCCAAATTTTAATGATCTTTTCAATCCATTATTCTAAAGCTTTCTCATTAGCTAGACCTCCAATGCACGCAATACACAAAGAAGGTAACATAAAAACACTAACTAAAATGGTGTGGCTTTGTTCAACCTTTTATATGTTGTCTGATATGCCCAAAGTACTACAGATACCTTATCATCCTAATCCTTTCTTCCAACATCACATATTTTTGTCAATTTTTGGCTCAAAATTTTGTTGAAAGCCTCGGCAGTTCCATTTTCTTGAGGATGATAAGGTGTAGTCTTATGGTGTGCAATCATGAACTCATCCAATAAAATTATGATTGTATAATTAAGAAAGTGTGTGCCCCTATCACTGGTCAAACTTAAAGGGCATCCATACCTTGTAATAATATTTTCCCATAGAAATCAGGTTGTTGTAGCCATTGTACAGTCCTTTGTAGGTGATGGTTACGCCCACCATGTCGAGATAGTCTATGCAAGTTATGATGTAGTGCGATCCATTCGCGTAGCTAGTGAAATAGGACTCACAAAATCTATATACCATTTCTCAAATGGCTCTGTCTGCTAGTAATAGGTTTCAGAGGCATTTCATCTCATTGACCTGGTTTTCCAAGACATTGACAATGATCACATACCTTACAAAATTCATTACAATCTTTATATAGGGTCTCCCACCATAATCTAGTGAGTAAAATCTTACGCGCAGTGGCATCACCAACATAGTGGCCACTGCAATACCACCATGAGCCTCTTCCATAATATTCATGCGCTCATGTTCTAATACACAATGGCACAATACCTCATCTTGGACAAATTTTTACAAGTCACCACTGATTAACATATAAGGTGCGGTGTGTATAGTAAGTTGTTTCTTCTCCAAGGATTTCATTCCTTTTGGTGTCATCCCTATTCGTAGAAAGACAACAATGTCCTCTAGTTCTGATGGTGCTCATTATAACCTGTATAACTATGCATCTGGCATGGTATCCTCAATTGCATGTGCTTCTTCTCCTAATTGTATTCATGATAGATGGTCTAGTCCAGAATTACTTTTTCCTTGTTTTACCACAATTGTGAAATCAAACTCTTGAAATAATAGCACCCCTCAACATATGTGCCCTTGTAAGACATGTTTATTTACTAAATACTTCAATGCCATGTGATCTCGTATAAAAGAAGAATGGTTTAGCTAGTAGGTATCTTGGTGAAACTTATGTAGCGCATATATCATTGACAAAGCTTCACGCTTTGTAGTCGTGTAATTCTGCTCTACAGGAGTCAGCTTTCTACTAGCAAAAAAAATAGAATGATCTACAATACCTTCTCCAGGTTGACCCAACACCACACCAAGGTCCATGCCAGAGGTGTCAACATGTACATGAAATAGTTGGTACCATGAAGGAAAACGCAGAATAGGCATGGTAGTGAGTTTCTCCTTCAATGTCTCAAATGTGCGTTGTTGTTGTTTTCCCCAGTAGAATGTACCCTTCCCTTTTAGTAACTCTTCCAATGGTGTGGAAAATTTGACATGTCCTTTAATAAACTTTCTATAATATCCTGTATGACCCAAAAATCTATGCACCTCACTCGACTTGTAGGCTCCCTTAGGCCTATAATGACTACAACTTTTGTTAGATCAACCAAAAACCTTCCTTGTAAATTATGTGTCCTAAAAGTATCCCAAATGGTGTAGCAAATATTCACTTCTTGATGTTCAAAGAGATACTCAATTGTCTACATAGTTAAAAAATTAAGCACATATTGTCACAGTGATCCTTAACTAATTCATACACCATCCAATCGTCTAAATGGACCTGTAAGAAGTTGTGAATAAATTCCTTAAATGCTTGAACAACTATGTGTGAAAATACAACATGCACATTTTTCATGCCAAAAGGCATTACATTATTGGTGAAGCTACCCCATTCAGTAGTAAATGTAGGCTTTTCCTGATCCTCTTGGGGAATCCTAACCTAATGATACCCAAAGAACCCATCTATAAACAAATATATTTCACACCATGCAATGCCTTCTAGTATTTCCTTAGTGAATAACGTAGGAAATGGATGGGTTACACATGCAACATTCAGCTCCCGTAGTCATCACGTATCCTAATCCGTCCATCCTTCTTGATAATGATCACCATTGGACTAAAAATTATGACTCATTAAGGGGCTTGATAATCACTGAGACTTTAACATTTTATCAATCTCTTCTTTGACCTTTTCACACAAGTTGGGGTTCATTATGTAAGGTGCCTTTCTAACTGGGCACACACCTTCTTTAAGATTTATCTTCATCTCCCCTAACAATTCATGCATGCCTTTAAGTTCACAGTACCCCCTAGGAAATAATTCTTGGTAATCCCTTAGTAACTCTATGATTTTTTCCACTTCAGAGTCTGACCAATAGTCTCTAATTATGGATTCCTTAGGCTTAGTATTTATTCCAATATTCACCCGATTTTTCTTCATAGGTTCATGATAGGCGTGGGTGGTCTTATGCGCACTATCCAATACCTCATGCCTCCCATTTGAATTGTTTACAATCAGATTATCTACTTCTTCGTCATCTACTAAGTATACCATTTTTCCTTTCTCTTTCTCAAGGCAAGCATGTTGAAGTAATGTTACATCAGCCTCTGGTTCTTCATCAAGACGTGCTCCTAAGTATTATTTATCTAATAACTCTTGAAGGAGTTCTTTAGCCTTGGCACTATCCCCCATAGTTAAGCACTTGATAACTTTCAATGCTTCTTCCACCGAAGGATTTGTAGAGAAGAAGTCAAATGTCTGGGCCATTCCTGCAATTAAATTATACCAATTTCCAGTTTCTCTATGGAGTTCTACATATACATACCAAGCATGCATGCAGCTTATAAAGTGGAATAAAACTTGTGCACCCATAGCGAAGGTGGTAAATCTTCCTTCCCTTCTATCCAGAGTCTCTCACACTTCTGAATGTGGTGCTGAATAGGTTGATTACCATGATAAGTACTTATTTGAGTAGGTGCATTGCTCCTGAAGAACCTAGTAGTAAGAGAAATCCTAATTTCATTCCATCTGACAAGATTATCCCTGTGGGCCACCCACCGTGTTGTTGTCCCACGTAGTGTATATGCTAGCATATTCCTTCTTTCTAGTGGGTCTATCCACTTTTCTTCCATGGCACGCAGAATACCATGGGATCTCCTTCTCTTGTGTAACAAGGTACCGAGTTATTACCTATCCTCCTGATATAACGTGGTTTCATGCCTCAAGGAAATATGCTCTTTACTTCACACCCTACTAACTCATAATTGTTGTGAGCCCGATTATCATAAGAAACACTTGTAGTATCGCTAATAGATCGTGGCATCCTCCCTTGAATTAGCCCTTCTTTGGTCGGGTCAATTATCTCTCGGATCTTAGATGGCGCGTATATAAATCCTATTTAGATATTCTTCACTTAAGGGCTTAACATAGGGCATGATTTTCCATTTGTTAAAGGGATAATAACTCTTTCTCTTTTTTTCAAAACTAATATAGCTCTTATTGAACCAAGATCAACATTATTTGTATAACACCAAGGACACCCCAATAGAGCTGGGAAGTTATCTGACTCTGTCAGCACTAAAACTTCAAAGTATCCAGTGAATTTGGCTCCTTTTATAGTAATGGATGCATCTTTCAAAACTCCAACGGGAGTGGCCTTAGTCCAATTAGCCATGAATAATACATTAGAGGATGGCTGCAATGGGGGTCTTCCCATTTGTACCCATGCATCCAAGGTAAGAACATTGACTTCCGTGCATGTATCAATCAATATATTACTCAATAGCCACCCATCCACAATAGAATTCAAAGTGATTTCCTTATCATAATATAGAATATGAGGGGAAGATTCACATGAAGGATCTACCGTCAATCTCAAGACTTACGCACAAAGTGTTTCCTTTTAACCAACTCCCTAACAGTGGAATAATATTTTCTTAGCACAACATTTTACACACTTCCCTCAAGTCATCTATATCAGTTTGGACCATCTCTAATGCATTATTTTGCTCCATCTTCGTGATTGCTCTTTTAAGTAATGTATCTCACCCCAAATATTCCTTATAACTTCCATGGTTTGCTGATAAACCTCCTTCTGATAGGTAGGATTTGGGTACCATGCATGAAGAACTTCCTATTTAGTGATGGTAGGTTTCTGCTACAATGCTTCCCTGGTGCGTGCCGCCTCAGCGTGGGTCGTGATATTCACTTGTAGTGCCTCGGATTCTACCTCTAACTTATGCATCCATTGATTTTCAATAGCACGATGTATCCTAACCATCCCTGTGCCTTTGTTTTATTGTTTATTTTGCTTACTCAGATGCTCATACAAGTCCAGGCACTCCTCATAGCTATGGTTCTTTCCACAAAAAGAACATGTAATATTCTCGGGGACATTCATGCTTGTAGTGGTCAGGATATCCACATGTATAACATGTTCCACAAGGGAACTCACTTCTTCCACCACCACGGCCTTGACCTATGTCACAACCGCCTTCAAAAAGGCCTTCATTCCTATCATAGCGCACCCGATTGTTATCCCACCCGATGCTCATTCTTTCCCTTAGAGTTATCTAAAAATCTTGTTTGTCGTACACCAATATCTATAACATCATGTATCTGTCCAATCATTCGGTAGTCTTCCGTGTCATGAGTCATGGACCTATAGATTTTACAGTAGCTTGAAACGTTCTTCCTTATCATGCGTTGCAATAATGGGCAATGGCTAGCATCATGGTTTAAATGGCATATTTCACAATCCATTAGCAATAAGCATATTATTCTGCAAGGACAAATATCCTTTGTGTGACCTTCTACTTCACAATCTATGCACCAAATCCCTATGCACATCTCATGTGTTGAATTTGTTGATAGTTTCTCCAACTATTTTTCCATAGCTGTTATTTGTGCTTCTAAAAATGGGCTCACCCCAATATCTATGCTTCCAACTACCTCAAAGACACAAGGATGCTTCAATTTCTTCACATGGATCAATGTATGTCTTATGTGATAATGCCCTCCTAAAAGGGTTAATAAATCCCCAACGAACCATTATACATGTTGTCTTGTGTGTATGTCATAAGAAAGCTTTGATAACAATGTTTTAAACCATGCATCATACTCTCTAACACTTTTAGTAGTGCCTTACTTAATATCCTTGAGCACACTTATACTCTTCTTCTCAAACTCAGGGATATGAAACTCTTTAAGGAATGCATCCTTTAAAGCTATATAATCTACACAAGTCTAATCAAGGTCAAACTTTTAGTACCAGCTGTGTGTGTGCCCTTGTAATGTAGTATCAAATTGGTTTGCCCTACACTCAGAAGCCATGATTCCTTTTGTGTGCCATAATATTTCACACATGCACATGTTCAACAAAGATCTTATATTCCCTATACTATGGAAGACAAAGAGAAATTTTCATGTAAATATTATGGGGTTAGTGCAGACCTTTCCCACCTCATCCGAACCTCATGTGTTTCCCCGCCTCCGTAACCTCCTAATCGCCTTAACCAAAACTACCTATGCTTCCTAATCCCAAACCTGTAGCTATGGTTAGACCAAAAGATGTAATTCCATATGTCCCAATATTAGAAATGAATTATACCACGACAAGATATGAATTTTTACTATTCCCGTAAGTTAATCCAAAATTGGCATACTTGTATTCTCGTTGATGATAAACCCAAAAAGGTACTCCCATATAAAAACAAATCCGTTTGTTATGCCATCATTGTGCCTCTTATAAGACTCACTCCTACTCTCCCACTACTTGAACTATCTTATTAACTACTTGTACTAGAATTTGGAAAACTAAATGCAAGGGCAAGGTTTCCATGTGTAATCGATGCATGCCCGCGGTCTCAGCAAAAGTCTCTGCTAACAAACTTACGCATGAGGCCGATGAAGGATCCTTGTCATACTTACCAATTTGGGAGAGTTCTTGATGCTCTGGCTCCACGTCTTCTACGTGAGCTTCAAATCCTTCACGATCCATCTCTCTCCTCAATGCCATACTTTTTGCAATGTTATGTTACTTCTCTATCTCCCTCTTGCGTGCCTCATTATACTTAAGCCACCTTTCCTCTCTCTTTCTTTTCACCGCTAGGTCTTCCACATTTCACCAAACATGCTCCTGCCCCCGCACGTGGTGAGGTTTAGTTAACCATTAGTTTACTCTCCAGATTCAAAGTTACCATCAGGATCTTGATTGCCAGTGGAATGCCTTACAGGTAAGTTCCCCTTGGATATCGTAAAAAATGGAATTCAGCTACTTCTGGACACAAATAAGTGGAAATTGAGTACTCTAAGATATAACTGTTCAAAACACCATAGAACCACGTATCCACAACTCGAGTCTAAATCAGATCAGCATCATAAAGGGCCTGAAATTCTTCCTACATCCAGACAAGTGCGCGATACCTCCAATTCTACTTAGATGCATAAGCAATCAGCCACTCATATAATTCTACTAGAAAGATAGCGAAAAAGCTCTCATATAAACTATCATACAAATTGTTCCACCCACACACATGCATTAAACTCATATCCAATGCTGAACTGCCATGCATATTCTTCTTCCAGATCATGTATCCACTCTTCAACACTTGCTAAGGTCAACCGGTATGTCTTCATCGTGAACCATCCTGAAAACAATTGAAAAAGAGGTCTCGACAATGGAACCAATGATGCAGCCTAGAATTCAATAATATAAGCCCAATAAGACCCTAGGTGCATTGGCACATCACTCAGTCTAGACTGAGTGCTCACCTGAAGCACACAAAGGTACCAGTCCCTCTTTAGGGTTGTTGTTGCAGGATGTTAGCATGATGAAGACTTAATCATTCAGATCTACAGCTATTATACTCTTCAAGCAATGCATAATCAGATCTAGATCTAGAAAATAATAGTATTTAAAGGTTAACCATAATGAAGTCAAGCATGCAATACTAAACTGTAAACATGATAACACCTTGATTCAGTCCATAATCCCCATTAGATTAAATGCAGTAAATACACAGAAGCTTCATTACAATAACAGTAGTATACGCTCTGCGCGTAACAGATTTAGCAACATAATCTCACTATATCTCCATGTATGCATATATATCTACTACATAATTTACTACATACTTATAAGGGTGGGGACTTTCCCTTCACCACTTATCTAATCCCAAAATAGGTCACATGCTATTACTAGCCACACATGCAAGCGTGCTAACAATAGACTACTGTTAGTTAACTGACAATAGTAGATCTATTTTTGGCCTGTGTCTATGCAAATTGCTTCATATCTGATCTTCCAAAAATAGCCAATGCATGATGCACAAGTCTCTAATCAATTTGAGTGCTCCACATGCTATCTCCAAAAATAGATCCCTTTCGTGAAAATGGCTAAGTCCCGAAATATGAACTTATCCTTCGCGTGCATGTTTCCCTTATTTGTTCACGCTTTTGAACATGCCCTATTTTCCCATGTGGACCTCTTGTGTGCCTTTTTAAAATTATTTTCTACTCAACATGTCCCCTCTTATGAAGAACACAAAGCACAACATGCCTCAAGTGAGAGGACGAGATCTTGCACGCACAATTCAGAGAGTACATGAGACTAGAGAACCCCAAGACAGGGTTAGGGTGAGGCCACTAGTTCACAGAGGCCGACCAGCAAGAGGCTAGGCGAAGGCTAGAATGAGACCCATGAAGGGTGGAGAGATGTTGGTAGGGAGCGAGGCTGGAGGAGAGGAGGAGACATATGAGACCAGCATGGACATTAGATGGGCTAACAATTAATGTCTTTGTGTATCGTCATTTTGATTTTTTTATATATCGGCTTACATGCTGATGATAGTGAGGTTATACATGACATTTTTGTGAGTTGATCATATATTGGCCTATGTGTCGAAGATGGTTAGGATATATATGAGAGTTTTGAGATACTTGTATTATTTTGTATCATTGTATATTTGATGGATACACATACTTTCATAGTGATATAGATGATGATATTTATGAGATGAGTGATGTACTTGTGTTGTAATTTCCTTTTTTGTTTGTATGTGGTTGAAATTAGGTGGATTAGGCATGGTGGATTTAGGTTAGTTTAGGCATGGTAGAGTTAGGTCAGTTTGGGCATGGTTGATTTAGGTCATTTACGCATGGTGGAGTTAGGTTGTTTTAGGCATGGTTGAGTCGGGTCGATTTAGGCATGGTTGATTTAGGTCAGTTAGGCATGGTTAAGTTAGGTCATTTAGGCATGGTTGAGTTAGGTCACTTAGGCATGGTTGAGTTAGGTGTTTAGTTTTTATTTAATTTCCAAGTTATTGGTGTGTTCAATGAAAAGTTGTAATAGCCATGGAATTGGGCTAAGAATCTTTAAAGAAACCCCAAAGGCTTTGAACAAGATGATCAATGGACCATCGATAAGAAATTAGCAAGGGTTTCTCCTTTGCATACATTAATTTGAAGTAAACAAGTAAACTAATCAAATGAAACTAACCTCTATTCTTTAAAAGCTTGAAACAATGAACCTAAGAGGATCCAAGCATTTTGTTTGTGTTTAATAGAAATAGATCTCCCCATCAATGTCTTCAAAGCCAATGGTTCTTCCCTTTTACTCAATATTTGTGCTATAAAATACAAAAGCAAATGCTAATGGCTTAATGGAAGAAAATGAACTACAATATAAAGCCTAAACAAAATACTATAGTTTATCCTAGGAAGAAGAGAGAATTCTTAGAAATGAGGGAAGGGGTCTAGCCCTATTTATAGTTTTCCATTTGGGAAAATGGGAGATTTGGGTTCATGTGGGACAAATGCACAAGTCCAAAAAGCACTTTTAACAAGTCAAAGTGAGATTTGACTATGTTTAGAAGAGATTGACCATGGTTAATATTTAATTAACCGTGTTTAGAGGATAATTAATCCTTTCTAGAGAGAAATTAGGTTTTGAAAGGCTTCGAAGATTTAATCAATCCAACGAAGTGGATTGATACTCCAAGGAGCTAATAAAGGTGGTAGAGAAGAGAATATTAGCCAATAAGAGGTTATTATAACAAATTTAATTAGTTTACATGAGGAAATATGACCAACAGAGTGTCGTAAGAGGGGAGTTAGATAGATCTAACTAACGAAGTGTCATAAATTTACAAGGGGAATAATAGTTAGTGCAATATTAAGAATAATAGTGCATTGATCGACTATAGGTGTATACATTTTCCCCTCTTTGGGGTGATGTAAACCACGTCAATTCAAAGAAATTAGACAAACGTAAACAAGTAGAAAAATTTTGAATGGGTAGAAGAAAAATTAATATGATGAAGGATGAAGGATGACCCCTCGAGTGTCGATAGGGTGATAGAAGAACTCGGTCGACGATTGAAAAGAGAATAATAGAAAGAAAAGTGCATAGAGAAGATGAGAAACAAGAAGAAAGAGGGATATTGAGCTATCCATAAATCAATTGCTAACAATATTTAATCATCATAATGCTTGGAATCCTCCTCATCGGTCCTTATTAAAATGTGAGCATATGATGAAAGCATAAAATAACATAAAAAGCCAAGGTACAAATAACCGTTTTGTGCTAAAAACCACCAACTCCATGCAACATACATGAATGTAATGCAATACGAGAAATAAATAATATCACCTAACGGGAAATAAGTACAATTACACACACTTAAACCAATAACGTTCAAGATAGTTGCAAAAATATTTTCTTATCAATATATAGTCCCAAATGTTATGATAAATGACAAGGGTGAAGAATGATGCCCCAAGCAATGTGTATAATACAAGGGAAAAAATGGAGGACACTTGGGTCTAGTGAAAAGCAATGTCCACATTGGCACTATATTTTCAGGTCTTGCTAATCCATCATAGCTAGCAGGGTCAGAAGAAGTAGAGGCAGCTCGAATCCATAAAGAGAGGATCATCATGTATAGGTAAATGAAGACAAGCTCCCAAGTGTGAAAGGCATTGAATGAGAATGTAGTGATCCTAATTGCCCCACATGTCTTGAGCTTGCCACTTTGTTGAAAGGTTGTATTGATCTATCGGAGACATCACCATCATTGCAACTAACCAAGAAAATCCTCATGCTATGGAGGAAGAATGTTCATTTTCGAGAGGACTCAAAAACAAGTAGGTTATGGAGGAGATTGTAGTACTTTCTTCTCCTCCGTCCTTTATAAGTTTTTATTTTGAGGACAAGTTTGAACTTTAAAACTTTATGTTTGAGGATGAGGTAACACAAGGTAATAAAAATGCAAATCTAGAAGCCACCATGGAAGGAGAAAAACCCTTGGCACAAAAGGACAACGATGAGCTCAAATGTTTATCGACTTGGAGGAGTGCTCCAAAAAGGAAGAGCCCACAGAAATCATAGCCTTTGTTTCCCAATACCTATCCTTCAAGATGAAGATCCTCTTGACAAGGGAATGAATATTCAAGAAGAATCTGCTATTAAAAATAGCCCTCTTGAAGTGGAGTGAATTGGATCAGATTCAGAGGCCCTTAACAAAGATGTAATCATTCAAGGCTTCTTATTGTCAATTAAGGATCCTAATCTTGTCGATGAATTAACCATGATCCTATGGAAAGAGGGAAAAGAGCACAAGAAGGTAACCATTTCCATACCATCTACTAAGGTGAGGCATCAATTGTCGTAAATGTGCAAAAAGAGAAAACTAAGTTACTGAGACAGTCACCTTTTCCAGGAAATTCTGCATGAATATTTTCTTACTAAAACTTAGAGAAGTGGGAAGATGCGGTAGTACAAGCCATGCCCTATCAGTGTATCTATCTTCATTAGAGCTAGAGACAATTTCCATAACCATCATGTTCATCTCTAAATATGAGGATGGGTCTCATAGATCGAGGATCGGGTGCAGTACCTTCAAGTGCTTCATGTAAATAATTTAGAGGAGGAATTTGTTTTTTTCTTATTGATACCTTGATGGTGAGGATGGAAATTTTTTTGTGTCAATTTTTCACTCATGTACGTAGCCATGCTCATTGCAAAATCAGTTGTGTGGTCTGTTTGTCGAGAAAGGGAAGCTATTTTTCCTTACCAATGTCAAGGTTTGTTTGAAGTCCCCCATTTTCCATGAGTTAGCATAGGGTATGAGTAGGTTTGATTTTTACATAATAAATGCTCTTGTACACTCTGGATGCCTCATTTGAGTGTGTATTATTTGCCATTTTTCACATAGTTTTTTTGTTTGTATTGCTTTGCATAGTATGTCATGGGTTCAATGTACCTCCCGAGATGAATATTGAACAGGAAATAAGTTCATACTTGTAGGGAATAGTTATAGATATCAAGAGAAAACAAATGCAGAGTAACTAAAATCAAGATTAAGGATAGGTTTTAATATTTTTCATTCACTTCGTCCTACGGATCAATCACGTATGAACTTCTAGTGTCCCGCAAAGGCCAAAAAGTCAACAATGGAGCAGCCTTTCCCAAGTTCATTTAGTGGTTTCCCATGGTCGAAAGCAAAAGATCAACCTCAAATTTATCTTGCTCACTTTTTAGGTTTGTTTCAATTGAAAATATAATGAGAATAAGTAGCTATAACCATCAAAGTAGCATATCACAAGTGGAACATTCAGAAGAAAGAGAAAGATTAAAAATTTAATAGAGTTACATGATGTCTTAACTCAGAGAATGTCTTATTTAAAACTCTACAAAGATGCAATGCATGCCAAGAAATTATTATTTTTATGTGCTTCATACTTGGTAGAATCAAGTTTCAAGAAAAATTTAGAAGTTCATTTTCAGTCCCATGAGATCGGGGTTGCGAGAGAGGAAAGGGTGAAAATCCTAAGTTAAGACAATTTTCCACTCTCACAATTTTTACTTCAATATTTTCTTATAAAGATTGAGAGTGTGAACAACAGAGTAGGCCTAGGGTTAGCAATTTCAAGTGGTCTCCAGGATTCAAATTCAAAATGTTCATGGTTAGTCTATAGGCATGCAATAACTCGTGCCCAACATAATCTTTTAGGCTACTAGTTACGAACATATAGCAGCACCGAACAGGGGAAAAATTGAGCTTGCTAGAAGTTTATAGGGTCTTGGAAGCAGCTTTGGTAATTTTGGAATATTGAGATAACAAGAGTAAATTTTTCCGCTTCTTGGTCTTGAATAGACTTAGAATTTCTTAATGATGGAAACCTGGACCCCGACGGGCCCACTCTTAGCTAAAACAAGCAAAAAATGACCAAATTTGGTCCACATGCCCAAAATTCACCTTCACCTTTCTCCATGAGCCTCTAGGTTCAAAAAATCCAAAAAAGTGTTAAAGACCGAGAGTCTAGGCATAAAATTGCAAAATGGGCACCTAGTGGGAAATGAGTTAAACATAGGTCCTCAAACATCTAGGCATGCTACTTGATGAGCCAAAGTGCCACAAAGGAGTTGGGATCCTCGGGAGCTTAAAGAGCTCATTCTTGTTGAGCTTGGTTGGTTAACTCATGTGATAAGGGCAATTTTCGGCATGAGGTCGAGTCACCAAATAAATCGATGAACCAAGTTCATGATCGGGTCATCGTAGTTTTGGGGTGTGTCTATGGGAAAATGATTTGAAGCATTGATCTCCATATGAGGGATAGAATTTGTGTAAGCTTGTGAATCATAACACATAGTGAGGGAGAGAATTGACTCTCAAGCTGAGTTAGGAGATGACTGTGGTATTAAAAATGGTTAGAGCATGTAGCTCGGTCATAAGAGTGAACCAATCATCAAACAAGGTAAATAGGGAGCCGGGATATGAGTTAAGGATGAACACATGGCTCGATGTTGAGTAAAGCAAGCATGGCGAGAGGGGAGACAGTGTGATGCAAGAAAAGCTCGTATTTGAACCATGGGAAAGGTAGGCCGAGTTGGCCATGACATGATGACAGACGAGCTATGGGATACAATGAAATAGGCAGCTCGTGGATGGCCATAATGTAAGAAATCGATGTGGGATAACTCTCCTTGGCATCAAGAGATAAAGAAAATAAGGCATGAGGACTCATGCGGAATGTGTGCCCACAAGCTCGTTACAATAGGATACAAGGAAAATCGATTCATAAACTAAACTTGGGAGCACAAGGCATTGGACAAAATGAAAATACAAGGTAGGAAATCCACAAAGTCAGTCACCGCATATATGTTAGTTTGAAGCTCGAAAATGAATCCCAACCGATGGTTCACTTAAGGAGGGTAGGCTCCAAAACTAAACTCAAGTGGCACAAAGGTGATGCTCAAGGTTGTTCCAGTTGTGGGCTCACCAGAGTATTTGGATAAATCAACAGGGGCTTGGGAATTTCATGCATGCAATGGAAGAAGAGCTTGTCTCATTAACTAATGGCTCAAATTCATGCCACATTGATCTAAGAAGCGGTTTGGGTCAATCAATGGGCTAGCCTGTAGGTTAGCCGATGCAAATTCATTACCACTTGGGAGGAATCAACACCGATTCAACTCGAAATGAGAGTGACAACTCAACAAAGAAAAGGCACAGAGCCGTGAGGGCGAGCTATCTTCAAATCAAGGATTTTTCGGATATTCAACGAACAAGTTGATGAGACAAGATCTCGATCGATGGGCTCATAGGTATATGGAGATTTGGTGACGAACAAGGAGCTCGGTCAAGCTATCAAGCAAGGAGTTCATGGAGGCCAAGCCATTTAGGAGGAGCCATCTAGAATAGTTTGGAACCCGGAGCTTTTAGGTTTTGGAAAAATGTGAACTCGAGAGAAATATGGGCGGCAAGCACAAAGAAAAAAGTCAAAAGCCCAAAAACCCAAACTCCAAATTTTAGAGTTCGTGTTTTTAGGGATTCATAGATTTGATCACCCTAGCCGAGAATAGTGTCTCGACCCTAAAAGGGAAATAGTCTGAAACCTGAAGTCCAAAATTTGGACTTGAGGGATTGGTAATTCAGAGAATATAGGCCAACTCACCCGTGAACAATGTTTGCGCGTCGAAGTAAAAATCTCGAATCTTTGAAATGGAGATGTACGATGTAGCTCGATCAAATGGTGGAGTCGATTTACTCGGGATGGTATCCAAGGTAGAGTTGGAAAATGTGTCATGGGGACAAGATGACAATAAGACCAATGCAAACATGACGTCGGGGAGAATGAAGCCATGTGGGGAAGCAGAAGTTTGAAGTATCATGAGGGAAATGGGGGCTAGAAAGCCCAAAACTCAATAGTCAATGAAAAGCTCATAAGAAAACCAATGAAGGAAGGCCATGTGGTGGGGCGTTTGTAAATTTTCACATGGTAAAGGAAGATCCAAGGGGCTTGATTACACCAGCATTGAGCTAAGCTAAGCCGAGGGGAAGCGAGAAATGGGTACACCATAACAAGTAATAACTGGTTCATTCAAATATCCCACCAAGGTAAATAGAAATCTCGCTATAGAGCTAAACAACTTGGTGACCATTGTGGGGACTCATCCAACATGCAAAAGATGAAGGGTTTCACAAGGAACATCAGAATGACCCAACAAGAATGTAAGAAAAGGAACTCACCGACGTGTAAACCAAGTTTGGGAAATCAAGCAAGAAGATGGGGGCAAAAGGAGGGCCGAAGGCCATTTTCAAAGCTCGGTGAGCTAACCACCAATATTACATAGGCCTTGAAACATGTAAACCCCCAAACTCAAAACACCATAACTAGAAATTTTCATCTCTTTTTACGCGAGAATCATATTCAATGGAAATCTAAAAATGAGACCCTTGTAATGGAGACTAAAAATTTGGATTTTCAAATGTTTTGAAAACCCGAAATTGTAGAGCCTCTAGAATTATGAAATGGCATAACATTCACCCCATGAGTTTGTTTCTCACAAACATCCGGTCATTAGAAAGCTAAGGAGATTATCTACAACATGGCAACATAAAATTCTAAGTTTCAAGGTCTTGGATTTCCAAAAAGAATGAAGAGTGAACAGTTCCACAGGTAGGTGAGAATTAATCATGAGGGTATGGTTAGGTTTTCTTCTCAAACAAGGAAAAGTACAAAATATTATGGGCTTTGCAGACTTTCCCATCACTCTTTTAGGAAAAATGATGGATTTTATAGGTTATTTGAAGCAATAAATTTGAATGTCTTCTCTCATCTCTCATGATTTCCTCTTTAAATGTAAAGGGGTTACACAAGACAAAGGAGTTGGTCATTTTCTCCTCCTATGCACCCCTATTCTTTTGGGGCTTTAAGCCTCCCTCCAAATTCTATAATGGCTTCATGCCTTCCCCTACTAGGAAATGTACTATGTAAAATTTAATGGAGCAATAAAATCATGTTTTTGTTAATTTCTTATCTTTCCATGGTTTTTTGTTTCTTCTTACCTCTCATTGTTAAACATGTGGTTGTGTATTTTCTTGTTTCATTTCAGGTTTGGTGGGTTGTGTTTATTTTAGGAATGGTGTATTGAATGTGATCTAGTTTGTGGTGTAGGATCACCCTTTCTAGGTTCATTTCTTTCATTATTTTATAGGCTAGGGGAAGTGATTAGCACTCCTTTCTTGGTGTATCACCGCTCTTAGTGTAGGTTTTACTTTCCATGCATCCATATCATTTTCCCTTGGAAGTTTAGTATAGGTTTAGATAGGTCATTTTATTTCATTAGGAGTAGTTTGTGGCAAGTATAATTAGAAGAAAAATTGGCCTTCTCTAGAGAGCTATCCCATTTCGCAAGGTCCCATACTTAGGATAGCTCAATGTTTGGAAATCACATTGAATTCTCCATCTTTAACTTATCCATTTGGGGGTGTCTGTGATTTTTCCATAATAGGTATGTCGAATGTTTCACGGGAAAACATAATCCCCTTACTAGGAGAGTGGATGAGAGAAAAGTACCGCGAGAAGGTAATGAGCGCAAGAGGTAGATACTCTATGCAAATATGCCTCCATAGAATCATGAGTATGATAAAGATATTACATTGAATAAAGTTATTGATGGATGGATTCTCAAAGAACATTCTTATAGATATAGGTTCATAATTTAATGTACTCATGTTGTATGCTTAGAATCAAATGGGTGGACCACCATTATATCCTTCTTAGAATGTGTTGTATATGGAAAATAGAACTAGGGATAATCCTATGGGGGTATTAAAAGATGTGACTATTATGATACAAGGACCTAAATTTACTAGGGACTTTGAAGTATTGGAGCTTGTAGAGGCAGATAGTTTCCCACCGTTACTTGGATGCCCTTGGGGTTATGTGAATAATGTAGATTTACACTTCAACAAGGGGTTCATTAGATTTGAGAACAAAAAATAGCACATCATTATACCTTTGATAGATGAAAAGGGCACCCTGTATGTTGATCCTTTGAGTGAAAAGTACCGAACAGGGATATACACACGCATAATCAAAGACCATGAGGTATTTAAACCATCTAAGGAGTGATACAGTGGGATAATGCTCATTCAGTTAGTGATACTACAAGTATAGCTTGTGAAAACTAGGTGCATGGAACATATGAAGTAGTTGGGTGAGAGATCAAGAATATTGTTACTCGCTTGATCGGGATGTACATTGTTTGACGCTTGATTCATAACTAGGTGCCTCGATACACTTGTGAAGAAAACCACGATGTCTTCTTACGTGGCATGAAATCCTAGTGGAAGGATGAGGGTGACAAAAGAAATATCCTATTTTATACCCCGCATGGAAAAATAACACATTGTGGACTACACAAAGAGACAACCTATTAGAATGGTGAGATGTGAGAATTACCTTTTCTACTAGGTTTCTAAGGATAAATGTACCTTCACATATATGTTGATTCCCTAAGAATTCCCTAATTCGCACCACGTTCGGGAATGTGAGAGACTTTAAATGAAGAGGCAAGAGTCCTTACCACCATCGCTCTAGTACATAAGTTCTATTCCACCCTAAGTGGATGCACGTGTGCATGGTATGTCCATGAAAAATTGACATGTGAGACAGTTAATTTACAAGATATGAACTCGGGTATGATCCATACTTTCGATTACTTTTATACCGAACCTTTGGTCAATGAAGCACTACAGATTATGAAGTGTCTTACTTTGGGAGATAGTGTGAAGGCTAAGGAACTTCTATTAAATATGTTTGGTGAGATGGATTTAGTGGTGTTCCTTGACCTTGAAGGGACTAAAGAAGAAGAAATTTTCCACGCCTGGGAATAAAAGGAAAATGGTAAACTGGTATGCAAAATAGATTATGAGGATGAGGATAATAATTTAGATGTTAACCAAATTGAAGGTATGCATGTGGTGATGGACACAACAAATGAAAGGCATGCGTGTATCATGAGCCTATGAAAACAAATAAGGTTAATATTGGGATAGATGTAGAGCCTAAAGAGGCCATTATTAGTGATTACTAGTCGGATCAAGAAGTGGCTAAGATTATTGAACTCCTGCATGAATTTCAGGACTTATTTCTATGAGGCTATCATGAGTTAAAATGAGTACACCCTTCTTTAGGTGAGATGAGAATAAAACTTAAAGAAGGCACGCACCCAATTAGGAAGAGGCCATACAGGATGAATCCTAATTTGCACGTTAAGGTAAAGGAAGAAATTGATAAAATGCTCAAGTCTGGAATAATTGAGCCCATTGAGGAATCAGAGTGGGTTATCCCAATGGTAATAAGCATTAAGAAATATGGTAGGATAAGGATCTGTGTGGACTATAGAGATTTTAATGTTGCTCGTGTCATAGACCCTTTCCCCACACCTTTTAGTAAGGATATCCTTGAAGGATTTGCAAGTCGCAAGATTTATTATTTCACCGATGGATTCTTTGGTTGTCATCAGTGTGTATCACTAAAGAAGATCAATAAAAGACAACTTTCACCACCGAGTGGGGAAGTTTTTCATATACTGATAATGTCCTTTTGATTAAAGAATGTGCCTACAATATTTTTGTGCATTGTTATGTAGGCTTTTCAGGAATTCATTCATAAGTTTTTACAGGTGTATCTCGATGATTGGACAGTGTATGGTTTGGTTAAGGATCATTGTGACAATTTGAGGCTTATGTTTGAGAGGTGTAGGTAGTTGAGCATCTCTCTAAATATTAAGAAATGTATCTTTGCGACACCTTTTGGCACTTTGCTTGGGCATATTATTTATAAAGAAGGCTTGTTGGTAGATCCAGCCAAGGTTGTTATGATCTTGGGATTGGAAGAACCTAACAATCAAAGTGAAGTGCATAGATTTCTTGGTCATACAGGTATTATAGGAAATTCATTAAGGGCTATACAAATATTTTCATGCCCCTAGAGAAAATATTGAAGGCTAAAGGAAAATTCTATTGGGGTGAGGTGCAACAAGTAGGTGTTTGAAACACTGAAGGAAATGTTGACCATTGCACCTATTTTGCAATTTCTTTCATGGGAAAAACCATTTCATGTTCATGTTGATGCTTATGGGATGGAAATTGGCATCATGTTTGCACAACTAGGAGAAGGAATTATATACCACCTTATTTGTTTTGCAAGCCAAAATTTGACACTAGATGAATAAAAATATAAAACTATTGAGCGTGAAGATTTTTCCATGATTTACGCACTACACAATTTCAGACAATAATTATTGGCGATGTCAATTATTTTCTTCACAGATCATATGACACTTAAGTATTTTGTCAACAAGCTTATTTTACAAGGGTGCATTTGTAGGTGGATACTACTATTTCAGGAGTTTCATTTACAGTGATTGTAAAACCAGGAAAAAGTAACTCAGGACTTGATCATTTGTCAAGAATCAATTTTGGTGAGGATGCACAGAGCATTGAGGAAATAATGTTGGATGTACATCTCTTTATATTGAATCACACTCCCACCGAGTTGGAATATATTATCATATTTTTGCGCACAAAATAGGTGCCTAAGGGAATGAAAACCTTAGAGAAGAAACAACTTGCAATATGCATAGCACCTTACCAGTTGATAGGTGGATATTTATACAAGCTAGGTCGTGATGAAGTTTTACATTGGTGTGTACTAGAGCATGAGTGTGAGGGGATTATGGAAGAAGATCATGGTGGAATTTTAAGAGGTCATTATGCAAGAGATTCCACCATAAGCAACATTTTTATGGTTGTCCTTTGGTGGGAAACTTTATACAAGGATATTAAAGAATATGTCAAGGCATGTGATCATTGTCAATGCCTTGGGAATCCTAGATCTAGAGATGAGATGCCTTTGAGGCCTATTGCAAGTGTTGAACCTTTTGAGAAATGGGAAATTGACTTTTGGGTTCTATTTCCCCACCTGCATGTAGGATTGACATGCACTACATTATAAATTGTACATATTATTTGACATGTGGGTAGAAGAAAAGCGATTCGCAAAGGATTACACGGAAACTATAACAGTAATATTTCTATGGGAAAACATTATTAGCAAGTATGGATGTCCATTGATCTTAACAAGTGATATGGGCACTTATTTTCTTAATGAGACCATCAAAATTCTTTTGGTTGAGTTTATGGTGGCACACCTTAAGATAACACCCTATCACCCACAGGCCAATGGTACTGCTAAGGATTTCAACAAGATATTAGGACAAGAATATTTGTGATGTTGGAATAAAGGATTGGGATGATAAAAAATTTCTTGTACCTTGGGCTTACATAACCACTTATAAAATATTGAATAAGGCCATACCCTTTCAGTTGGTGTTTGGCATGGAGGCATTTTTGTATTTCCTATGGAATTCATGTTGTTACCCCTATGTATTATGCACACAAGAGGATTATAATATTGAGCAATCTATTGAAGAGATATAAAAAACTGATGCATTAGATGAGTGGCATGTTATTTCTCGGTGGAAGCAGAGAAGATAGAAAAAGTGAGATAAAAATCATGACATGATAGAAATACTTGGAATAAGGAATTTAAGGCTGGAAAGATGGATCTTTTATATGATTCAAATTTTGTGTGCCACCATGGGAAGTTAAAATTTCATTGGTTAGGACCCTTTGTAGTAATAGAGATATTAGAATCAGGTGCTTGCCAATTATAGACGTTGGATGGCACTTTATTCCCGTTTACTTCAATGGGAGTATGGTGAATCCCTACTATAAATAAGTCTTCTTGGTGTTTGTAATAAGTTAGTATTGTCATTTGGACTAGATTTCTATTAAATGTATATTCCTTTCATGTGTTTCCTTTCATCGTTATGCATTGTTAATTTAGTTAAATGTTTTGTTGTACTAAGCACGCTTGTGCGCTAAGAGTTGATTATTATCTATTAGATTCATGCATAGAGGACCATGTATACTTTTAGTGTGGGGTGGATCAGAAATAATAATTGATTGGTACTTTGGTAAATATTGGTGTGCATTGGAAAAATATTACAAGTGCTTGGAGTTGAGGTACTTAGAGAAATTTGCATAGATGGATGGACACACAAGTGTAACACGAGGTAGGAAAAGCATGGGAAACTACTTAGTATAAGGTGCAGTGGTTTTTTACTTCAGCATAGGGAGGCCATCGAAAGGAAATATGTGGCCAAGAAGTATTGGGTGGGTCATAAGGTTACGAGTGGAAGCGTGGAAGAATACGATGTGATGTGCAGAAGAGAGAAAGAGCATAATTAATGTCATGTATGGTGGTGGTTGAGGAGAAATTAATGTGGAAACTTTTGAAAACATCTACAAAGGAAGACACTTGCAATGTTATTTTTACCTTGCATCCTTTGAGTTTTCAAGTTGTGAAGAACAACGAAGTACGGAAGTGTGAAGAGCATTTGATTGAGTGGTGAACCAAGTGATTTAGAAATATAGCATTGATGGAGCTCAACATGGAAGGGAATTTGACTTAGTTGGGCATGTGTAGAGGGAAAGTTCACGGTTTAGGATTTCAAGGAGATAGATTTACAACTAGGGCACACTCGGGCATGGGGTGTTTAAAGTAACACCAAAGATCAAGGAGTGCGAGGGTAAGGTAGTGAAAAATTTAGTTTTTAGAGCACATGTTTTACATAAGCAAAACAGTGGCACTAAATAAATCTTGGGCTATTGCGAAGGAGACCAAGGAAGCACCACATGAGTGGTTTGCAGAAATGAAATACCTAGAAGAGGTTATCAAAGGGAGATCTTGAACATCATAGTTGAAAAAATGCAAAATTAGTGACTTCAATCATCGGACAAAAAGACACGGAAGGGTGTAAAGTAAGATACGATATTGAAGATGAACAGTGAACCACGAGATGGATGGAGAGTGTATGAAAAAATAATTTACAAGCTATTGGAAAGTGTTGGGGTTATGTAGTTATTTGAGTTATCATTCTTTGGAAAGCCCGATCATCTATACCAGTGGCTCATGTCACGTGTACATGAAGATTACTTCTATTTTGTAGGAAGGAGAATGAGAATTTAAAAGAATTTGATCGGGAAGGTTACATTTTTGTGCGACTCTAGTGATGAGATTTTTGGTGACCTTTATGATGATGATGGAGTAGAGGTGACAGCCACTACATTTAAGTATCACAAGGGAGGTTGGGCATTTAATGTCATAAACATAGAATAACAAGCTATAAGGGTAGCAACATATTTGGTTAGCTACAATTTGGGCACTCAGAAAGATGGAAAGAGGTAAACAAGCGATGGTTGTATATAGCACAAAAAATGGCAAACAAGACATATTATAACATCATGAGCTATGTTGTAGAAGGAATAGTAGAATAAGCGTGCATCTAGACTGATAAAGGTGAGAAGATAACTTGGGGTGTTATCTTGCTCCTCATTGTATTTTGTGAAATTGGTGTGCCCGATGGGCCAAAAGACAAGATGTGGGTGTACCCTTTGGATAATAAGTCACATGTGAAGAGGTTCACAAGATTCACATGCCAAGACACTATAACAAGGACATATAAGAAGCACATAGAGAAGTCATATAAAAGAATGTGTGATGCATTTTAGGGGGAATGACACATCCCTAGAGAACTAATCACCATTTTATAAGGTCAAGCAAAGTTCACGGCATATCAACGCTTCTTTCTGGGGTTATTTTTCATGAAGACGGGTGAGAAAAGCCCTTGGTGTAAGGTGCCTTTTACGTTTATTGCTTGTTAATTCAAATATTTAGTGAACCAACTACATAATGCGTTGAAGTTACAATTTGATGCTGATAAGGTAGATGTAGACATTCATATTTTGTGCAAAACTTAGGTATACCCTAGCAAGGAAGCATATGTAGAGACAATAGAGTCCGATATATATATAGATATCATTCCACAAGACATGGTCACGGGGAGATAGAGCTCACGCGCATGTACGTGTACCTAAGGGCAAGGTTTAAGGACACGAAATTTATTTTAGGTGAGGACTTATCACTACAGGTCCTCCTAAAAGAAAACAGATCATGGGTACAAAGAGAAAAATTGAATATACACCCCTAAGGTAGAAAAAATAGGGCATAGATAATGTCCTTGAGAGAGAATAAGAAGTCAAAGAAGATAGTATTGCATTAGATCATGGCATAAGAAAACTATGCGGGGTGAAAGAATATATATGTGGGTGTTGGTACTTCATAGCCTATGAGGAGTTCACCACGCGTGTAACGCCCGTGGATAAGGCCTAAGAAGAGAAAAGAAGAAGGCACAAGTATGTGCCCGTGAAAGATAGTGATGAGGAGGGGTCATCAGACAAGTCCATGTGTCAGGATGTCTCCACACCTAGTCTTGAAGTTAGATAAGATGAAGGGATCAGAACTGAGTAACCACAATTTGATATAGACATCCACAACATGAGTGTACAGGAGCGTGAAGAAGAAATCCATGCTAGGGGAGATATAGAATTGGAAGATAGTGTTAAGTAGCCGACCATGCCCGGTGGCCCTAATGCTAGAGTTAGAGAAGAGAATAAAGAAGGTGTTGGAGCACAGGAGCATACAGATGAGCATGCTAGTGGGAAGAATCAGGAGGAGATGGTGCAAACACCTGAGTTAGGGTACATCAATGACCCTATAAATATTATTCGTACAAGGTTCCGAGAACACTCTTGCGCTAATAAGAAGAAAACACGCCCACAAGGAAAACGTTGTCCTATAATATGCAGACTCACGTGGATGATCCCGATTTTGATGTGTGCGAGGATCATGTGCATTTAGATGAATGAAGAAGGCTCCACATTATAAACATGTGACAATCAAGCCCATGGAGTTTTTTCGATAAGTAGGCAAGTAATACATCGACGAAGATAGCTACAGAGGTTACACGCGAGATGTGGATAAGGCGGATACCTTGAGAACTCTATTAGAGGATAAAAGGACAAGGAAGAGGAACTAGAGGGCTTAAAGAAGGAAAAGGAGAAAGCATAAAATATATCGGAGACTTTCCTTGAGATGGTTGAGGATATTGGAGAGGAAGTTTTGAAGGCATGGCCACGTTATGAGAAACATGTAAGCAGTAACTCTCCATTAGCCTTGCCTTATTTAAGGACCTTAGTACACTTGTTTTTAGACAAAGGAATCATCGTGTATGGCCCAAGTGTAGAATAAATAGCTGTAAAGAAATAGAAAGAGGCTGAAGTTGAAAAAGAGAGAGTGAAGAACAAATAGTGCGCAAGATAGTTGAATATGATGCCCTATTGCAAACAATTAAGGAAGAATTGAAGAAGGAAAACTTGGCACTGAATATGTGTGAAGATCCAGATCTGATCATTAAAAAAAGGACATTAGTTGAAGAGAATGAGGTCCTTGTCGTAAATAAAAATGAGACTCTGGGACATGAGGAGAGGCTGACATTGCTAACAGAGAAGTGTGATTTGCTCACAACATCTCGGGATCCTCACAAGGAGAAAATAAAATAACTTGGGAAACTAATAGCACAAAGAATGGACGTGATGGATGGAATGACTTCAAGTTTGGTCAATGTTATCGTGAGTACTAAAACACAAGGGTGACGATATAAAAATGGATGAAATGGTTTTTATGTTTGGTGACATTCTCGCTCATGTGAATTATGGACTTAGTGATTGGAATGAGTTATAGCGGACATTAAGAATTAGTTACCTAAAAAAATTGCCTATTGAAGAATAGCACCAGATTGTTGAAGTATTCTTACATCCTTTCATCTTAGTTATGTACGGTCATTATTTACTTCTTTATTCTTTATTCTTTGGAGAGATAAGGTATGAGTATCCATTTTCGGGGCAGAAATGATATTAGCGTGGGGTAATTTTGGCCTGGTAAAATAGTACCTATGTATCAAAGGCACCTATGATAGTGGAGTAGAAGAATTGGGTGCAAGGATAGGAATGGAAGGTTGACATATTTGTTCCCTAAGGTTTTGTGCCCAAGAAGGAAAAGGTTTAGGACTTAGCCATTTTGACATACATGGGCTAAAAATAGGATGGAGTGTAGAGCCCACATTAGATAAGGACATGAATACTTCAAGGATACGTAAAGGATATTTTGGTAACATGTGGAAGATCAAGATTCATGTAGAATCTGAGATAATAATAGGATTAAAACTGAAGTTAATTATAGATAATCTATTATTAGGCGAAGCTTGCATGCTTCTGTAGTTATCCTTGTAGTGGTGCATGGCTATTTTTTAGCATGCAACATATTTTGAGAATGCATGGGTGGTAAAGCACAAGTCCCCACCCCTGTGTGTGTGTGTGTGTGTTGATTTGCACGGATTAGAAAAGAGATAGAGATTTGGATTGTAAAAAGAGTTATGTTGTTGGTATGTTTGTGCACATGACTTTGTAATGATGTGTGTGGTGTATTCAGATTCTATTTTTGGGATGAATTATTATAATGGATCGTTATGGATGGATATTAATTGTTAATTTCTCTACTCATGGTTATTGTATGGTGAATCTAGTATTAATCCTTATGTGATCTATATGTTTTACTTATTATGTGTGTTTCCAAATTGAGCTCATGGATCTGATTGTTAGAATGGAATATGCACTTTGAGTGTGGTTATTATGAACATGCATGCTAGTACCATGGTAAGACAAAGTGAAAAGAGGGATCGGTACCTTTGCGCACTTAAGGTGAGCACTCGATTTGTCTTAGTGAAGTGCTTAGCACGCCTAGGGTTTTTAGTGGGAAAATAAGACCATAGTGTGTGTGTGTGTGTGTGTGTGTGTGTGTGTGTGTGTGTGTGTGTGTGTGTGTGTTCTTATTGGTCCCACTTGATGGGGTTAGGGTATGAAGAGTAAATGTAGATGATTATAATGGCAAAGTCATCAAAAATGTTTATATCAGCAAGATCCTCTTGTAGGGCTACAAGTGGATCTTGTTTCAATGTAAAGAGAGGAATCCTCACTAATAATAGTGGTATCATAGACATCACCATGTAAATTACCAAGAATATGTGTATCCTATACCGAAATTACAAGGTTTTTGATGAGTCGACATAGGTTCGTGAATTCCCTATTCACCGATGGCGAATCCTTTTCCTTTATAATTCATGATTTCAAACATCTTACTTGTTAGGGTATTTTATTTGGATTTGTAGAAATATGAGAAACTATCATCATGCAACCATGAGATAGATGAGCTATCAATTTTTCCATCTACTAGGAGTTCACCCTTAGTGAAGGAAGTAATGCCAAATTGATAAGATATTGGTTCTTTTTTCCTATACATGTTGAGCCTTCCGTAGATTTTGGGTGAGATTGGAAGTTGGGATACATAGAAAGAGTTTTGTATTTCCTACTCTCCTCATCATTTGTATTTCATACTCCATTTTGAGCCATACATTAGTATTCCTAAAGATCAGATAATTATATCAATCAAGATAATATGACAAACAAGCATGGAGAAATCAATCAAGCATTTGTCTAATAATCCATTAAAGGTACGTGATGCTAAAATATTGTACAAATCCTTGATCAACTAAAATCAAGAAAACACAATAAAATCCATGCAACATAGGAGATATTCACTTGGTAGGTACGGGTATTGTCATATTTTCTTTCTTGAATCGGTTGCATTTGATT